>BQKN01064488.1:341831-374868 GCA_022839385.1 Asparagus kiusianus | reverse complement strand
ACTTTCAACTTATCGACTCTCGTCAATAGAGCGATAGGTCCTCAAAGTTACTCTGATCGCAACACTTTCAAATTATCGTCTCTTGTCAATAGAGCGATAGGTCCTCAAAGTTGCTCCGATCATAACATTTTCAACTCATCGACTCTCGTTAATAGAGCGATAGGTCCTCAAAGTTGCTCCGATTGCAACACTTTCAAACTATCGTTTCTCGTCAATAGAACGATAGGTCCTTAAAGTTGCTCCGATCGTAACACTTTCAACTTATCGACTCTCGTCAATAGAGTGATAGGTCCTCAAAGTTACTCCGATCGCAACACTTTCAAATTATCGTCTCTCGTCAATAGAGCGATAGGTCCTCAAACTCACCATGTTAATATGGCACTTCTGAGATTTACAAATTTTTTCCAGTGCTTAAAACAAAAGCATATAAACAATCTATCCTTTGATAGTAAAACGGTATCTCATCGTTCCATGTCAAAATATGATGTGCAAAAGAAAAAAACCCCCCCGAAATAGCATTACTTTATTCAAAGGAAAACAAAGCAACAAGAAGATAAGTGTTGTTTCTACCAAAGGAGCGATACATCATACAACAAGAACAGGCTCATCAATTCATCAAAATGAATGAGGCAAGCTGGGACTTAATGTCAGGAAATTTCACTTCATGATCAGCTCGCACCAGCATCTTCGACCGTTTTCGAAGCTCATCCTCGCTAGACAACGCTGCAGCAATTTCCTTTTTAGCCTCTTCAAGAGCGCTAGCTTCTGTGCGATAATCTACTAGAGAGGTTGCGCTTTTGATATTGAGCTCAGTGACAATAACTTCTTCTCGTTTAAATTGAGCCTTCAATCTAGCCAACTCTATTTCAGTGGCTATGATCTTCTCTCGTAAATTCTCTAAAGAAGTATTGGAGAGTGTTAGCTCAGCTTGTTTTTGAGCATGCAGCTTCTGCAGATGTTCCACCTGAACTTCTTTCTCAGCTATGTGACGTTGAGCTGTTTCATACTTATTAGCCTCTTCAGCCTGGATGTCCTCAAGCGTCGACGTGATCTGCGCTTGGATGTCAGCACGACGTAAGGCCTCTAAGAACGTCAATTGTGCGTCTAAGCGTCGAATGGCTTCTGAGCAATGCTCAACTACCGGAGCATCCCCCACGAACTTGAGGTTGTTCAAACTATTTACGAGCATAGGCTTGAAGGTTTCAAAAGTATCTCGGCCGGCCAACACAACCTTAATCACTTTCTTGGTTAGACTTTCTAAATAGTCAAGAGAAATCTTGAGAAAATCTGGCACGTCCATGGGACTCGAAGCAGCGATGGGAGACGGTATAGAAACTTCTGAAGATACAGAGCCAAGTAAGAGACCAGCAGGAGATTTTGGTGTAGTGGCCTGAGAGGGAACGTCGACATCCAGTTGAGATGGACTCGATTGAAGAGCCATAAGTTCCCCCATTCTAGATGATCTTGGCACGTCTACAACTTCTATAGGGGCTAAAGAAATTGTCAATAAAGTCACCAGTGGGAGAGTTGTCGTTGAGGACTCCAAGCAAGGTGGCTCTGACACCTGAGCTGGTGGTAGCATAAGCCGTTGCATCGAAGGAGGGATGACAGCGCTCGCCTCATGTATCATAGGATCTGTATGAGAAAACTGTTTAAATGTAGAACCAAGATTAGTCGTGAGTCAGAACAAACGACGCTTACCAGTGAGAGGCAGGGGAATGTAGGCTGACGCTTTGTCTGAAGAAGGTGGTGGTGGAATATCCCACTCACCGGGATCATCGCTATCATCACCCAAGTTGTCATTGTTCTCATTACTCCCACTTTGGTCGCCACCATCATCTGTGTCATTCACACCATCACTATGGTCCATAGGCTCCTCTTCGTCTACGGGAGGAAATGCTGGCGGATCCCTGGTGATGGCAAGTTTTGATATGACTCCAGTAGTAGGGCTGAGCTGTGTGTCTCCTATGGGTGGTAATAACACAGAAGCGGAGGGAGACTTGTCCGCTACTAAGTCTTGCTGGGCAGTCACTGTAGGTTCTTGGACCGGAGGTCTATCTTCTTCAACATGAGGGGCAGTAGATGCAGTATCGTAAAGCATATCTTCAGGGGCAAATTCTGCACCCCCTGCAAATGATTCATCTCCACGCTCTTCTTTATTCAATGAACGAGCAGAAGAAACAGGGCCTCTTAAAGCGGGACCAACTGTGGGGAGACCAGGCTGAGGCGAAAGTCCCATAGCAGTAGACTCTCGTTCTTCCTCTTCTGCATGCCATGCTTTCTGAGCATCTGACATAAGTTTAGAAGCAGGGGTTTGAGCGCTAACTTTCGACGAGCTCGTTTGTCATACTTGGCTTCCTCAGCATGGTCAAGTGCCCTCTTTCCAGTAGCGCTTTTGCTCCGGGTTTTAACTCTTAAGGATTCCACCTCGTGGGTATCTGGCATCCTGATCTCTTCCTGAACCCCCTCTAGCGATTGTCGATGTTCGTCTTTAGTAATCGCCTTTTCATATGATAAGTACTCGTTAACCTCCCGGGCACGGAACTTTTTAGCACTCCTCTTTGAAGCATACCATTTGCGAATGGCCTTCAAGCAGGAGGTATTCATGTTGTAGGCTGAAATTTGAGAAGCAGCCTGGTACCATGTACAAAAGCTTAAAGAAGTACGAACGTTGGGCATCTTATGCGTGTTTTCGTCAAAAGTCTGTTTTGTTGTTGAATTCATTATATCTTCTTTTGATTACAACAAATTCAAAGAGATAATCTTTCTATAAGACTTCTTTTACACAACAAAGCGAAAATTACAACTTTTGAGAAAATAACACAAAAATCGTCTATCGATCCTTGTTTTTGTGGGACTTTGCCTGTGCCGGGAACGCTTTGGTTCGTGGACCGCCGAATCACAGATCGTGAAGGGGGTTTATGATTCTTCCTTCGTTTATCGAAGTGAGAATTTGAAACGATATCTTATCAAAATAAGATAGTCGTTCTTCTTAAGATCAAGTCAAAGCTCGAACTCAAGGAATTGCTCCAAGAACTGAAATCTCTGCTCTCTCTGCTCTGGAATGCTCGAAAATATGCTCGATCCTCATCAGTAGTGACCCTAGGGGGTATTTATAGCCTCTGGGGTCTGTAACTGCAAAAACTTAACATAAAACTGAATTAGTACGGCAAGACAGTGTTTACTGTCTCGCTGGGTGAGACAGTGTTTGCTGTCTCGGCCCGCGAGATAGTAAATTTGCTGTCTCGCCTAGCGAGACAGTAAATACTGTCTCGAAAAACGACAGTTTCTCGCTGTAACTGCTTTCCCACGTTTCAAACTCCGTTATTTTGGCAGTTATTCACGTGATTTTCGCCCATGATGTTTCCCACGTCCCTTGGCAGTTAATGGACACGTGTGTGGCGGTTTACAAGGTAGTTTCAACCAATTCAACACTGTCTTGCTGGCGAGACAGCAAAGCCTGTCTCGCTGGCGAGACAGCAAAGCCTGTCTCGCTGGCGAGACAGTTTGTATTTGTTAGTTTTGAGTAATTTTCTCTATGTTTGGATATCTATTAGCATTTTTTGACGCCTACAGATACTCCCTCCAAAATATTCCAGACGTATTCTTTTATAGAAGAGTCTGGGATATTTTGGATAAGATAGGTTTTGCTTACGATCCCTTCAATGCTTGGTTGAGTAGATCGTATAGCAGTACTTGTAAATGGCTTCAACCCTTGACCTCTTCTTCCTTTAGTCTATTCAGTTCTTTGTAGAATAGCTAATGTTCTCCCGGCGTCGCGTTTATTGCTTGACCGTTGTCGAGATCTTGAATCGAAGCTGATATTTGTTCTTGTGGGTTCAGCTTTTGTCACTGAATTGATACATCCGCTGAGAGCTCATCAGGTTATCCTTAAGAATATTCGGATTAATATTCTCCAGAAACTTCCTGTTGGGTGTAGGGAAACAGTTTAGACTCGTGTACCCATTGGAGTAATATGATCTCTTTTTTGTTGGTAGAGATGAACCCAATGATGGAGAGGAATAATTTTATATTCTATCTCCTGGTCTCTTGTTTGTTGGTAGAGATGAACCCAATGATGGAGAGGAAGAATTTTATATTCTATCTCCGTGGTCTCTTGTTTGTTGGTAGAGATGAACCCGGAATCGGAGAGGAAGAATTTTATATTCTATCTCCTGGTGTAAAGAAAACTCGAAGTGGGATCTCCACTTAGAGAATCTGGATTAGTTTGAATAATCCTAACTGTCGTAAGGTTTGATTATCCAATTCAAAAGTGGACCTTTCGTTCGCAATTTGAATCGAAAGGAGATTTTGGTTGTGGTCCTAACTGTAGTAAGGTTTGACCAAGTTGGAGTTTCGAGGTGATCCTAACTGTAGGAAGGTTTGATCGCTCGATTTGTGGACCTCTCGTTCATGGAAGGAATCGAGAGAAGATTTTGGTTTTGGTCCTAACTGTTTAAAGGTTTGACCAGGTGGGAGTTTGATACGATTCTAACTGTTTAAAGGTTTGATCGCTCAATTTGTGGACCTCTCGTTCATGGAAGGAATCGAGAGAAGATTTTGGCTTTGGTCCTAACTGTTTAAAGGTTTGACCAAATGGGGGTTTGATACGATCCTAACTGTTTAAAGGTTTGATCGTTCAATTTGTGGACTACTCGTTCATGGGAGAAATCGAGAGGGGGTTTTGGCTTTGGTCCTAACTGTTTAAAGGTTTGACCAACTGGGAGTTTGAGACGATCCTAACTGTTTAAAGGTTTGATCGTTCAATTTGTAGACCTCTCGTTCATGGGAGAAATCGAGAGGGGATTTTGGCTTTGGTCCTAACTGTTTAAAGGTTTGACCAGAGGAGTAGTGGGAGTGGGAGTACAAATCATAACGGGAGTGTGAATTCGATCAAATCACAGTGGGAGTGCTGACTCGTACCAATCACTCGGTAGAATTTTCGGTGTTAAGTGATAAGGACTTAACACGAAGGGGATTGACAATTCGTCAAGGATTGACCGATCAAAATTCTAAGCATTATATCCGGACTCTAACCACGAAAGTGTTGAGTGCATGAACATAGCGAAAGTTTGAATGGATCAAATAAGAACGAATTTTGGTGGTCCCACCTTTAATTAATCTGATCGATGGGGGATTTTGTGGTGGGAGACTGTGAGTCGTCAAACACCTATGAGAGTTTTGTGAGGGAAGATTGATCTAATGAAGTGATCGAATCTTATCTCAGCAAAAGAGTGTTCGGAAATCATAATGGAAGTTTAGTGTTTATCATTTTGTTCATAATAATCGGGTTATCCCTAAGAATATTATATTTAACATTCTTCCGGGAACCTCCCGTTATATGAATTATCGACCCCCAGCTTTTTTGCAAAACTGGGTATAACGAGGAGTACGTCATCCTCAGTCGCATGTTCGGGTTATCCTTAAGAATATAATATTCTCTAGGAACTTCCCATTACATAAATCATCCACCCCCAGCTTCCTTTGTGAGGCCTGGTTTAACATTGTACTTAGTTGGATGACCGAGAAGCAGTTTATACTCGTATACTCCTTGGAGTGTCATGGAGAAGCAGTTTATACTCGTGCATCCAATGGAGTATCATGGAGAAGCAGTTTATACTCGTGCATCCAATGGAGTAAATTTCGTCCTTATTTGGCTTGTTTCTCCGTTATGACGCCAGAGTTAATTAAGGCTTGGATCTTGTTCTTGAGTCCAAAGCAAATCTCGGTGGGATGAAGAACCCTTCTGTGGTATGCACAGTAGTTTGGATCTGTAATCATCTTAGCACCTTCTAGATTTTTAATAGGCGGTAGCTCGATCTTGTCATTGGCGAGGAGGTATTTCAAGATGGCTGGAGCTTCATCATCTTCGAAAAAATATTCCTTCTGGGATTTCGGATCGAGAGTCGCATTCACCGCGGTTGTAGATATCGTCGGTTGATTTCTCTCAACTTTCTTTCTTTTAAGAAAGTGTTCAGCTTGTTCACCGCGTATTTTTAAATCTTTCCAAGTTTTGGATGGTACGACCCCCAGGGCTTCCAGGATATCGATAGAGAGATTATTGTGGCATGTTTGCAGGATGAACTCCTCTGTAACAGGATCTATGCAATTCATTGCCTTATTACGGAAGCGCTTGATAAAATTATCAACCGGCTCTCCGTCTTTTTGTTTCTCATCCAGAAGGGTTCCGATTGACACTTCGGTGTCATCATCGAAGAAATTGCTGAGGAACAAACTTTTTATGTCATCCCAGCAATTGATGCTCCCTGGCTTGAGACGTCGATACCAATCGAAGGCGGGACCACGAAGGGTGCCAACGAATGACCGGACCATCAAAGCCTCGTTTCCGGAGATCATGCCCAAATGAGACTTGAAATAAATCAAGTGCTGAATAGGCGAGCTCTTTCCTTCGAACGGTGTGAAGTCAATCAGATTGAATTTTACCGGGTATGGAATTGAATCCCATTCTCTTGGATAGGGACACGGGATACCCGTCTTCTTTATCTCCTGAGCGGACATCAAAGCATTGACTTTGTTTTCAAGCTCTTTCATTTTCCCGTCATCATCTATGTCTTCATTCGAAGGATGTTTAGGAGAATGAGTTGGACCACCCCCTGTAAGAGGTGCTATTGAACCACCCCTAATATCGTTGTTGGGAGGATCCGTTAAACCACCCCCAGCGTTATTGCTATTTAGAGGTATATCAGCCATAATGACTCCATCCACTTCTGGATCACTGTCATCTATAACATTCTGAATGTGGCGGCTGGATTCAGGTCGCCGGCTGGACTCAGGAGGTTGAGAACGTTGAGCTAGCAATTCTCTCATTTGTTGGATAGCCAACTCCATCTCTGTCTTCATCTCAGCTCTAATTTCTTCACGTTGTTTGGCTAGAGCTTCTTGAAGTATTTGAGCGAACTGATCAGAGGTGATTGTGAGTACTTCTCTGGTTTGCCCTGCGCTAGATACTGTAGCATCCGAAGCGATCGCAGAATAAGTGTCCGAGAGCTCATCCTCTGATGACATTCCTTCATGCATTCTCTTGTAGTCTCTACGTCTGACGGCTCTTAACTGGAGTCGAGATATCCGTTGAGCAATTCTTGAGTTGACTTTTCCTCTCGGGGAAAAATCAGGATTTGATTCACTTGAATGCCACTTAGATTTTCCTTTATCAGTCACGTTGATGGTGACTTCAGGGAATTCATCCTCTTGAACAGCAAGTTTCTTGCAGAAAGGTCTCTGCTTGGGCTTTGACATTTTGGTGAAAAGTCTCTGGAACCCTGAGACTCTTTGCGGGATGGCTTCTCGTTTGGCGTAGTCATATTCCGACAATGTTGCTCTAATGAGTCGCGCACAGGAACAATGAAAGCTCATTTTTCGGACAATCCTCTTTTGAGTTTTGTTCATACCCCCAGGTATAACGATGTCTTTTGACAAACATGTCTTCTTCTGAGGAGGTAAAACCTTGTTGGCGTTCTCAGGACAACTTATTATTGTCTTTGAGTGATCCAAGGTTATGTCGGGAGTCACACGTTTAGAACCACCCCCTTGTGGGTATGGAATCTTAACAGGCTCTGAATGCTGATTTTGCACAACTTCAGACTTTGGAATCCAAATTTTGCATAATTTTGGTTGTTCTTTGACCACCGTTTCTTTCTTCCATTCTCGTCTTTGTTGTGAGAGAGCACGGGCATGAGCAGCGTTTGTACGACGCTTTTGTATACATTCTTTGAGGGTCGAACGACTCCTTTTGACAAGAGTCCATTCATCCATCGTAAATTGTACAGAAACATGAGTGGTTTGATGTTGAGGCGACTGAACCACTTGATGTTTCCTCGATTTTAAGTCCGCATAGTAACGAACTCCATCGGTTTGTTCCAAGGCCTTAGCCATTTGGCGAGCGCGGCGTTGACGTTGTCTCTGATGAGTCCGCTTCGTCAGTGTTGGCGAACTTGGATCAAATGATTCCTTTTTTAGAGAGGAACCATTATGAGCAGAGTTTCTGGCTTTGAGAATCGTCGAGATAATGTTGCGAGGGGAGGCCTCGGCAACAATTGGGTGAGAGTCTTCACTTTGGACCTTCCTTGGCAAGTAAACCTTCTTCCATTGTGAGATCTTCTTGTACTTGTTAGACAATGAAGACCTTGAAGAGGGTGATGAGAGATATTCCTCAAACTTGATTTGGTCAAACTCGTTTTCAACCGTGGATTCAACTAGGATCTTGATCGGCTGCGACACGACGGTCTCGGCAGCGAGACCGTTGGCTCCCACTGTGGTCGCCAGTTTGTTTTCGTCAAAAGTCTGTTTTGTTGTTGAATTCATTATATCTTCTTTTGATTACAACAAATTCAAAGAGATAATCTTTCTATAAGACTTCTTTTACACAACAAAGTGAAAATTACAACTTTTGAGAAAATAACACAAAAATCGTCTATCGATCCTTGTTTTTGTGGGACTTTGCCTGTGCCGGGAACGCTTTGGTTCGTGGACCGCCGAATCACAGATCGTGAAGGGGGTTTATGATTCTTCCTTCGTTTATCGAAGTAAGAATTTGAAACGATATCTTATCAAAGTAAGATAGTCGTTCTTCTTAAGATCAAGTCAAAGCTCGAACTCAAGGAATTGCTCCAAGAACTGAAATCTCTGCTCTCTCTGCTCTGGAATGCTCGAAAATATGCTCGATCCTTGTCAGTAGTGACCCTAGGGGGGTATTTATAGCCTCTGGAGTCTGTAACTGCAAAAACTCAACATAAAACTGAATTAGTACGGCGAGACAGTGTTTACTGTCTCGCTGGGCGAGACAGTGTTTGCTGTCTCGGCCCGCGAGATAGTAAATTTGCTGTCTCGCCTAGCGAGACAGTAAATACTGTCTCGGAAAATGATAGTTTCTTGCTGTAACTGCTTTTCCACGTTTCAAACTCCGTTATTTTAGCAGTTATTCACGTGATTTTCGCCCACGATGTTTCCCACGTCCCTTGGCAGTTAATGGACACGTGTGTGGCGGTTTACAAGGCAGTTTCAACCAATTCAACACTGTCTTGCTGGCGAGACAGCAAAGCCTGTCTCGCTGGCGAGACAGTTTGTATTTATTAGTTTTGAGTGATTTTCTCTATGTTTGGATATCTATTAGCATTTTTTGACGCCTACAATGCGGCAGTTAGAATTTTGCTCCCGTACAGCCTGCCACTGAGTAATACCAAGCTCTTGCTCCCTCATACACATTACCTGTGTATACAAGAGTAGCGTTTGGATTTCCGACATAAATCTGATCATAGCCGAATTGCCGAGAAAAGCGATAAGGCTGATATGGTTCGATGAAGCATCTTCTCCCTTGTCGGAAGAAAAGATAGCCCGGGCGAATATTTATGAGCCACTAGAAGGCGCCTCTACTAAGTGTAGTAAAAGAATTCCGCCCGGAGTATCTTGATAGATCTCTCCATATGCACCGCCCTCGAAAATAGGAAATTTGCAAGCGATCTCGTAATTATAATCACGTCTAAATATTTCGTGGAATTTAACCTGATACCAACCAACCCATCAAGCGGTTTCTAATTGCTGAACGAGAGGAGCTGAAGTATTGCTCGATTCAGGGGTCGACATTATCGAAGGACAGTGCAAAACAAACCAAGATACCAAATAAATATATGGCATCGGCACCCGAGGGGTTGGGGTCTGAATGGTTGTTTTCCCATCTGAGTCCAATTTCTTGACGGCAATAAACTCAGAGGCTAATTCCCACAGACCACTCTGTAAGTAGCATACCATGGCTGAAAGGAGATTTAGAGGCCGTCCATGAGCTAGGAGAACAGCTGGATATAATACTTCTACTGCAATAGCATCCACCGGCCTAGTAGGTACTACATAACGTTTCAACCAAAGAGTAAGAAAACCAGCTAACAAAGTCGTGTTGGAGATTAGGACTTCTGCCTGATAATGGAAGCTTTCGAATGTGGTGAAAGCTGGGAAGACGTCCTCCTCTACCTCGCAAGTATAGTGGGAGGTCGCGTCATTGATACGCTCATTGATTTCCTTAAGAGTACTGGCGGCTAAGTGAGTCACCTTAGCGTCCTTGTCCCATAGATTTCGGAAAAGATACTCTGACCATTGTCCTTGTTTCTCGCCACTGGCCCTTTTCCCAGTAGTTTGTGCACATATCTAGAAATGGTACATCAATTCCCAATAAGTGTCATAGATCTCGGGGCATCATGTTTCAGGATCTCCAATTCCCTATTTACGGGAACAAATTCCTCATAAGGCAGCTCTCCAAAAGACAATACAGAGATTTCAAACATCTCATGGAGAGTGAAGCCTAATTCACCAGCAGGAGTGAAAAGGTACCAGTGTGAGGATTGTAAAATTCTAGCATAGCAAAAAGTCCACTATAATTTGGAGAAATCCCATATCGAGTGGCTATTATTAGAGTTCTCAACTCTGAAATTCTCAAGGGTTCCTCTAGCTCCTCTAAGATAAAATTTATTATCTGGGCCTACCAGTCTGTCTCACTTAAATGTACCTATGTTGGAGTCCTAAAATCTTGAGCGGGAAACTCTCCTTTGACAGAAATAAATTTCCTGATGAAGACTTCCGCCAGCTTAGCAGGCTCACCGACGGGATGTTCCTTTTTGAATAAATCTGGCTTCAAGGCCACAAAATGATTAAAACCAACCAGATGAGTGCCCTGAGGGGTAATGTGCCCAGTAGCAACACCTCCTTAGTCCTGAACGAGTTCCCAATTAATTGACCGTGGGATAGAAGCACACTGATAATAAGAAATTGGCCACATTTGCTCTAAGTTGGAAAGGAAAAGACGACAGTTGTTGATAGTCCTCAGACATTTGTAGTTTCCCTCCGACATCTGCTTGGGATCCATTTTAACAGAATCCCCAAAGAGGAAGGATGGTTTCTTTAAAATCTCACGCTCTACGGTTTCGAATCTAGCATCCGTAACCAATGACCTGAGAGTCTCGGGGAAAGCTTGAGCGATAAGTTTCACCCGCTCTTTGTTGGTGTCTTGGAATATTAGGTACTCTAAATAAAAGCTGAAGATTGTATTTTTCTCCGCACCTCCCGCATGATCGAAGTAATGGTTGAAAGAAAGAGGCTCGTTAGAGTAGCACACTGCAAATAGAAAAGAAAATCAGTCAGTTAAACGAAGGGGCCTAACTCAAGAAGGCAAGGTCCGAATCCGCGTCTAAAATTTCGAACGCAAGGTCCAGACCTACGTCCAAATTCCTAAACGTAAGATCCAGACCTGCATCCAAACTC
This sequence comes from Asparagus kiusianus, assembly GCA_022839385.1. NCBI lineage: Eukaryota > Viridiplantae > Streptophyta > Magnoliopsida > Asparagales > Asparagaceae > Asparagus > Asparagus kiusianus. The sequence goes on along the minus strand of BQKN01064488.1, from coordinate 363,603 downwards.
CTAAATGCAGAGTCTCAACCCGCATTCAAAATTCGAAACGTAGGGTCTGAGCCTGCGTTGAAATTGTTGGCCTTCTTATTTTGATGATGTTTAACAAATAATTTACCACTAATATTGTTTGTCTAGTATTTTTGTTTTCTTATTTATTATAGACAAACAACGTAGTTGGAGGATGGATGGAATGGAGCTTCAACGATCATATCCAAAGGAGGTTGGCGGAATGTTGGTGAAGCTTATGCAATTCAAGTTAAAGATCCAATTACAAGCTTCATCCAAGATTACCATGAAGAGCTCATTGAAGATCAAGATCAAGCTTGGGTAATCTTAGTTTAGGTTTTATATTATGTGTGTTAGTACCTTAAGCTCAATCATATACACACATACACGTTTTGGTTTTGTATATATAGTTATATATATACATATATGTTTTGGTTTGATAGTTTTCAAGTTTTACTATGAAACAATTAAATATAATTAGAAAACATATTTTTGTTTCATACTTATATGCATATATATGATTTCATCAATATCAATATTCATTAGTTCAATGAAATCATGTTTTAGTGCATTATATGTATATTTTGATAAAATACTACATTCATTGCTTATAAACTTCATAACAATAGTTTACATCTTTCTTTAAGTCTATAAAATCATTTTGTAAAGTTTCAAAAGTTGGTTTAGGTCAAAACATCAAACTCATGTGTTTACATTTTCATGTTTTGGACTATTTTGCAAAATAATGATATTTTTTATTTGGGAAGTCCTTTTTGAAAACCAGTCATTGTAGCATGTTTATTATCATGTCTACAATCATTCCCTAAAGTTTTATATTTTTTGAAATTTATTTGATATTTTTAAACAGTGTTTTAAATTTAGAAAAATAGTTTTCAGAACTTCATTTTCATGTATCAGTTCACGGTCGACCGCCACGGTCGACTGCGCCTGAGTCCTTTGCATAGTGGGCAGCAGAAACTTTCGTGGTCGACCGCCACGGTCGACCGTCGGCTGAAAATTTCTCGCGGTCGACCGTCAAACTCTCTGGAGTTTTCTGCTGGTTTTTTGTTGCTCGCAGTCGATCGTCGCTCTGTCAGATCAGTCCCAACGGCTAGTTTCCAGAGCCGTTGCAGTGTGGTTTTTTGGTCTTTTTTCTTGGCTTTCTCTTAGCTTTGGGGTTTGTATAAATACCCCCTTTTACCTTCAGCTCTACACAACAAGAAAATGTTTTAAAGAGTTTTAAAAAGAGTTTAAGCTTGTTTTAAGCTTGTTTAAGGGTTTGGTTTATGAAGAAAGTTTTACAAGAGCTTGAGGAGGTTATCAATTGTATTTTGGGCATTCAATCCATCTCTCTCTCTCTCTCTCTCTCTCTCTCTCTCTCTCTCTCTCTCTCTTGTTATCTAGAGAAGTTTTCCTAAACTCAACTCTAGCTTTTATTTATAATTATTTGTTGATTATCATTTCTATTAAAGCTAGTTTTATATTGAGTTTAGATTTGATTTTACTCATTGTTACACACACCCACTTGAGCTTATTGTATTTGCATACATAGTATATTAGGGTTGTGAGATATTGTAACATTGAGTTGTGCTTAATTGAATTCTCATCTATTGCAGAGAACAAATTTATATTTGTTACATTGTAAGTGGTGTAAGGTTTTCGGTGAGCTAGAAAACCGAGTGTGTTGTGGAGTTTTCGGTGAACTATAAAACCGAGTGTGAGGAGTGAACGTTGATCGGTGAGCATTGAAAACCGACATTGTGAGGTGTAAACGTTATTCGGGTGAGCGTAGAAAACACGGTTGTGATAGTGGATTTCTTCCCGGGAGAGGGGAGCGGAGACGTAGAACGGAAGGTCCGAACTCCGTGATCATTTGATTGTGTTTGAGTGTGCTTTGGCGTTTATTTATATTTGTGCTCATTGCTCATATCGCCATTGTCTCATTATTCATATCATCCTCTATCTTGTTTCATATTGTTTACCCTTATGTTAGTTTACATATCCTTGCATATATCATATTGTATATCTCTTTGGTAGGATATATCATCTTGTGTTAGTTTATATATCCTTGCACATACATTGCCTATATCTCTATGTTAGGATATATCTTGTTGTTCATATTGCTTATCCTAGCTCATATATATTGTTGTATTTCATACTTGCTAGGATAACTTATTAATTAATTTAATTGGTATTTAAATCGGATTAGGTTAGCATAAGACCCTAATCACCCCCTTGTAGGGTCTAACAGAAATATCATGAACGACGGAGTTAACCATGCATTTTTTTAAAAGCCGATAAACACTAAGGATTATCTTTGTGTTCTAATGGTGGAATGCAAACCACCAATCCAAGATCGAGGATAAGGAATCTGTTGAAACAACTTACGAATGCCTAAACTTACTATTAGTTGAGGAAATCGGAGATGATGGCGCGGCGAGTTGAACATCCCTGGAGGTTTTAGCCGAAGGAGCACCCTGAGCTTGGGCGATCTTTTATTTGGAGGTCAGTCTCTTCTTGGGAGCCATTCTAATAGTGACAGAATAGTTAAGGAAAGACTTAAGAACGAATTTTTCCTTCGTTGAAATGTTGGAGAAGATAAACAGGAACTCTGTTAAGTGGTCGACAGAAGAGCAAGAAAGAGAAAAGTCGAATGACTTTTTGATTTGACCTTAGTGGTCTATTTATATACAGCTATAGTTGTTAAATCAGCGTGGGATTTTAGGCGAAAATCCCACCCAAAACGCGATTTTTGCATTTTCAATTAAGGGATCTCAACTTCCAAACGCACCCTCGCATTCAGACGGTCGAACGCATGATTTAGCCATGCGTTTTGGCAATCTATCTCAGCCTATCACGTAACTAACCCTTTCAAAGGGCTTAACATTCCAACCAAGAGTAATGACAATATAGTTAAAATCATTACCCCAATAGAGCTGATCAAGAAAGAAGATAAAGTGGGTTCCTCTGAGGCTGCCCTCCTGACTAAACTTGGGATAAGGCCCTTCTTATACGGGCTTACGGTTCTCTCTGTCTATGACAATGGATCTGTCTTAAGCCCAGAGGTGCTCAACCTCACTGAGGATGATCCTGTTGACAAGTTTGCAGTTGGTGTTTCTATGGTTGCTTCGCTATTCTTAGCTCTCTTTTACCCAACTCTTGCAACTACGCCTCACATGTTCATGAATTCCTACAAGAATTTTCTAGACAATTGAATGCACCTCATCGCAGATCGAGTGGAGTATCTCAATGACCCAGACAAATTTGTTGTCATCATCATTTCTGTTTGGTTCGTCAGTAATGACTTGGGCTTTAGCTTGTTTGACTAAGTTCATTGTCATAAAGACGCAAAAGTTACTATCCAAACAACCAGGTTCACGATGTCTTCGAGTCAGACGAAGTGAGCAATTAGTCAATAAAATTTTAGGATCCAAAGTATTCCGAAAACTCGTCCCAGTCAACCGTGAACTTTCAAAAACTTTGGATGGGGTTCTGTAGGCTGTCTAAAAATCATAATAGATAGCTAGTCCCCGACAAACACTCAACTAAGAAGGTTATAATCAAATGACTTTCTTGTTAACAAAGGGAGGCTACGATCGGAGGATTCTCCTATAGATCAAGAAGAGATCACAAGTCAACGATTTCTTCAAACCGAGAGGCAGAATTCATCCCTACAGTCAAAACACAAGTGGCTACGTTCCAAAGGTCAAAGCAATGCGATCACTATATTAACGCAGTTCAAACACAACACAGACGCAGCACAACTGCAGCTCTAAACGAACTACGTTCACAGCCGCTGAACGCAGCATAAACGCATCATCCAAAAGTGTACGCAGGTCCAGGCCCAGCAACGCACGACTTGTGTTTGACCTGTTCAAACCTGATCTGGCAATCCTGAAACTGCTCTTCACCTATGATTTGGGGAGGTGGCTTGAGTGGGTTGTTACACCCGATTAATGGGGCAACTAAACCCCTATTTAGGCACGGATTATAGGGGCAATCACACCCCTAATCTCTCTATAAATATCAACAAACTCAACAGAGTTAAGGATCGATTTTAAAAAAGGGGGGGATCGGATATTGGAGATAAAATTCTGGAGAGGAGAAAATCTGGAGGCAATAATCTTCAATAACCAAAGATTTTCAGATATTTGAAACTTGGATTCTCAACCGAATTATTTCGGTTCAAATAACTCTTCTCCATCGGAGTTTGTTACTAGTCCTGAGTTACAAAGATCATTAAGAGTTCTTGATCAGTTCGACCACACAAGTCAGTTATTCCAGTGAATTGAGACATTCGGATCGTCAACGGGGAGCGAATTCGACGCGAGCATTCGAAGGAAGCACTCTATCTCTACCGTGAAGAACCCAGAATTAAACAAATGGGAGAATCAAATTCATTCTCCTCTCTTTTGTAATCAGGAAATCCAATTGTAACTGAGATTAAAGTAATACAAATCAATTTTCCTTCATTTCTTTTACTGCAAATTTTTCCACAAACATGTATAGAGATGGTGATTTGATTTTGCGAGGGAGGAAGAATAGCAACCATATTTGCTATTTAGATGGGCGATCCGTTAATAGTATAGATTACTCTTCTCAGACTCTTGTCCACAAAGGTGAGGTGAAGAAAAAGAAAAAGAGAGTAAGTTTTTCTGAAGCCGTTGAGACACTTGGAGATTTTTCGTCAAGGGATGATATATTAGGTATCAACTCAAACTCCAAGTTAGTATAGTGTTTTTTAATTCTTTGTAGAACTTCATGAGAATTAGATAGGGTTAGAGATCTATCATGATTAGAAGTTTGGGTTCCATCATGATTAGGAGTTTGAATCTTATTCTAATTAGGAAGTTAGGTTAGAGATAGGGTTTTGATTTCCCTATATATGTCATTCTATTGTTAAAGAAAAAACTAAGAAGAAGAAGAAGAAGTGTAGAGAGAAAGAGAGAGGGAGGGTTTGGCAGTCTTTATCCGTGCAAAAGATTATAATTTGGAGGTGATAGTGGATTAATTTTGATCCCGTGATTTTTTCCTGTTGAGAATTTTCCATGTTAAATATTGTGTGATTTTATTTGCTGCATTTGGTGGTTTTTTAGGGTTTTTGTGAGATCTAAAAAATTCCCTACAAGTGGTATCAGAGCAGGGTTTGACGGTTCATAGAGGTTTAATCGGTGCACGATTCGTGAAGGCGTCAGCGGTCGAAGCGCGATGGTCGACATTGAGAGGAGAAAAAAGGTTACTATAGCGACAACACTGTAGAGGGAATACTGTAGTGGGTACTGTTCGACGGTTGAGGTTGATTTGTCTTTTGATCGAAGACTTGGAGGCGGATTTTGGTGATCCATGAGTAGCTCCTAAGGTTTTTCGACGTGTTGAGTTCATTTTTTATGTCGGTTTTATCAAATTCAATCTCTATAGTGACTGATTTGAATTTTGATTGTGGTTAGAGGATGATCACTTCTTCGGGTCCGAAGTTTGATATTCCGCTATTCAATGGTAAGACAAATTTTGCAGTATGGCAGTGTATGATTCAAGATATTTTTGTGCAGCAGGGTGTTGATCAAGCTTTAGAGAATAAGAAACCTGAAGGATTGAAGGATGTTGAATGGAGTTCTATGTAAAAGAGGGCAGTTAGCATAATTCGTTTGGCACTCGCCCCCGAGATCAAGTATAATGTTATGCAAGAGACCACACCAAGAGGGCTGTGGGAAAGGCTCGAGGGGATTAATGCATCAAAGTCGATGACCAACCAATTGTGTTTGAGGATAGAAATTTATTCATTGAAGATGGAAGAAGGTACCGCAATTCAAGACCACATCAATGCCTTTAATCAGCTAGTTTGCTAACTTATGAATCTTAATGAGGAGATTAAAGAAGAAGAGCAGGTACTACTCCTATTGTCTTCCTTGCCGAAGTCGTACAAGCTGTTAGTTCAGACGATAATTGCAGAAGCATCTAATGGTGGTAAGAGTGCACTAGCTTTTGAAGGTTCTAATCGAGGGAGGAGTACAGAAAGATGTGACAGTTATCGAGGAAGGTCAAAATCTCGGGCCCGAGATGATAACAAAAAAGAGTGCTATATTACGGAGAAAAGGGTCATATTCAATTCAGATGTTCCCAGATGCGTGATGATTTGAAGAGTATTAGACAGATGAAGCTTCAAGAAAATGGGAAGTAGGCGGACTCCTTGGTGGTTGTGTGTGATGAAGATGTGGTTTTATTAATGCAGAGTATAGGTACTGATGCGAGTAACACTTGGGTATTAGATTCTGCAGCCTCTATGCACGTTTGCAACAACAAAAATTATTTTAATACATTAAAGACAGATAAAGAATTTGATGACGTGATTGTTGGAAACAACGAGAAGATGAAGGTTGAAGGTGTTGGAAGTTTTCGTCTCAAGCTTCACACTGGGAAAGTCGGAATTCTTCATCATGTGAGATATGTGCCGTCATGTGATGCTAATTTAATTTCGTTGGGTGAGATGGTATCACATGGGTACAAGTATGTGCGTGAAGGAGAGTGGTGCAATGTGTATAGAGATGGTGATTTGATTTTGCGAGGGAGGAAGAATGGCAACCATATTTGCTATTTAGATGGGAGATCCATTAATAGTGTAGATTACTCTTCTCAGACTCTTGTCCACAAGGGAGAGGTGAAGAACAAGATGAAGATAGTGAGTTTTTCTGAAACCGTTGAGACACTTGGAGATTTTTCATCGAGGGAGGATATATTGGGTATCAACTCAAACTCCAAGTTAGTATAGTGTTTTTTAATTCTTTGTAGAACTTCATGAGAATTAGATAGGGTTAGAGATCTATCATGATCTGGAGTTTGGGTTCCATCATGATTAGGAGTTTGAATCTTATTCTAATTAGGAAGTTAGGTTAGAGATAGGGTTTTGGTTTCCCTATATATGTCCTTCTATTGTTAGAGGAAAAACTAAGAAGAAGAAGAAGTGTAGAGAGAAAGAGAGAGAGAGAGAGGGTTTGGCAGTCTTTGTCCGTACAAAAGATTATAATTTGAAGGTGATAGTGGATTAATTTTGATCCCGTGATTTTTCCCTGTTGAGGATTTTTCATGTTAAATCTTGTGTGATTTTATTTGTTGCGTTTGGTGGTTTTTTAAGGTTTTTACGAGATCTAAAAAATCCCTACAAAACTTTTACTGAAAGAATATGTACAGATTTTTCTGGTACTCCTCCCCACCCCTCCCCCCAAAAAAAAAAAAAATTGTCAGCAAAATTAGTTGCAGGTTAAATCATATAAAACACTACAGTACTCAAAGTTGCATAAAACTATCTCCATCTTTCGATTTTACTGGCAAATGAAACAATTTACAATAATAATAATGTCAGAATTAACCGCTAGTAAAATTGATTTTTGGTAAGAAAGAAATTCTAGATTGTTTATATTTGAAGCTCATCATCCTTAGCACATTGTTAAGTGTTGTATTGATGATTCTAATTACAATGGGAGATGCCAAAGTTATTTTTGTTGGATATTTATTGAGAAAAGGCAATTTTTCCTTTGTGTTTTAGTCCCACATTGGAAAATGAAGATTTATCTCTCCCTCAACCCTATAAATACACCATTATTCACATTCTAAAATACAAAGAAATAAAGCTTTTTCTCCTCTCCTCTGGTTTTAAAGAAAATTGTTTTTTTCCCCTGTATAATTTTGTTATTAATTTTTTGGGCAATCTTCTTCATCTGAGCTGAAGCTCTGTACTCTCGCCCGAGTATGGAGGCCGACCGTTTCCGGGGGCTTTTACCACTAGGGGATGGAACCATTTGCGCCAGGGCGATAGGCGGGTTATTAATCTTCTAGGGTAGTGATTACACGACTGTTCTCGTCAGGCCTGATTTTCTTATCTCTTTTTTTAATTAGGATTTAATTTACATGTTATAACTTTGTTTTGATAATTTTCCAACAATCTAGAAGATTGATAATATTTTTAGTATTAAATCCGAATTTTTTAAAAAACGTTACTGTTCATTACTGTTCATTCGAAATAAATTTAAATTTATACTTAATTGCTTTAATTACTGTTAATTATTGTATTTATTTAATTACTGTTAATTAAGTTGTAAATAATTACTGTTATCTATATACCAAATCTGTGACCTATGTTTGCTAGATTTTATTTGTTATTAATGTAAACCAGTGCCTTTCTTGACATAGCCTATCGTATCTTTTTAAAAATAAGCATTTAAGTATATTACAATGTTTTCAAACCAAATGCTGTTGCTTAAGATAGTGGGCCATCTGACATGTTCTTTGGTACAAATGATGACCAATCTGTTCAGTGATTTTTAGATTGTATTAATTGTAAATAGACCCATGTAGAGGTATAGCAAGTTCAAAACAGATACACTACAAAGTGTCTATCCACAATTATCTCTTTTAATTTTAACCATCAAATTGAAGGTGGTATATGTCATTATCAGTTAATCAAACTAGTTTGTTGTCACCTTTGTTCCATGATAGAAAACTAAATGATCTTAGGAAAAGTAACATCTACATGCTGCTAACTTACATGTACATAATTCTGTTTTTCAGAAGCTATATGTTTAGTTAGTTTTGTCTGAGCAACTTCACTCTATTTATATATGTTGTTTGATGGACAATGTACATACATGTTTTGCATGCAACCTTTAGGACATTATGGCTATTTCATTGTAATGTATGTCTGTGAATTAAAACATGGAAACCCGCATCTAATTCTTAGTATGCTAATGCCTCTCCATCCCCTCTTTTATTAGCAGAAGGTTTGAATTACTTTAAGTATATAATGATCTGCTACACCTTTTGTGAAACTTTCTTATTCGTTATGGTTATCCATTTGCGTTTTACTAATTATTCATAGCATATCTGCTATCCTGTTGTAGCATTATATCTGTTGCAAATGTGCGTCATGTCACGATGTGCTTTCATTGGCTTTAAAGTTTTGGTCACTCTTAACTACCCATACTTGCATCAGAAAGTTGACTCTTTCGGAATTCACATATTTTTTCAAGCATTTGTATCTTGATGAATTTGTTAACTACATTACATGACAATTCATTAGTTTTTTTTAGAACTAAGTTGCATCTTTTAATTTTTTTAATATATGGTGAATTATATTTTAAATCTTCAAATGTAAAGCTTATCTCTTTTATTGCATTATGATATATATTTATATGTCATATTAGATCACTTGCATTTGTTGCATGATTAATTACAAGTTTTATGCAAGAATGCACTTGTAAATTTTAAAGCACGTGTGTATGAAAAAACTATTTTAAAAAAAATCAAAATAATATGTTTAAGAGGTGGTACTAGAAAATGATCACGTAAATTTGGAAGGTCTCTTTTGTAGGCAACCAATTTAAACTTGGAAGGTCTAATTTGTAGGCAACCAATTTAAATTTGGAAGGTCTACTTTGTAGGCAACCAATTTGCAGCCTCTTATAATAGGAAAATTTTAAAAATTTATGCATATTTAGTATGAAATATACTTTAAGATATGAAATCCTATTATAAGATTCTCTTGAATGCTTTGCATGTAACTATTAGTAATGTCATTCATATATGTGCATATGCATGCATGTGAAGATATAACTATAGTATTTTAGTTCCTTTATGGGCCAAATTCTAATCTGCACAAACCCTATGCAGTTACATCGTCAGACATAGAATACGCTCTTTTATGCTCATAGACCATGACCTTTTATGCTAACACGTTACATTCAAAATTGTTGTTTAATTTTCTTGTTGCTAAATTGATTCCTATGTCTTTTGAACACTAAATGTTCTATTAGCAATATTGGGCTTAGTTCTTTAAATATACAACATATTGTGTTCCCAAAGAACCCAGAAGTTATGGCAAACCTTTTGTGCTTTTGTTTTCTATTCCTTCCATGATAATATTTGATAATTACAATTTCTACTTTATATGAACACATATCAATTTTTTGTCATTTAAAATGAAAATGTCTAATTATTATTATCCATTGTTTCTTGATAAGAGACATCAATAAATATGCTAACATGTTTTGATAGTGACTAGAAAGAATCATTTTAAAGCTCTTCATTTGACTACATGTATAATCCTTTCTCTTAAGATATTAGGAAATGATTAGAGTTGATATAAATATGCTATGTCAACTAGTATGCCTAGTTACAGGAGATGTGATGAATCAATATCCTGGAAAAATAAATCAAGAGATATATCTTATAACTTCTTTCTATATGATGAATAAAAGTTATATTGAAATTAGTCCATCAAATAATTAAAAATTGCTATTAGGTTCCCTTATCCTTATAAGTTGTTTCAAATTAATCCCTCTTGCTTCTTGTACTCTTGCCTGGAGAGACTAATTTTTAAAAATAACTTAACAAGAAGGGAACCTAAAGTCAATTTCTACAATACGAAGGGCCAATTTTAAAATAAAGGACTTGATAAATCTATACAACGCCTGCTAGAAAAAGTTGTGATATTGGACTTTGTAAAGTCTGAGAAGAATCTTATTGACCCTTTGACTAAGGGATTATCCAGGAGTGTGGTTCTGGATTCATCGAGAGAGAAGGGGTTAAGCCCATAAGAGAGGTCACTGATAGTGGTAACTCAACCCTTATTTGGAGACTTAGTCCCAATGTTGGTTCAATATGGTAGAAACAAGCTGGACTAGTGACACTCGTGTGGAGCATCGACCCAGATATATTCATATATCACTATGTAGCTTGTGCTACTACCCCTTCTATATGATGACGATGCTCTTATAATACAGCCGGCTAGGCTGAGTTTTACTCTTAATAAGTTCAATGTGTGTATTATGGGGGTATTAAATAAATAGCTGTAGTACCCTTTGAGGACTTACCTACGTGAGAGGAACCGTAATGGTCGTGGTTGGGGGGGCTGGACTAACCCCTAAAAACTCTCATGAGTCGGTTTATTGTGAGCATAGCCTTTAACGTTTAACCCGCTTTGCTCAATAGATGAAGACGTATTGTGTGTGTTTTTATCAATACCTGATTCAAGGGGCCTAATTCAAGACCTAGTCCATTATGTCCCTCAGGTGGCGATGAACTCACTAAGGAAATGTTCAAAGCCGGAAGCTACATTTTCCGAATTCACGATACGAAAGGTTGCCCAACCTATATTTGTTTTTTATGATTTCTTGATTTATTTATTGATTACTGAGTTTTCAGTCAATATTGCCTTTGGGGGGGCTGTTGGATATTTATTGAGAAAAGACAATTTTGCCTTTGTGCTTTAGTCCCACATCGAAAAATGGAAAAGATTTATCTCTCCCTCAACCCTATAAATACACCCTTATTCACATTCTAAAATACAAGAAAATAAAGTTTTTTCTCCTCTCCTCTGGTTTTAAAGAAAATTATTTTTTTCCCTCTATAATTTTATTATTAATTTTTTGGGCAATCTTCTTCATCTGAGCTGAAGCTCTGTACTCTCGCCTGAGTATAGAGGCCGACCGTTTCCGATGGCTTTTACCGCTAGAGGGGAGGGAACCATTTGCGTCAGGGCGATAGGCGGGTTCTCAATCTTCTAGGGTAGTGATTACACGACTGCTCCCATCAGACCTGATTTTCTTATCTCTTATTTTTTAATTCGGATTTAATTTACATGTTATAACTTTGTTTTGATAATTTTCCAACAATTTTGATACCTTAAGATTTAGTCTTATTGAGTGATTGAATGGTTTATAACATAAGTCCAATAAATCAAGTGCAATATTGATTAATTAATTTTAATCATGGATTGAGCCAACCCACGTTTAACACTCAGTGGGTCACAACTTACACTACGCCAATGGGCTCACGAGCCTAGTGAGTAACAAATGGTACCAAAACAGTTAGCCAATCGAGAATGTGGAGCTAAGTGCTATGCGGAACTAAGTGTTACACCGCATGAGTGCGCAATTAAGGTGGGGTGATTGTGATGCCCCCAGATTTAGTCTCATGTTGGATATTAACTGAATGATTAAATAGTTTATAATGTAGCAGTAGGTCAAGTACAACATTGACTAGTCAATTTTGATAGTGAATTGAGTCAAATCACTTATTGCACTCAATGAGTTTTATGGCTTACACTGCACCAACGGACTCGCGAGCCCAAGGTATGACAGTTACATTATTTTGTTATAGAGTGGATGTTATGTTTTATTTTGTGGAGTTTGTTTCGTTCCAGAATGCAAGGGACGCTCTGTTTTAGGGACTTGCAAGAATGGAAGAAAGGGAAGTGCTCCGTTCTAGGATTAACTGTACAGAGGATATGTCTTAGTTTGTAGATTGCATTGGTGGATTTGGTGTTAATTTGTAGTTTGCATTGGTGGATTGGGTATATGCCTGGATGTATTTGTAAAGATTGTTTAGCAACATAGGCTTACTCGCCTTTCATAAATAAATAAGTAAATATTATCTTTTCATAGATTCTCTCTATGGCGAGTAGACAGTGGAGATAAAATTTCAATCAAAACTATCCCTTATTTACGGGCATAGATCATCTTCACTATCAAAAGTAGTTGATTTGTCTGGTGGAAGGTAGTGATTCATTCTGAATCTAGCACTCACAATACGTTCTTGGATTGCATTTACACTAGTTGTGATAAAATTAGTAGTCTCTACATTAGTTTTTTTTAGTAGTGGATAGGATTTGAATCTTATTTAAGGTGTAATCATAGTTGTCTTTAATAAATATAAATATAAATATAAATATAAATATAATTTAGGAAAGACGGCATTAATCACAACTTTATAGATATTGTTAAAAGATAGTGGTAGAAAATAAAAAAATGATGGTCCAAATTCATATACGATCTCGTGATGATCTAAATACTTCGAAATAATCTATATACAAATTGCGCATCCAAAGCAAAAAATTTACCAACATTTCTCACCCTAACCACATGCACAACCTGATCGCACAAAAACTACTTTGCACAACCTAATCACCTAAAACCCTCAAACTGCATCCCCCGTCTCCCCTCCGACATCCCTCGTCGGCCTCTGCTGCACAACAAGGGTCGCCACCTTCTCCCCGAAATCCGCTGACGCCATCAAATCCCCGACAACTCCAAGCTCCGGGTACTCACTCCACATCTCCAACCCCTCCGTCAACCTCGACCTCTCCCCTTCCCTCCTCCCCACAATCACCAAGCTATAGTCCCCGCTCGTCGCCCTCACGACCTCGATCATCTCCTCTCCATCCTTCACCTCCTCCTCCCTATAATCCACCCTTTTGTTGCCCGCATTCATCGCTTTGAACGCTCTCACCGCGTCTTCGTCGATTGCTTCTTCTTTGTTGCCCTGGCGGAGATTCTGCGGAAGTACGGGGCGGATTACTGTTAATCCAATGTGGTCGTTGGCGGCTAGGCGACTGGCGTATGCGAGGGCCTCGCGGTCGTCAGGGCCGCCGAGGAAGTAGACTGCGATGCTGCGGAGGAGCCGGGATCCGGCGGAGATGCCGTAGTCGAGGAAGATGGCAACGGAGCACGGGGCGTAGTGGAGGACGCTCATGTTGACGGCGCGGACAGATGGGCTCGCGCACGGTAGGCCGCTCTCGGCGTTCGTGTACCTAGAATTTCAGAAATACAGTCACCGGAACTAGACCTTTTTATATTTACACTTGAAAAATTACATATATAATAGGATCATTATAGAATATAGGATAACTGTTTACTTTCTCATGTATACCTTCACTGGACTTTATATCCCCGGATTTAAAGTTTGAGGCGGTTAAATTTATAAATAACCCCCTTCCCATCATGAATTCGGAAATGTTTAGGGGTTTAGATCCACTTTACCGGGTAAAAAAACAGTGGAGAAATCTTTTTTTTTTCTAGCCATCACGAGTAAAATGTACGCGGCGTGATAACATCATATCATATCATACTCCCTTTAAAAGTACGAGTTTGGGAAAATCTTTTCATGGTCAATATTACTCTTAACTATTTTAAATATTATATTATTATCCTAATTTATTCTAATTATCATATCTTATTTGCATTGGTAACTAAATGATTTATCCTATTCATAATGAGACTTATTGGATAAAAGAAATATGTTTCATATAATTCAAATCCTTTACTTATTTTAGTTCTTAGAGAAATCTAAAAAACATATACTACCTAGCACCTAAATATTTTTGGACTTTGTAAAAAATATTCCCCAAGTTCTTTAACTTGTAAAAACACCCCAACAAATTCAAAATTTTATTAAACCATCTTAAAAATTATAAATTTTACTTATTTCAATTCAGTAAGAAATCTAAAAAATATATGCTAGCGAGAAACTAAAAGTTTTTTGACTTTGGAGAAAATATTTTTTAAGCTTTAAAATTTGTAAAAACACCCCTAAAAATTCAAAATTTATAAAAAAACACCTTAAAAATTTCAAACCTATAAACACACTAAAAACCTAGAAATAACACAAACAACCCCCAAAAATTTATGAAATTTACAATAAACACACTGAACTTTTTACAAATTACAAAATAAAACCCTCAAAATTATAAAATTTACAAAAATCCTGATAATTTCTAATCTAACAGTGCATTAAAAATATAGGGATTACAAATATCCTATACATAATTTATAATTTATACAAAACACCTTTAAAGTTTAAAAAATTACAAACGATCCCTTAAAATTTAAATTTTATAAAAAAAACCCTTGAGAATTTTTAACTCATTAGTAAATTAAAAGCATAGGGATTATAAATAGTCTATAAATAATTTTTAATTTGTAGAAAAGGCCCATAAGTTTAAAAAATTGTAAAAAGCACCTAAATTTTATAACTTATGAAAAAATACCATGATAATTTCTAACCTATAGACATTAAAATGAAAATGTAAAATTACTAAGAACCCCTAAAATTTAATATTTTGCAAAAAACTTCATACACCCTTTAAAAGTATAGGTTTAGGAACAACTTTTCATGGTCAATATTATCCATAATATTTTTGAAAAGAACATGACTAAATCTATTAAATTTAAAATTTAGTACATTGCCAATTACCCCTCCAAAGTTTAATAATTTTTAATATTTTTTTGTAATTCCTTAATTTTAATGTAATGTTTAATAGTTTTGTGTATTTATAAGTTACAAGATTTTAGGATATTTTTTTATAATTTTTAAAACTTTTGAGGGTGTTTATTTTGTAGTTTTCTAAATTTTTATTGTGTTTTTAGTGTAATGCATATATACTTTAATTAATAATGATATTAAAGAGTAAGTTATTCTTAAGATTATTAAGCCATAGTTAAGTGTGCACATCATTATTCCTAGGCAGTATAATTTATATATACAAAAAATTTCAAACAATCTATGTAGTCGTTAAAAAGATTTTGACTTTAATGTACTATTTTTTATAAATTATATTTAATGTGAACCCATCTGAGTTTGACTGTGGTCATCATAATTTTAATATGTTTGATTGATTGACTATATATGTATATAGATCATAAATTACTTTACTTTCTCACATGAGCTAATATTTGGCGCTTAATAATTTAAATTATTACTTTTAAATTTAATATAAAGAGGAGTTCTAATAACATTTATTTATTTACCTATAGGATAATCTAATCTCAATTCTTTCTTTTTGCTTGAGATTTATTCTATAGTTACGAGTATCAAATTAGTAACTAAAATAATAATTATTTATGGTTAAATTAGGATGATTGTAGTTGGTCACTCACTATGAAATTTTTATGAAGATATACACCTTACTTTCTATAACTATTTGAATTGCCCATGTATATTTTATAAATTAGTTCTTAATTTGACATATTAATTTACTTTTCCATTGAAGAAATTTCTTATTTGACTTTTGGACTGTGTAATCACTATATCATTATTCTAGCATAAAAAGAATCTCACTCTAAATGGTTTCAAGCCAATGTTTGAGTTAAACTGAAGTATACATTATTGCTATTATGTGTATATATTTTTTAAATAAATAATGTCAATATTTTTAATATAAAAAATATTCTAACATTTGATATTATAAAAACTAAATATAGCTAATTGAGTGATTAGCAAAAGAGAACTTACATCAGAAAAACGTGAATAATAAGATAAAGAGGAAAGGTAATGATCTTGCCAACAGTACTACAAATAGGAAACTATAATGTAAAGTTAACCTATTTTGTGGAGACCACCTACTGGCTATAAGCATTGAGCTTTCCATATATATACTTTATAATTTATTAAAAAGGGTCACATAATCTTATATAATAAAATTGATTCAGTACTGAATAATAATATCGTTATCAGGGAAAATTCTTCATGAACCAATATGTTCTTTACGATATATAAGGTATGCGCTTCAAATTCTTAGGTCTTTATAGAGTCAAAAAGTTTAAATACGAGCATCTAACATGTTGTTCTCGCAACAGCAAAATCCATTTAGCAGCTGTGGATATTTTAGATGAGTTATATGTCTTATATACGATATAATTGCCCTAGGCAAATAAGTTATAATAAAAATTTTCATTCACATCGTTTGGGGTAAGATTTGATAAGGACCTTGCATTAAAAAAATAAAATTTTATATCTAGAGCTCATGGCGAAATATATCATAATCTCCATGCTCTAATTTCGCAAGAAAATAATTCTTTATACTTTTAGTTTTACTTCTATGGTACAAAGAATGAGCTATAAAATTGAATGAGAATATTTTATAATATAAATATGAGTGAATCACAACTAAAACTTAAACGTGAATATGAGTCAAACCACAACTAAAAGTTTAACGGACATATTACAAGTAAATTTATATACAAAATTCCTTTGTGAATTGAATGATCACTCATCTTTTGAAGACTTCAAGATACTAATAAATAGATATGTTGTACTAGATTAATGTGTAATAGTAAATCACGTGGCCACGGTCTGGGTTGAAGGAAACAATGATAATATTTTATTTGAGATAGAGATTATTGAGTTGATGATCAATTGTTACTGGGTGTCCCATGTTTCTTACAATTATGCTATCCCGAGGACAGGCTCAATCGAGCCGACTCCATTACCTAAAGACGACTCGAAAGGCGGACTCAGACGAGCCAAAGATTGCTACTCGGTGATCAGCCGACTCTTCCCCCGAGGGTGACTCAGAATATTATTTCTCAGCCTTATTTTACCATTTATGATCATCATTACGACTCTACGTCACCTGCCGACAAGTCTCGACGGCTATAAGTTCCCCATACCACAGAAGCGACTCCACATCACCCGTTGATAAGCCTCGACGGCTGCGAGTTCCCCATACCGCAGAAGTGACTCCACGTCACCCTCCGACAAGCCTCGACGACTGCGAGTTCCCCATACCGCAGAAGCGACTCCACATCACCCGCCGACAAGCCTCGACGGCTGCGAGTTCCCCATACCATAAAAGTGACTCCACGTCACTCGCTAACAAGCCTCGACGGCTGCTGATTCCCCATGTCACCAAAGTGACCTCCCATCACTCACCTGTCAACACGTATCGGGCAGAGGGTAACTCAGCCTCCAACTCATCACTCATCATCATCATAAAACAACATTCTCACTAAAATGCCGATTCGGCCCTTGGCGTCCTCTATAAATACATACGTTATTCATCCCGAAAAGAGGTTGGATTTTCTTACTACCTAAAAACTCTCTAGACATATATCAGAACACATCGTTCTTTCCTAAAACCCTCACTCAAGATCACCAACCGACTTGACCGTTGGACGTACCACGGGGGAAACAAGCCTCGTACTCCCGCGATTCTTGTGTGTGCAAGTGATCCGCCCACCCCGAGCTCTGAGAACCAGGCATAAAGTTAAAGAAGGAAAGCGGCCCCCCTCTTGACAGTTCAACCCCATCGACTGTGTATTCACGGACATCAACATCAATCCCACAAAAAAACTTCATTTTCTTTTTTTTATTTTTACTCTATTTTTATCAATTTAAATAATCATGATATTCAACCACATGCATTGCACATGCATCTCAACTAGTAGTTATAAAAGATAAAGATTATCTACAATTTACAATTTTTCTGATCCATAAACAAGACAGTCTTGATCTATACGATTATATTATTCTATAAATTATATAGTGCATGTAAATTCATAGATTATTGTATTATTGTTCTTTAAAAAGAAAATTGAAAACTCTTGATATCAATAATAAAATTAGCATTTAATAGTGAGGTGGTCATTTCTCATCCACACATTCAATTATGGATTCCAATCTTCTCCACTATCAAAAAAGTTAGTGGAAAGACCACTATTTAATCACAATATATAATTGATTATCTAGTATGTAACTATGATTTCTTTCTTTAAGTCAAATTAGGAATTAGTGTAATAGACAAAGATATAGTGACTATTAGATTTAGAGTGTACCACAATCATACATTATATAATTAATAATTGGAATTAAAAGTAATGATCTCTCCAATCCTTTTTTACAGTAAAAAGATCTAAATTGTTGAAACGTATCCACTTAAAAATAATAATCCTCTCTTAGTTACTCACACATTAGATGAGTAAATTAGGACTAGAGTTGGTCCTTAATTATACCAAGAATATTCGTACTTAAAATCCAATAGCGGGATTGAAATTTTCTGAGTAATAATTATCAGATCGAACTGGAGGATTGATTTGATTTAGTAAGATAATATAAAATTGGAAATTACCTGTGAAACGGAAGGAGAATTAGAGCGCATTTGCTGTCGAAAGCCAACTGACAAATATCAGTATGCATAGTAGCAAAGGGCGAGACCGCGACGAACGGCTGAACAGCAAGCGAGCCTATATTCGCATACTCAAGCGACCGAAACGCATTCACGATGTGATCAGTGACCGTAAGTCTCTGAGATCTAGCGGCTGAGCTGTGCTTCTTTGGCTTGTACGGAGCAAGCACCGAGTTGATTTGGCCGACAAGAGGGGTGAGATGAAGGAGGTAGACACAGACGGGGTTGGGCAGCGAGGTCTCAAGCAGGGAGAGGAGAGGGGTGGCGTTGTTCTCGTCGTGGGCGCAGGCGAGGACGCGGAGCTCCTGGGAGGGGATGGTTTGGTCGACGGAGCGGCGCTTGTGGGGGTTGATGAAGTGCTTGGCGGGGTTGTAGGTGAGTTTTAGGATGGGGGATGTCAGGCTGCCGATGACGATTACGGCGAGGACGTGGATTGTGTATGTTTGGCTGTCTGCCAGCTGCACTTCAGGGCAAGAATGTATTGTTAGTGTGGATGATTTTGCTTAGCTAGCTAGTTTGTGTAAGTCTATTTTCTTTAAGGCGTACGATGAGTATTAGATATGGAATGAATTATAATCATATATTACATAAATCAACAATCATAATTAATATAGTGGTATGTCCACTATTTTTTTTTATGGTAGAGATGATTCAAATCCTTTTGCATAATAGGTGGTCTCAAATTTAAAAATATAATCATTTTCACAATTTGCCAAAAAAATAATTGTAGTTGGGAAAAAGGGTCCTAAGGTGTCACCTTAGGTTCAATCTAAGATGACACCTTCAAAACTAAGTATATGCAATCTTAACTTGCTCTATTTATTTCGATCTATATGTTTTGAATAGTATACAAACAAAAATTTGACATATGGGACTATAATTATTCTTGCATCTAAGTGATTGTAAAACTAATGATTTTACGATAACACAACTTCAGAGACAATAAAAAATATCATATGTCAGTAGTATTAAAAAATTATAATTTTTATTTTGTAGATGTTGTGAGATATTTAGATCATGATAAATTGGCGGATCATCTATCAGAATAGTCTAATCTATGCATTAAGAAGTGTCAACTTTTTTTTTGGATAAGGAAAAAGTGTCATCTTATATTGAATTTAAGGTGGCCTCTTACGTACCCTTTTTTGAAATAAGTTATACTTTGTTTAAAGACCCATTTTCAGTGCCGCATTTGGGAATTTATTACTCTTTAATTAGTTTGATTATGGCAGATAAACTCTCTGAATGAGATTTTCCTGACTCTTTTGTCCTTAGGCGGACTCGCCTGAGGGGTCTATCTGCAAAACTTAAACCACAAGGGTAATAAGTTGCAAAGCACAATATCGCAGAGGGTTTTCTATAAGCAATTAACCAGTTCTGTAATTACAATTGTGTAAGAATATCAATTTTCGCTTGGAAAAAATAATATATATTTACTCACCTTAGTCTCTTGCCAAGTCCTAAACGAATACAACTCCGTAATCCCCCTGAAATTCAACATAAGCCCCAGCACCGCCGCATCCCTCACCACCATCCCAAAGTAGACCCCCGTCCCCACCGCCGCCGCAATCTTCACCGCGACGCTCACCAGGATCATCATCACCGTAAACCAAGCCACCCTCGCGTCCCCCACCGACCACACATCCGCATTCAGCCCCACCACCGCCACGTACACCGGCACAAACACCCCCTCCATCAGCCTCTCCATCCTATCCGCCAGCGTCGTCCCCAGAGGCGGCCCGCCCGGCAGGAGCAGCCCGAGGATCATCGCCCCCGTCGCAATGTGCTGCCCTATGATCTCCCCCACCAGACTGCAGAACATCGCGGTCACCACCACCGCTAGTAAATAGCCTTCATTCATCGGCATCCCGTCTGGGGTTCGGCGCACCATCCAGATGACGGTCGGCCTGGCGACGAATAAAATGAAAAGTACCAGGACTGCCAGTGACAGGAGCGAGAGCAAGGTGAGCTTGACGGAGACGTGGCTGTCGGAGTTGAAGAGGGAGGAGAGGATGGCTTTCAAGACGATACCCTGGAGGTCGGAGAGGAGAGAGACGTTCATGGCGATGCGGCCGATCTTGGAGGCGAGGAGGTTGAGGTCGGAGAGGAGGCAGAAGATGACTATGTTGGAGGAGGTGGCCCAGCGGATGGGGAAGTTGTGGTGGAAGAAGAAGAGCTGGGAGGGGGAGAGGGCGAGGGAGGGGGAGATGCAGCGGGAGAGGAGGGAGGAGAGGAGCAAGGGGAGGAGGGAGGAGGCCTCCGAGATTGCGAGGGCTTTGCGGCGGGATTTGCGAGGGAAGGAGAGGTCGGTCTTGACGGCGACGACGAAGATGTAGAGGATGAAGGAGAGGAGGGTGATGGAGTTTAGGTGGATGTAGCTCCGGCTGGGGAACATGTGGGAGAGAGGGCCGTGGGGGCGGGAGAGGCAGGAGGGACCGACGACAATGCCTGCCTGAAAAAATAATAGTAGTTTAATGAAAATTAGTCATATTTTTCTTGTTTATATTTTTCTTTAATAAATGAAACTTAGATGCCAATAAATCAATGTGAATTGATCTTAATCACAATTTCCTGACAAATAAGTTCAAACAGTTTCATTGGAAGAGATTTGATATGCATGAAGCTCAGTTGTATTAAATGCCTAGTTCAAATTCAAACTAATTAAAAGCGCAGGCCATATATAGTAAAAACAGGCAATCATGTAAATATTGAAATACAGAGATTGAATCAAATTAAAAAATTAGGCTTACAATGACTTGGGAGACAACTGAAGGCAGACAAAGGGAGCGGAGGAGGAAGTGAGATAAGCGAGTGGCAACAAAGAGCAAGGAAATTTGGATCAAGAGAAGGGGGAGGGAGAAATCAGTGGGCCCTTTGCCACCCCACCATCCGCTAGAGGAGACCGCTGTAGCTCTGAAGCACAAAATTGAGTTGCCCGCTGTTAAATTCATACTCACTTGATGCGCCATTTTCAAATTAAAAAATTCATCTAAAGTTGGGATTGGAGGATTGAATATACTAAGAAAATGGCTTCATCTTCAAGAG
>BQKN01064488.1:283746-321831 GCA_022839385.1 Asparagus kiusianus | reverse complement strand
CAAAATTCCTCTATCAGTATTAGTCACATATCACACATCACACATACGAAATGAGCGGCTGACTTCAAAATTCATATACAACTAAGATAATGAAATTATTTGTTCTCCCTCCAAACTCATGTTTGGACCTCCAAATTTCCACTATAATACATAATACATTTACATTCAAACTTCACTCAAGAAAACAGCTCTTACTGTAGCGGCCAGTATGCAAAAAAAAGAGCAGAAGCCAACTAGGTTTTACATTTATACCCAAAAAAAGAGCAAAGAAAGGAAACCAAGAACAGAGCAGCAGCCAGAAGCAATATAAAACAACACAATGGCATAAAAAAAAGCAGCAGCAAGAAAAAAGACGAATAAGAAGAAGAGAAAGAAAAACTTAGAAGAAATAGCAGAGAACTTACCTAGAGAAAAACTTAGAAGAAATAGCAGAGAACTTACCTAGCTGAAAAGTTGATCAAGATTTCTGCTTATGATCTGGAAAAAAAACACTGAAAAAGGTACTTAATTTATGCATGTAAATAGTCTACAAAATTTTAAAAATTATTGATGAAATTCATAAAAACAAGCAACATGGAGACAACAATACAAGCCAGGACATCGTAAGCTTTTTAAACTACATAATTGCTGCCTGCGTACGACTCACCAGCTCTACGACTATTATAGGAGTACTTTTTCATATGCAATGTGCAAATCATTGGAGTTGCGACGGAGTTGGATTGGCGTTATGTTGGATGTCTAGATTGTGCAAAAAAAAACACCATCAACTTTGGGGAAAGTTTGGTGTAGATCATGTAATAAGGAAGTAATGGCGCAAATCAGGTACACATTCAAAGCTACATTTCCTATTCATAGTAAAAAGCACAGGATATTTTATAGCAATTATTATTTAATTTATAGCATGTATGATTTCATTTATTATATTTACATCTCTCATCATTCAGATATAGATGTAATCACTTTTTAATGAAATAAAGATCATCCAATAGTTTAATTAGCTTCTCAAACAATGTATACTTCCCTCCTAGTTACATGCTTAAATTTAGTTTTAAGTACCAGAGCAAAAATTGACACCATTTGTAAGTAATAATTTTTATAATAAGAGAAAAAAAGTAGTTAATGTCAATTACAATGTTTGAAGTAAAACAATTCTGAAATAATCCGATACAATGTAAAGACTGTAAAGATAAGTCAATATAAGTATTTTCACTCTAAAATACGTGTTTCAAAAATTAACCATGTCCCAAGATTATGACACTGAAACAACACAAAGTAATTAAAACACACTAATTAAAAACTTACCAGTGTTGATCACTAAAGGGTAATTTTTTCCTCAAAATAAATTCCAACTTGATCAAATTTACTCAAAAAGTTCCTTGCCTCTAGCATTAAGAAAAAGCCACAAAAGAGAGTTAGTTAAGACTTCAAATTGGACTAACAACGCTCATCTTAAGCCAGCAATTTAAATGAGCAACTTATAGGCAATTTATATATATCCCCAATTTTATTTACTGATTTCACCAAATTAGTGCATTCATTCAATAGGATTATAAGAGAGGGAAACATCGACTTATAACATTAAGCTCATAAACTTCATGAGAAAATACAAAGTGCTTAAAACTTAATTTTATTTATGAGATTAATTCATTTAACTATATGTGTCGTAATATATTCCCATGTAGACTATTTCATTTAACTATATTTGTGGAATAAATTACCATTTGCATTAGAGTATGTATATAGCTTATTATAATATCTAAAAATTAAAAACAATTCTGAAATAATCTGATACAATGTAAAAACTATAAAGAAAAGGTAATTAATATAAGTAAAGGTGCACCTCAAGCTAACAACAATGTATAATAATGTAATGTAATAATCATACTGATACTTAAATCTTAATCTTCCAAAAGTAAAGGTGCACCTCAAGTTAACAACAATGTATAGTTATGTAAATTACAGAAATTATACATCACCAGAATGGCGCAACTTAAAATTATCAGATTGTTTCCGGATCAACTTTGCAAATGCCTAAAGAAATTTTATATGGCATTTACCTTTGCATTCCAAATAGTTTTTTCATGCTTTGTTCTTGACGACTCACCAGCAGAATCTAAGGCCTTCTCACCTTTGTTCTCCAGTTCCACATACGCATGTTCAAAACTAATCTACAAGTGAAGCAAAGAATCTCAGTAATCCATAAGGAAAGTACTGATAAAATATAATTATTCAGCAAATAGACATCCAACTAAGATTACGTCACATGAGTCTCAAGACAAAGATGCAAACTCTATTTTGGCCAGTGCAAAATAAGCTGGAGATGATAATAGGGCAGCATTAAACTAATTAGTGCTTATAGATTAGATAAAATCTATCAGCAAATAATCAAATGTTTCAAACATATAGCCGTATAAGGTGAAACACCTTTGTAAATTCTGGGGTTATAATCCTGCACTATCTCACATCTTTACAATGATATGATTATGTTGTCTATCTGATGAAATTAATATTCCGGTGCAGACTGAAGGACATGCAGATGTTATCAGGTACATATTCAACCATCAGTTTATTAACTAATAAAAACAATGATACAATCATTAAAGAAGGGGTGAGTAGAATTTGGAAAAATGACAATATGATGAATGAAGATATATTTGCTTTCCATCTAACACTATTAGATGAAAAAATATATATTTATTTTAACATTATGATTACTCTTCGTACATCATTTTGGTTGAACAATAATACATATTTAGTCATACTAATAATTTGATATTCAACTTCATAGGCCACTTGACTATCAAGGGAAAATAAAACATACTGAAATGTCAAGGAACTAGATTGGCATTATGTTGCATGTCGAGATTGTGCAAAGAAAAAGTATGGTGCAAATCATGTAATATAGAAGTAGTGGCTCAAATCAGGTACACATTCATATGCATCTTTCATAGTCATAATTACAAAGCACATGCAATATTATTTTCAATCTTTACCAAGTATATAATTACATAAATCAGGTACAAAGCTATAAAGGGAAATATAGTTCAACAGTTACTATATTACTACTCTTCAACGGAGACGTTGATAATCTGAACACTGCTTTGATAGACAAAAATCACTAAAAAGACAGTTAAAATTATGAACTAAAAAGGTATCTAATAAGAGCATTTACATGGTTTATGCAAATGGTACATAGCTTTTCTCTGATTTTAACCTCGGTATAATTGGAAAGAAAGTTAAACTTCAAGTAGTATCGATAAAATAAGCGAATGGGAAGGGTAATGAGGGATTTACAATCTCCATAATCATTGACATATTTCACAACAATAAGTAAAATAAATACAATGACACAAGCTAGGAAATTATTACATTTCCAAAGTATTTTAGAATTATTAATAAATATTGACAACTTCAACGATTTGATTACTTATTTGGCTATATGTTCAATATTGATGAAGCAAGAGTTTAAAAATTACTACAAAGGTCAGAAGGTTACACAATACATTATTGTGAAACATAACATTTGAATTAATAAATTATGAAATATTTATACTACTGATAATAACTTTTTCATCAGACATGTAGGAATACTCAGTGAGAACAACTTACAGTTGGTGACTTCGTCTGTGAATTTCTCCGATACTCAACCAGAGATAATAAAGGCTTCGGAAGCAACAATCGATGAAGTTGTATTTTTCGATGCTCCAGGAACTTCACAGGTAATACAAATCTATCAAATTATTCAAATTATAAAGATATCATTGTTGACTACATGATAAAACCAACTCTTTCAATTATAAAAGCTACATGATAAAACCAGCTCTTTCAACTATATATGTCAATTATAAAAGCTACAAAATAGCACCAATTCCCACTCGAATTAGAGCTAAACAAGCTCGAATTCATCAACAAAATCAATGAAGACTTACTAGGGCTCAGGATAAAAATAGATTGGTCATAAAAGATTACCTCCTATAAAACTATGATGTAATGTAGGCTGCTATTATGAGGGATTACATCACCCAAACATTGTAATATCAATGTCGGTTACATTCCACACAGAATTACCTCGCCTAAAATTACATAATTAATTAAAATAGGATGCATTCTCGGTTTTTGATCATCATCACTGCCCATCTAAAAAAACATAAACCAAAAGAACTCATACCAGAATTGAGTACCAAAGAAAGTCATCTATCATTAAGCTCAAACCGACCATTATATACTACAAGAAGCCAACAACCAATACCTAAATGTAAGCACAAAAAGCCAACAATAGTAATTAGCAACAAGAATCAATAGAGGCTTCTGAGGTAATAATTTATGAAGATGTATATTTCGATGCTCCAGGAAATTCACATGTAATACAAATATATCGATCTATTCAAGTTATAACTACATAATTGCTGACTGCATGCTAACACCATCTCTACGACTATTTGTTTAGTATTTTTTCATATGCAATGTGCAAATCATTGGAGTTGTGAAGGAGCTGGATTGGCGTTATGTTGGATGTCCAGATTGTGCAAAAAAAAAAAACACCATTAACTTTGGGGAAAGTTTGGTGTAGATCATGTAATAAGGAAGTAATGCCGCAAATCAGGTACACATTCAAAGCTACATTTCCTATTCATAGTTAAAAAGCACAGGATACTTTAGAGCAGGTATGATTTAATTTATAGATTTGTATGATTTAATTTATTATATTTACATCTCTGATCATTCAGTTATAGATGTAATCACTTTTTAATGAAATAAAGATCTTCCAATAGTTTGAAGTAAAACAATGAAGCAACAGTTACGAAGGAAGACCTCTACTGCCTCAAATTTACTCAAGCAGTTCCTTGCCTTTAGTATGAAGAAAAAGCCACAAAAGAGAGTCAGTTAAGACTTCAAATTGGACTAACAACGCTCATCTTAAGCAAGCAATTTAAATGAGCAACTTATAGGCAATTTATATATATCACCAAATTAGTGCATCATTCAATATGATTCTAAGAGAGGGAAAACATCGACTTATAACATTGAACTCATAAACTTCATGAGAAAATATAGAGTGCTTAAAACTTAATTTTATTTATGAGATTAATTTATTTAACTATATGTGTCGTAATTTATTCCCATGTAGACTATTCCATTTAACTATATTTCTGGGAATTACCATTTGCATTAGAGTATGTATATAGCTTATTAGGATATATAAAAATTGAGAACAATTCTGAAATAATCTGATACAATGTAAAGACTGTAAAGATAAGTCAATATGAGTATTTTCACTCTAAGACGTCTTTCAAAAATTAACTATATCCCAAGATTATAACACAAAAACAACACAAATTAAAATACACTAACTAAAAACTTACCAGCGTTGATCACTTAAGGGTAATTTTTTCCTCAAAATAAATTTCAACTTGTTCAAGCTTTCATTTTAACTCATGCATGCAATTCTTTCCTTGCGATAATTTTCTTGCAAACTTCACAACTCTTATAGCCATTTGAGCAGTAGTTAAGAAGGAAAATCTCTACTGCCTAGAATTTACTCAAGCAGTCCCATGCCTTTAGTATGAAGAAATAGGCAAAAAAGAGAGTTATTTAAGACTTCAAATTGGTCTAACAATGCTCATCTTAAGCAAGCAATTTAAATGAGCAACTTATAGGCAATTTATATATCCTTAATTTTATTTACAGATTTCACCAATTTGAAGAGAATGTAGAAATATCATGCAAATGAAATGTGTGAATTTTTCATCATAAATAAGATGATAAATAACAAGTTAAAATAAATTACCTGCTCAATGAAATAAACAAGAAACTCCTCAGAGTGCTCCCTTTCACCAGATTGAGAGCACGTCTCCATAGCATCTTTGTACATTTTGTCCTTTTTGGATAGAGCAATGGACTGTTTCCATCTTCCAGCTTTCTTATAAATATACATAGCAACCCGTCTCATTTCAAGAAGCTCATGCTTTTCAATCTGCTTGCACACAAGAAAAATTTACCATACAAATTTCCTATTTGTACTTAGCAAGTTGTAGATTCACTATTTTAAAAAATAGCAAGCTGTAGTTATCATGCAAATCAATGGATTCCCTTAGCCTTTCATAATCTTCTTTTTCAACATAGATTTCATTCAAAGCTTCATTCACAGCAGATACATTATTGCTCTGTACCGCGACCATATATGGTTTCACAAGATGTAAGTGACCAGCCTGGAACAAGGAGAATGGGCGAATAGAAATGGGTTAGCATGAAATATTTAACTTGTAATTGTAAATAAATCTACCACAAAAAAAGAATTTTCAAAAGCACTACAAAAAATCATTTGATAATATAACTCTGAATTGAAGTAGGATAGGAAACGTGCTTCAAATTAGTAACGAATAATTTCACTGAAATAGATACAAACTCATTTCTAGCATGTAATTTATTCCCATGTAGATTATTTCATTTAGCTATATTTGTGGGAATAAAAAGAATAAAGAGCGACCAAATTTAGGGTTCCGTAATTCGTGAGATGAGATAGATCAACCAAATTTAACGAATCTAGAATGAAATTAAGCATAAAAAATACCAAGAATAGGGAAACAGTCGATTAACAATATTTCATGGTTTTGATATGAAATTATTCATTAACTAATCAATGAAAGGGAACATCATGGAGAAATTATACCTCTAATTTTTGAAATCCAACAAATCAAGCAAAAACCCGACGATTTCCCCTAAGAAAGGTAGGGATTTTCGCAAAGCCGGCAAAAAATAAAACGAAATTCGAGGGAGGAGTCGACGAAATTTGAGGGAGGAGTCGACGAAATTCGAGGGAGGAGTAGACGACGAGATTTGAGGGAGAAGTCGGCGATGAAATTCGAGAGAGAAGTCGACAACGAAATTCGAGGGACGACGAGCTACGACGCAACAAGATTCGAAGGATGAGCTTTGAGGGAGGAGTGAGCAACCAGCTTCGAGGGAGAATAATGAATACCCGAGCTCTAGAATCCACTTGGAGTCACGGATCTGAAGGAGAGAGAAAGAGGAGAGAGGAGCTCATCTACTTGGAGTTAGATCTGAAAGGGAGGGAGAGAGGAGAGAGGAACCGATCAGATCTGGAGGAGGAGGTGAGGGGAGAGAGAGAAAGAGAGGAGAGAGGAGGCGATCAGATCTGGAGGATGTTGATAGAAACGAAGAAGAAAAGTGAAACCCTAGCTCTAGAATCCTCTCTCTTAGCTATTTATATGGATAGCCTTTGTAAATAAAATTTTAGATAAGTAATATTTGCAATAAATTAAATTAATAGGACTAAAATGCAAAAATTAATCGAATAGTTAATGGACTTCCGAAACAAACATACCTTTTGTTAAATTCTATTCATTTATAAGCGGAATACTAAAAATTATTTGTTTAGTACTAAATAAACTACCGAACCAAACTTGATCGAATATCTGGACGAATAATAACCGTCATAAGTCTATTTATATATGGGGAAGAAGCTGTAAAAAAAATTTGATGGGTAATATTTGCAACAAGTTTAATTAATAGGATTAACATAAAAAGGTTAACGAATAGTTAATAATCAGCCTAATCGAATATAACTTTAGTTAAATTCTATTTGTTTGTAAGTTGAATACTAAAAATATTCATTTAGTATTAAATAACTAGTCGGATCGAATATGACCGAATATCTGGACGGATATTAAGCGAATTGTTTATTAAATATTTGGTTTGTTTCCACCCCTTACCATCATATACTGCTTTGAATTATTCCTCGACGCAAGCCTCAAATTAATCTGAATAATCATCAATGTAGACGAATGTATAAGCGTCAGATCACAAAAAATTTGGTAACATATATTTTATATATTTTTAAATTTTAAATTTTAAGAGTATAATCAAATGTATTAAAACTTAGAGAGACGCAAATTTAAAATACAATGATAAAAAATAAACGGCCGTGCTTTGCACGGGGTACATACTAGTATATATAAATCCTAAAATCATAAACATACTAGGAATTCTAAAACAAAAAACAAAACAGATTAGGAATTCTATTAACCTATTACCAAAACAGATTTGGAATCATGTTACCAAAAACAGATTAGGAATCCCAATAACCTGTTACCAAAACAAATTAAGAAACATATTAGGAACCTGCTATCCAACAATTCTCCACCTCGGTGAAGTTTTCCCAAAACTGAGCCGACACCAATACCAACCAAACGTCTCACTTGTTGCGTCCAGTACGAAGTGGAACAAATCCACGATAACGGACTCAATCCACAACAAGTCAAGAACCCAAACGAGAATGCGAACAAACTCCAAATGTTGGTATCAACTCACTAAACCGGTTGCATCATAAATGACTACCCACGTATCCTCTTGTCCAAGGAATCAAGCCTTTACGTAGTTCACCCAAGCGGTCTCCAGAAGCCCTCAATCAAATAAAAAAGTTTATAACTCTTCACCAATATCACCAACAGATCTGCAACTGATTGCACTCCTAATGGCCTCAAACTAAAACAAATCAAATACCTCCACCTAAGGTGAACCAATGGCCGTATCCAAAACATGTCTACCAGCTGTACTCGAATCCAAAACTAACTCATCATCTGCATCCAAATCCAAATAATCTCCAAACTATGTCACCTCAGCTAGAATCCCAAATGATGCAGTATGATATGGAGTATGTGGAGTAATCTTCACCCAATGTGAAGTAGCATCACCCTCCACTCGCTGCGATATCCTAATGATCTAATCAACACTCTTCACTTGTAGAGAGTCAAATATGACATACCTTCTCAAAACAAAATCAGAAGCTCCTAACTGATAATCAAACGAACCTCTGAATCCCAAACATGCAATCGGATCAAATCTCACATCCTCGATGTGACCAAATGTTGGGCAACCAAATATACGACACAATCCAAAATCTAAAGCAGCTTCATCAGATCCAAAATCTCCATACGTAGCAGTCGGCAACCTATGACCAAGATGATCCAAATATGTCGAAGCTCTAAAACCAAAACTAATGCTCGATAACCAACGTCGGTCCCCCTCCAGTAAGGAACGATCCATCAAAACTATCCTCTCATCTCGTCACCTTAATGTCTCCACATTAATAAAGTGTCTCAAACTGCTATGAGCTCGGCACAAATGCAAGAAAGAACCCCTTCCAAAGCTAGAACGACGGTTTACCTTTCTGCCAATACACTTCTTCCAATTGTTGTTGACTTCTAGGACTTTATACTAACGGGACCTGGTTGCAACCCACCAATGCTTAGAACAATCCCCAACTATAAAAACCAAATACCGATTACCTCCCAATGATACCTCCTTAGAAGGCCCCCAAATGCCTGACTGAACACCATCTAAAAGACCCCTCGATCGATGGATAGAAGTATCAAACTCCACCTCGGTCTTCTTGCTCATACCAATGTGCTCAAAGGACTTCAATTTACAGGTCAAAACACTCCTCAACAAACCATGCATGACATAACCAATCAAATAACCTGGCCTCAACAAATGCCACAATCTAGCCAAATCCAAAGAAGTCGTCGGCTCTCTATCAAACACAATACTCCCAATTAAATAATACAAATTATTCCTCCTGACGCCCTTCATCATAATCATGGACCCTAATGTGACCTTCAAATGTGAATCAACCAAGGTCACCCTATAGCCCGTTGTCTCCAAAACTCTAAGTGAAATGATGTTCTTCTTCAACTGAGAAACGAACCTTACTCCAACCAACTCCCGAATCACTCTTTCACTCATCCTAATCCGAACAGTACTGATACCATCAATAGGACATTCATGATCATTATCCATGAGCATGACCTTTCCTTTTTTCAACTCCTAAAAGCTGGAGAACCAATCCCTCCTAGGGTAAATATGGTAAGAAGCACCCGAATTTAACATCCACTCTGTAGAGTTGGCAACACAAACTGATGGTAGTGCAGATAACGAGTAGCCCGAAGAATCCGAATCTAAATTATTACCACTAGCCTTGATAACATTCACCTCTGAAGCTTGAATAGCTTTCCCCTTATTCTTCTCGGCTCGATCAACCAACTTTGGGCATTCAGCTTTCCAATGTCCATCCTCTTTACAAAAGGCATACTGATTCCTATGAACTCTAAGATGTGCCCCTCTAGACTGCAACCTCCTACCACGGTTTGGACTCTTTGCTCTTGCGACCAATGCATCCGCTACCAGCTCAACTGAAGTCTCATTATCCTTCTTTCGAAGCTGATAATTCAGAAGTGCAGCAGTGACCTCACTATAAGAAAGAGATGTATTCCCATTAATAAGAATAAGAACGAATGTCTCATATTCCTCGTCAGGCAAGGAACTCAACAACAACAACGCCTTATTCTCATCTTTAATCATTACATCTACATTCGCCAAATCTACAAAAAGTTTCGTGTAGTGGTTCATGTGATCATCAATGGAGGTTCCCTTCTTCAATTGGAAGCGATAAAGCCTCCTCTTCAAATGCAAGCGGTTCTCTACATTTTTGGTCAAATACTTGCTCTCTAGGATCTTCCAAATCTTCTTAGCTGAAGTCTTATTGATCACATCATATTTTAAATCTTGAGTCAAACAAGATCTAATCACATCATACGTCGTTCTATTCATCTTTTTCCAAATCTTCTCCTCGATATCGTCCGGTTTCTCGTCCAACTCCAAAGTATCTTTCAAATTTTGCGCATTGAACGCATCCAAGACTTCACATCTCCAAACACCAAAATTGTTTGTGTCATTAAACTTCTCTACATCTATCTTCATAGAGTGAATATTCAAACTTTGGATGGTCTTTATGCCGGAAGTACCCTCCACAACTCATTCTTTCCCGATCATCTTTCTCAAAGCATCAAAACAAATGCGAAACAAATAAAGAATAGATATAAAACTAAAAAAGATAGAGTCTTTACCAAAAAGATCTCATCTTTATCACCAAACGAAGCCCTAGACGATCCTCCAAAACGATCTACTCCTCCAAATAGCCCAAGCGTAGTCCGAGCTCTGATATCACTTGTTGTGCGCTGTGGAAGCCAAACAACCAAACCAATGTGTCACGAGAAATCAAATCAAACGAACGTCGAGAGAAGGCCAAACGAATCAAATTAATGCTACAAACATAAACAACCAATTTTAACGTGGTTCGGCAAGTTGCCTACATCCACGGGGTAAGAAGGGGATAGGGTTTTCCACTAATAGAGAAGAAGAGTACAAACTGATATTACAAATCACTCAAACTCACCAATTAATCTCACCAACAAATCTCTAATTCTCTCCAAACAAAACCCTAACCAATAGCTCAGAAAATATCTCTTTTCTGTGCTCCAAATATCCCCGATTTTCTTCTCAATTCTCTCTTCTAATTGTTCCATATATATAGAAATCCTAAAATCATAAACATACTAGGAATTTTAAAACAAAAAACAAAACAGATTAGGAATCTTAATAACATGTTACGAAAACAGATTTGGAATCATGTTACCAAAACAAATTAGGAATCCCAATAACCTGTTATCAAAACAAATTAGGAAACATATTAGGAACCTGCTATCAAACAAATTCCTCACTCAAACATAAGTTAACTTACTCCAACTTCTCCAATAGCCCTGCAGGGCATCTAAGTGCGACACGTATCAGTAAAGTCTAAGCTCAGCTTGAACTTACTAACTGAAAAGGACCTCCTCAACAAATCGATTGAATTGTCCGCACGATGACTGTAAATATTAGTGAAATCATCACCTAAAGTAGCTCCTGAATAGCTGAAGGGCACAAAATTATCAACCGACAATGCATAAGCTACCGTATCTTCATATCTTCATGGTAGTCGGATATCTCGTCTAGACTGATCTCTAGCAATAGTGTATTCCTGTTCTTCCTACAGCTACTGAGGTGCTTCATCTACTTGAATAGGATCTGGCTGCTGAACTCCCATAGTCTTATTTTGCTGAAGAGCTGAATCACGAATTTCTAACTCCACCTTATGTCCTGTAGTGCGCGCCTTATCAACAACTGAAATCGATGACCTTTTCTGGTGGAACATAGTAGATTTATCAAAAGCAATATCATAGCTAATAATAATCTTAGAAGACTTTGAATCAGGACACCACAACCTAAAACCCTTAACACCCGATGCATAATCTAGGAATATGCACTTCTTCGTTCGCGGCTCAAGTTTTCCTTGACTAACATGCGCATATGCAGGGCAACCAAATATTTTATTAAAATAATTTGCGGGCTTACCGGACCAAACCTCCTTTGGAGTTTTACAACTAATAACAGTAGATGGCGACCGATTCACTAAGTAACAAGTCGTATTCACTGCTTCCGCCCAGTATTCCTTGCCTAAACCTGCATTGAACATCATACAATGAGCTTTCTCTAATAGGATTCTGTTTATACGTTCTGTCACTCCATTCTGTTGCGACGTGCGAGGGACTGTACAATGTCTAATGATTCCCTCCTTGTAGAACTCATTAAATTCTCCTTCACAAAACTCAATGTCATTATCAGTTCTAAGCCTCTTAATCACCCTCCCAGTCTACTTCTCAATCAAAGACTATCATTGTTTGAAAGTCACAAACACCTCATCTTTATTTCTCAAAAAGTAGACCTAAACCTTTCTAGAGTAGTCATCAATGAAGGTCAATAAATATTTGGAACTACCACCCCTTGAGGGCAACTTGAGAATGTCTCCAAAGATCTAAATGGATATAATCCAAAGTACCTTTAGTCTGATACATTACCGTACTGAAGCTGACTCTTTTCTACTTTCCAAAGATGCAATGCTTGCAGAATCCTAATTTTCATGTACTCTGTCCACATAAAAGACCATTCTTACTCAAATCGGTCAATCCGTGCTCACTCATATGACCAAGTCTCATATGCCATAATCTGGCAATATCAACTCCTAACATCAACAATGCAACTGCAGCCGAGCCAGTAGCGATAGGACCCTACAAAACATACAAGCTTTCGATCTTCTTTCCTTTCATAACCACAAGAGGGCCTTTTGTAACCCTAAGAACTCCACCTTAACCTGAAATTTGCACCCAATGCTATCAAGAGTACCTAAAGAGATGAGATTCTTCCTTAAACCTGAGACATGCCTAACATCTGTCAAAGTCTTGATGACTCCATCATGCATCTTAATCCGAATTGTGCCTTTCCCAACAGTCTTGCATGAGGCGTTGCTCTCCATAATAACAACTCCACCATCAATAGCTTCATAAGTGGTGAACTAGTCCCGATTAGGACATATATGATAGGAACAACCCGAATCCAAAATCCAATCATCAATACTCTTATTTATATCAATTGTAGCCAATAAAATCACATCTTTAACAATATCAACTTCAGCAGAGTCCTCCTTTGATTTTCCTTCATACTCTTCTTGTTTATTTTTATTCTTCAATCTATAACAACCGGTCTTGATGTGTACTTTCTTCTTGCAATATCTGCAGGTCAGATTCTTGTGATTCGACTTATACCAGTTACCTCTAAAGCCTCTTTCTTCCAATCTTCCTCGAACAAACAAGCCATCAGCTTTATCGTCACTTTCACTTGTGGTTAACTCTTTGTCGATCTTCCCCTTATTCAATAAGTTTTCTTTGACGTCCTTGATACTAATAAAATATCGGCCATAAATCATAGTATCCCTGAAGTGCTTGTAGGAAGGTGGCAAAGCACACAATAACAATAGGGCTTGATCTTCATCATCGATCTTAACATCAATCTTACTCGAATCTGTAATCACAGAACTAAATTTACTAATATGATATTTGATGGGTGTTCCTTCTGACATCTGAAGTGTGTACAAACGCTGCTTCAAGAGGAGGCGATTAGTGAGCGTCGAATACAAATTCTCCAATTTAGACCACAAATTAGCGGTTGTTTTCTCAGTGAGAACTTCTTGCAAAACTTCGTTTGTCAAACATAAATGGATCGCTGTGAGAGCTCTATCATCCAATTCGTTCCAATCTTCCTCTGTCATAGTAGATGATTTCTTCGACTTCCCGAACAAAGCCTTCTTCAATCCACTCTATGTCAACACGTCGATCATCCTAACTTGCCAAAAGGCTAAAATTGATGTTGTCGTTAAACTCCTCGATATCCCACTTCATAGTAGTTGTCGTCATCTTCTCATCCGATCGATAGCTGAGGGCTCTGATACTAATTTTTTATGACAAATTTCCCAGGATAAGCTAATATCAATCACACGAGAGCACGAAAAATATCAAGAACACACGAACACAAAGATATATGTGGTTCGACTTGTAGCCTACGTCCACGGCCAAAGAAGGAGAAAAGATTTATTAATTGTGAGAAATACAAAGTGGATCTCTAAATCTCAATCCCAAATAACAACCCGAAAAGACTTAATACAAAACCTCTTAAACCAAGGAACAATAGAGAAGAATATCAAATATACTTCACAAAAGAACTCACTCCTCTTGATTAGTGGTCTGAAGATTGATGAATCTAATTGGCTTGAAAGACTGTTCTTATATAGCTTTGAAGATCTCACCTCCTTGCTATCTAAGAAATAAGAGTTCTGATAGGAATAGAAGTTCACATGTCCTAAAGCCCAACAAGTGTCCAAGTAGAAATAAACCTCTAATATGATTGGTTGTGCAAAGTCTAATTAAAGTAGGACTCTTAATCAAAACAAACTAACCTAAAAAAGGAACTCGCAAAGTAATATGGATTTAAGTATCTGAGGCAACCTATAATAACGGATTTAAACTAGGAGATATGAGAGTTTTATTCAAAAGGAATTTGGGATGGGGGTTGTTATGGTGTTTTCAGTCGCCAAAATATGGCTCTTTGCCAACAACAGATAGGTGTCTCCCTTCATGCACAGTTCAAGTCGGATTGATGGTCAAAACAACCAAGGATTTTGACGTTGCCGATCCGTCGAGTCGGCATCTCCTTATGTCGACTCGAATGGCAATACTTGGCAGTTCTCTTGTCGAAGACGATTCGCAATGAACCCACTCGATTATTTATTTGACGTCTCGCGAGGTCTACTCGAAAGGAGTTATTTCTTGGCGAAGCTAAGGTACGACTTCAGCCTCGATCCCTCCCGCTGACAGCAAGTCGGTGGCGCATTTAATGCTTGGCAGATACATCATATCTCTAGTCTTGATAGTCTTCATGACTCATCAAACTACGTCAGCACCGCTATGCCTCCGATCACGTCTCATTTAATGTTGATGTGATCTCTCTTCCACTCGCCGATCGGCACATGTAAAGTAGGTGCTGACGCAGCCGCCAGCTCATACCTACTCACCGCCATCCTGTGCTCTGTCGAAATGTCCATTCTACCCTTCCAGCACCACTATAAATAGAGATACAATTATTAACAGAAGGGGACTTTTGGATCTTCTTGATCTAAATCTTCTTTTTCATAAAGGCTTTTTTTAAGCAATATTTGCTAATTATACTGAACTACACATAAGAACTCTCACAGTTTTTTATTTTCTCACTCAAGTTCACCACCTGACTTGATCGTTGGAGGTACAACGGGGGAACCAAGCCCCGTCCTCTCACAAATTTCTATTTGTGCAGGCTAAAAGTCACTAAACTCAAGACCATATATTCAAAAAAGTGAGCGACCCCTCATCAATCTCATCCTGATGTATTTGACTATTTGATTACCCATTATCAACAGGGTTGCAAAATGCACATGAAGTTGCAGCAAAATTGCGCACCAGCATTATTTGTACATTTGGTTAATGTTTTCTTTCATTATTTCTTAATAACCTATATTTGGTTAACTTTAATTAAATTTACATACACATCTTAAATTAAAGATAGGTGACAATTAGTAGATAAGGTTCCTAATAAAATTGGAATTTAAATTCATTATCCCATCTCATAATAGAGGGAAAGGGATAGGTTGATCTTTAAGTTACCTAATTTTCAATTTCAAAATTTGAAATGAATCATCCACAGCTATTTTAGGTTATTTAATGTGCATGCTAACTGTTGATGTA
Organism: Asparagus kiusianus; assembly: GCA_022839385.1. Taxonomy (NCBI): domain Eukaryota; kingdom Viridiplantae; phylum Streptophyta; class Magnoliopsida; order Asparagales; family Asparagaceae; genus Asparagus; species Asparagus kiusianus. Next base: position 305,824 of record BQKN01064488.1, on the reverse strand, counting down.
TGAAATCATACAGTCAAATAAGAGAAGTTATTAAGTTGACGGATGTCCTCTAACCCTCTGAATGTCTAGTTCTCGAATAAGTTGTTCTTCCCTGCACAAGTAACAAATCGTAAGACGGCGGGGTTGGGTTCCCTGGTTGTTCCTCCGACAATCAAGTCAGTAGTTTGCTTGAGTGAAGAAGTAAAAATGAACTGCAATAGTTCTTAAGCATAGTCAGTAGTGAGAAAGATCTTACCCTGTAATTAAAAATAATATCTCTTTTTATAGATGGTAGAATGGTAACTTCGCCGAGTAAGAGATGGCGGCCACGTTAACCTCAACTTTACAGGTGTCGGCCGACGAGTGGAGAAGAGGTCGCTTCGGTATTTAATGCTAAGTGATTGGGGGTATGCGGAGCCAACGTGGTCCGATGTGTCATAAAGACTATTAGGGGCAGAAGAATGATGGCATCGATAATGCATTTAATGGTATTTATTACGAGGTGATTGGTAACTAGTGCACAAAAAGGGGCTTAAGGCTCGAGGCATTTTTTCACCTTTCTACTCGTCTGGTGGTCGAGAAGAACCGCCTTTTGAGTCGCCCTTGTAAGGTGTTGGTCGATTACTCCGCCGAGTGGAGTGGTTAAGCGGTCGACTCAGGTAGGGGACAACACATAACGTCTTCCGGGTTTGTCAACATGTGACGTCTTTCGAATCGTCCTCGCAAGATGTCGCCTTGTCAAGTCGACCGAATTGGGCTTCTAATTATCTTGAAATGCTGAATTGATTATGCATAATGTGGGACACTTGTCTGCCCCCTGATTGGAGATTATTTTCCACCACTAAAACGGCTAATATTCATAAAAATAGAGTATAAAAAATGAAAAAGAAGGAGCAGTCCCAAGAAAAAAATACACTGTAATTCAATTTAGAACCACTTACAACTGATTAAAGAAGTAATCCATAGAGATCAAACATATAAGATATACAAATATAATATTAAAAAATAAAACATCTGACCTTCCAAGCTAGTGATGTAGATTTGCGAGCACGGACCCAACACTTGTGTTATGTAAAATCAATTTGCCATACGATACTCAAACTGGCCGTGTAAAATTATAGGCATAAGTGATGTTATATGCAGCTACGGTATTTACATTTAATCAGACATGTAGTAAATGCAACTGAACCAATTCATATATAGATTTTTAAATAAAAATTTTAAAAAGTTCGCGAGGAAGAGGGATTCATACTGCCAATAATTGGATTCGGATTGACAAATTTTGATTTGAACTTGTGTCAAGGATTGGGCCAGAGGCACAGGCCTAGCCCGTACCAAGGTTAGTGTCAACATTTAGGCCCCGTTTGTTTCGTTGTTTTTACCTTGGGAGGGGAGCAGAAAGCTGCCACTTTTGGCAGTTTTCTGCTCCTCTCCCAAGGTAAAAACAATGAAACAAACGGGGCCTTAAGAAGGCTTCACAAAATCCTCAATTTTAAGTTTGGCCGCGTTTGAGACCCTCTAAACCATACAACTGCCAGTGTATCCTCTTTGATGGTGTGTTTGGCAAATTCCTAAAATAAGGCCAAGATTAAACCAGGTCTGTTTCTAGGTTTGCTTTTGATAGGTGAAAATTGGATCAGTTCTGATCTAAGAATAACTTGGTCAATTTTCTTAGGCCAAAATGTGGCCATAAAACCTATTTAGTGCTGGACTAGGCTAGAGTTGAACTTCGCTTACTTTTTGGGTGATTGTCAAACACATCCAATTTTTGTTAGATAACCTAGTGAACTAACACCATAACATCTTACTTCACACATGAAAATCATGTATGTCCAAATGACCAAAATGTCCCTAATGGAAAAAAAAGATCTTTTTAATTATTTTTAATAATTCAAAAAAATTTACAAAAACTCCTTAGGTTCGGTCCAATTTTAGCTGAAATGCCCTTGATTAATTCATTTAACAATTAGAGTGCTACTCTGGAAAGGATATTTTGGTCTTTTTACTACTCCATATAAATACCGTTAGGGAAGTTGGTTGAAAATATTAATACTTCTGGTGAAGTAGAAGCAACCGAACTTAAAAGAGTTGAGTGACAATTTAAAAACTTTGAATATTATCTCAAAATTGATCAAATCAAACTTGTTAAAGTAAGAGAGAGAGAGAGAATCTTGGGTAAATTTTCCTTGAGTTGAATATTGAGTGTGCACATATATTTATACAAGTAGAGGAGTGTGAGGTTTGTTCTCCTAAGCAATGTGGGACTAAAAACCCACTACAATACACTATTATCAACAGCCCCCTTCAAACTCATGTTGGATCAAACAAAGTGAGTTTGTGTACAAGAAACTAGAACCGATGAACAAGTAAGGCCTTTGTGAAGAAACTTTCAAGCTCGTCAGTGGATGAAACATGAGGAAGTAGAATTGCCTTATCCTTGATAACTTGGTGACGGACAAAATAAGCGTCGATCTCAATATGTTTGGTCCTTTCATGAAATACTGGATTATTAGCAATCTGGATAGCACTCTTATTATCACAGTAGAGAGGAGTAGGAGTCGTAACAGAAATGCCGAAATCACTGAGAAGGCGACAAAGATGAATAATCTCTTTAGCTGTTGTGGACATTGCACGATACTCTGCCTCAGTACTAGAAAGAGTAATAACATCTTGTTTCTTACTTCGCCAGGAAATAAGGGAATCACCAAGAAATATACAATAACCTGTGGTAGACTTTCTGGTAGTTGGATCACCAGCCTAATCAGCATCAGAATATGCACAAAGCTCTAACTTAGATATAGCAGGAAACAAAAGAGAGCGAGTGCTAGTACCCCGAAGGTACCGAAGAATCCGTAATAAGACAGCATAGTGTACAGAACGTGGGACACTAACAAATTGACTGACAATACCAACAGCATGAGAGATATCTGGTCGAGAGATGCACAAATAGACCAACTGGCCAACAAGATGTCGATATCGGGTAGGATCAGATAGAGGCTCACCGTTAGTAGAGCAAAGTTTGACATTCTGCTAGAGTAGAGTATCGGCAGTTACATTGTCAGTTAGCTCAGCTTGATTTAAAATATCTGAGAGATACTTTTGTTGAGACAGTAATACACCCCGCGGGCCTTGAGAAATTTCTAGACCAAGAAAATACCGAAGAGATCCAAGATCCTTCATGTGGAACTGTTGTTGTAACTGAGATTTTGCGTATTGTATATCTGTCATATCATCACCTGTAATGATCATATCATCTACATAGATGAGTAACAAAACTCTGCCACGCGATGTAGTGCGAACAAACAGAGAAGCATCTTGATGACTTTCTATAAAGCCCTCTTTGAGCACGACATCGCGAAAACACTCAAACCAAGCGCGGGGTGCCTGCTTGAGGCCATAAACAGCACGGCGAAGGAGACATACATGTCCCGGAGGAATATTTAACCCTGGAGGCGGTTGCATATATACGGTCTCTGATAAAGAGCCATGAAAAAAAGCATTTTTGACATCCATCTGGTATAAGGGCCAACGATGAGCAGCAGCGACCGCAAGGAGAGTACGAACAGTGGGCATCTGAGAAACAGAAGCAAAGGTCTCCTCATGATCAATACCTTGTTGCTGAGTAAAACCTCGAGCTAGTAAACGAGCTTTTCGACGTTCAATGGTACCATCAGGACGAAACTTGACCTTATAAACCCATTTACTGCCAACAAGAGAGATCCCAGGAGGACAGGGAACAACATCTCAGGTATGAGTTTGCTGAAAGGCTTGAAATTCCTCAGCCATAGCCTGTCGCCACTCTGGAATTTGAACCACCTCTTGGAAGGACTTTGGCTCAACAATAGTATGAATGGCAGCAAGAAAGTTATGAAAGATAGGTGAATAATAAGTAACAGAAGCATACCGGGTAGGCATGACATGTAGGCGTTTGCCTCGACGTAGAGCAAGAGGAACCTCAGGCGGGGAAGATGCTGGCACAGGTGCGTGGAGATCAACAGTATTTTCTGGGATGAGAGTTGTGTCCACGGGATATGGATTAGATGGTGTAAGAGAAGACTCGGGTGAGGAAGAGTCAACAGAAGGAGAGGGAGAGATGTCAGGGAGATCTCGAAAGGAAAATTGAGGTGAAGAAGTGGGTGATGCAGTTGATGGGGAAGCATGATCAGTAGAGTGGAGGAAATTAAAGTTATCAGAAGCAGAATAATATGGAGAATCCTCTTCGAACTGAACATGACGAGATATATGAACTCGACGAGTTGCGGGATCATAACAACGATAACCTCGATGTTCTGAACTAATTCCTAAATAAACACAAGAAACAGCTCTGAGAGATAATTTATCACGTTCGTGAGATGGCAGAAGAACAAAACATCGACAACCAAAAACACAAACTAGATCATAACGGGGAGGATGAGTATAAACACGACTATAAGGAGTAGCACCGGAAAGAGAGCTAGATGGAGTGATATTAATGGCATGAGTCGTGGTGAGAATAGCCTCAGCCCAGAAACGACGAGGAACAGAGTAATAAATGAGCATTGATCGAGCAGTATCGAGGATATGACGATGTTTGCGTTCAGCAACACCATTTTGCTCATGAGTGTAGGGACATGACTGTTGAAAGATAGTCCCATGAGAGGACATGATAGAGCGCATGGTAGAGGATAGGTATTCTTTGGCACAATCAGAACGAAAAATTTTAATACGAGATTGCCATTGAGTAAAAATCATAGCAGTGAAGGCTTGATAAGCAGTAAGTACGTCAGAGCGATTCTTAAGTAGGTAAACCCATGTAAAACGAGAGAAATCGTCGATAAATCTAACATAATATAAGTAGCCAGATGAAGAAGGCAAAGGAGCTAGCCCCCAAATATCAGAATGTACTAAATCAAATAAGGAAGTGGATACGGATGTACTCATTTTAAATTGTAAGGCAGTGAATTTAGCCAATTTGTAACCAGTACATGACTCAATACTAAAACTAGATGATACAGGACCAAGTACTCCAGACTGAATAAGACTCTCCAGCCTTTTATTAGACACATGACCAAGTCGTCTATGCCATAAATTGGTAGGAAGCGAGGTAGAGGGTTTTGACGAACGAAGAGAGGCAACAAGAGAACGTGGACGTATGGACTCTGGAAGGTGAAGATATTCCAGAAAATACAGTTTGTGCCTCCTACGACCCGCCCCAACTGTGTTGCCCGTCTGTGGATCCTGCACAATACAAGTATCAGAAGAAAATGAGACAAACAGGCCCGCCATGCATAAAGAGCTAATAGAAATTAAATTCAAGCACAACTGAGGAGCCACATAGACGGGACCAAGTGTTAGACAACCAGATGGATCATTTTGTGGGGGTAATAGAGCCATACTGAGTAATGGACAATGGTTATCCAACAGCTGTGTAGATAGGAGGAAGAGAGGATGAAGTAAAGACAGAGGATAAAAGTGAGGCATTACAAGTCATATGAAAGGAACAACCAGAGTCAAAAATCCAGAGATCATTTATACTAGAGACCGAAGGATTAGCTGAAGAACCAGCAAAATGCATACCAGAGAGTTGTGCTGCGGATGTAGAGGTGATATGTTGAAAAGCATCAAGTTGACGGCGAAGACTTTCAATAGATTGAATAGTAGAGTCTAAAGTAGTAGTAGAAGGTATAGCATTGGCCAGTAATCCTGGTGTATGAGAGGGTTGAGACTGAGGGGGTCGCCGTCCACGACCAGTACCTGAGGAATGTAACTCAGGATGAAGCTTGAAGCATGTCTCAATGCGGTGTCCTTCCTTCTTGCAATATTTGCAAGAGAGCTTAGATCGAGCCTGTGGAGAGGGAGCCTGTGGAGAAGTATGATTCATAACATGAGCAGTGATAGGTACATACAAAACAGTCTCGAGTGAAGAGGTAGGAGTGTCTGTTGACAAATTGAGTCGTGTTGTCTGCTGCCGGGTCTCATAAGCAGTGAGAGCTCCCATAACTGAGGCCAAAGTCGGAAATTGAGGCTGATGAAGTAGTTAATCAGCCATAGTTGAATATTCAGGAAGGGACTGAAACAGTTGATGCACCTCATGCCGTTCGTACCAGGCTAGCCGGTCTTCATATGTGGAATTACGTCCAGGAAGCATGGAGCCTAACTCTGTCCAAAAAGCTTGCATTTGTCCAAAATGGGACTTCAGAGATGAACTACCTTTGCGTTGTAGAGCAATACGTTGCAGAAGATATGCCTCCCGTGTACCCGAGCACTCAGTGAAACGCTCAGTGAGACGAGTCCACATGGCCCGAGCAGAGGGAAGCGAGCCAATCTCGACAGTGAGACCAGAGCCAACACAGCGAGTGAGATAATCTATGACACGAAATTCCTACAATTGCCACTTTGAACTCTCCTTGACATAGAGAGCACGAGCAGTCTGAAGATCAACATCACCACTGCCAGAGGTAATAATACTAGATGAAGCAACAGTGCTGATGGACGGTGGAACTGGTCCCGTACTTGTGAGATGATCAAGCAAACCAGCGCCACGCAAGTCATTGGTGAAATTGGTGGACCATCCTGCCCAGTCACTTTGATCATTGAGGGGCAAAGGCGGATTGTGAATCTTCTCTGAAGGAGCCATAACAACAATGTTGAGACGTTAAGACGTCGAGATGCCGTTACTGACTGCGAAAAGGCAATGCTGTTCGTTTGAGGCCGAGAGACGGCTTGAAACGACGATGCCGTTAATTTAAGACCGAGAGATGGTCTTGAAACGGCAATGCCGTTAAAATAGAACCCGAAGGTTAGAATAAAACCCAAAGGTTTAAAATAGAACCCGAAGGTTAGAATGAAACCCGAATGTTAAACGAGAATGCGAAACGCGTTAAGAGGCCACAAAGCGGCAAAGCCAAAATATCTGGCAGATGAACGCCAAAAAAAAAGAACATTAAACGACTGCAAAGCAACAATGCCAAGATTTGGCAAAAGAACGCAGAAGCGTTAAAAATTTTATTGGAAGGGAAATAGCTCTATCTCTGATACCATGTTAAAGTAAGAGAGAGAGAGAATCTTGGGTAAATTTCCCTTGAGTTGAATATTGAGTGTGCACATATATTTATACAAGTAGAGGAGTGTGAGGTTTGTTCTCCCAAGCAATGTGGGACTAAAACCCACTACAATACACTATTATCAACAAAACTTAAAGATGATTTTGTGAAGTTCACATTAGTTTATAAAGTCTATACTATTTTTGTACCATAACAAACAAAATTGTAAAATCCATCATTAAAAAGTGATACAAATTTACATCTGGGAACTTAGGTTTTTATTTATTCTAGGACAAAAGTAGCATAAAGTACCGAAGCCTTGTAGGTCTATGACGCCAGCTCCACAATGCTACCAAATTGAGAATTCCAGCCACCGACTTTTGGACACCAAATTCCACGAGTGAACAGAAGAGCACGGGAGAGAGAGACTCATCTGTATTCACGGGCAACAACAACAAAAGAACAGAAACAATAACATAAGTTCGACTGGTCAAATACGCAAAATGTTACAAAAGAGGCTCAATCATGATGGAGATGCAATGCTTTAGATTTTTTTTTCCCATATAGAATAATGACAACATGAGGATATAAGAACATGAATAAAACAGAAGCAAAAACAAAACCTAACAGAAACAAGATGCCCCCTGCAGAGTTCACGAAAATTCCTATTTGTACAACTTATATAAGTTTTTGCATATTACTCCCTTTCTTTTTACTTTTTTTTGGAAATAAAACTTTTGTCTTCAAGCACACCATGTAATGTCCCAACTCTATCATAGAGATCATAAAGACTTGCATAATCTCCTATATCTACATTGTTTATTATGGTAATTTTAGGACTACGTATCCAGTGGCGGAGCCAGGTGAGGCTTGCCCTAGGCAACTGCTCAGGGCAAGAAATTATGCTTTTACAAGGTAGGAGTGGTCTCATAGGCAGGTCCCAAGGTGGTGGCGATGGTGGTCTTGGACAGAGTAGCGGTCGGAAACGAGACTTAGGGCTAAGAATGGAGAGAGTGAGAGAGTCTAGGGACGGAGAAAGGGAGAGATAGTCAATTGAAAGAAAATTGAACTTATAACTTGAGACCACCTTTATTTTTCGCCCAGGACAAAAAATAATCCTGGTTACGCCACTGTATATATCGTACATGAGAAAAAAAATTTTCCATGCAGTTTAGTATTTAACTATGATGTTTCGTTATTTTTTATACATTAAAATAAATTGGTAGCAGATAAATGGAGACTGTGCTAACGTTATTTGAACAGGTCCATACATAGACAAATGGAGGATATTTCAAAAAATTCATTGTTTTCTTTGATGGATCAGAATATTATTATGCTCGCATTTTGCTGTTGTGTAGTATATGTATTCAAATTTGTCTAATAAGTAATAACATAACATCGTTTCTAATGTGGACATATGAGACGATTATTTGAGAGAGTAACGTATTATAAGAAAACTATAAATTAATGACAAGAAATTAGAGGATAATTACATGTCATCTTGTATTATTCCATGTCTTATAGCCAATTTCGACCAGCTGTTCACCTCACATATTTGTCTGATCGCTAACTACCCTTCATTTCCTTTTAAAAATCTCTAACTGAAGGAACGAAATAAATAATAAAAAGTCTTTTGGTTCAAGATTCTGAAACAAAGATGCCTTCATAACACAACAAGGAATGATACAAATTAGAAAGTGTTACAAAATGTGGGGAGATACTATAATTATATATAATTTTATGCACAAAATAATCATTTTAAAAGGTTTTTAATTTCCCCCTGTAAACTATAAGTTTTAGCTCCATTTATTTTTAAAACTGCTCACTTTCAAAGTCACTCTTTTTTTAAGATGAAAAAAAAAACAGGGTGAGGAGCTCTAGTCAGCTATAGATTAAAAAAACTTAGATAAGATTTTAGTGTTGTGTGCGGCGCAGAAGCGGTCGAATAACACAATCCAAACAAGAGAGATCACAACTAAATAAACAAGCACAATCACCAAATAACACAAGAGATTTACGTGGTTCCGCAAGTTGCCTACGTCCACGGGGCAAGAAGGGGATGTGGTTTTTACTAATAGAGAAATAGTACAAACTGAGATTACAAATCACTCGAAGGAACAAACTAGTCTCACCAACAAGCTCTTAATCTCTCCAAACAAAACCCTAAACAAATAGCTCAGAAAATACATCTTTTCTGTGCTCCAAATATCCCCAAATTTTTTCTCTATTCTCTCTTCCAATTGTTCCATATATATAGAAATTCTAAAATCATAAACATACTAAGAATTCTAAAACAAAAAACAAAACAAATTAGGAATCCTAATAACCTATTACCAAAGCAGATTAGGAATCCTAATAACCTCATGTTACCAAAATAGATTAGGAATCCTAATAACCTCATGTTACCAAAATAGATTAGGAATCCGCTATCCAATAATTCTCCACATCGGCGAAGCTTTCTCAAACTGAGCCGACACCAATACCAACCAAACATCTCACTTATTGCGTTCAGTACGAAGTGGAACAAATCCACGACAACAGACTCAATCCACAACAAGTCGAGAACCCAAACGAGAATGCGAACAAACTCCAAATGTCGGTATCAACTCACCAAACAGGTTGCATCATAAATGACTGTCTACGTATCCTCTTGCCCAAGGAATCAAGCATTCACGTAGTTCATCAAAACGGCCTCCAAATGCCTCAATCCACTAGAAGAGTTCGCAACCCTTCTCCAACATCACGATCAAGTCTACGGCTGATAGCACCTCCAATGGCCCCAAACTGAAACAATCCAAACATCTCCACCTGAGATGAACCAATGCCCATATCCAGACTACATCTATCAGTTTCACTCGAATCAATCAACCTATCATCTGCATCCAAATCAACACGATTCTCAATCTGTGTCACATCAGCTGGAATCCCAAATGATGCAGTATGATCTGGAGTTTCCACCCAACGTGGAGTAGCATCACTCTCCACCCGCTGTGATGTCCCAAAGATCTTATCACCACTCTCCACCTACCGAGAGTCAAAGATGACATACCTGCTCAGAACAAAGTCAGAAGCCAATGCCTGATAATCAAACAAGCCTCTGAATCCTAAATGTGCTATCGGATCAAATCTCACATCCACGATGTGACCAAGTGCTGGGTAGCCAAACATCCGACGCAACCCAAAATCTGAAGCAGCTCCACCAGATCCCATATCTCTACATGCAGCAGACGATAACCTATGACTGAGATGACCCAAATATATCGAAGCTCCAAAACCAATACCGATGCTCGACATCAAATGCCTATCCTCCTCCAGAAAGGAACAGCTCCCCAAATCCGCCATCTCATCACGTCACCTCAAAGTTTCCACACCAATAAAGTGTTTCCTATTGCCGTGAGCTCGGCACAATCGCAAGAAAGAAACCCTACCATAATTAGAACATCGAGTTACCTTTCTACCAACACACTTCCTTTATCTGTTGCGGGCTTCTAGGACTTCACACCAACGAAACTTGGTTGTAACCCACCAATGCCTAGAGTAATCCTCAACTATGGAAACTACATACCTATTACCTCCCAATGATGCTCTCTTGGAAGGCTCCCGAATACCTGAATGAACACCCCTCAGAAGACCTCTCGAATGATGGATAGAAGTACCAAACTCCACCTCGGTCTTCTTGCTCATACCAATGGGTTCACAAGACTTCAAACTGTAGGTCAAAGCACTCCTCAACAACCTATACACGACATTACCAATCAAATAACCTAGCATCAAACAACGCCACAGTCTAGCCGAATCTGATGAAGTCGTCAGCTCCCTATCAATTGCCATGCATCCGAGCAAATAATACAAATTGCTCCTTCTGATGCCCTTCATCATAATCATGGACCCCAATGTGACCTTCAAGCGTGCGTCCACCAAAGTCACCCTATAACCTGCTGTCTCCAAAGCTCCAAGTGAAATGATGTTCATCTTCAATTGCGGAACGAATCTCACATCATCCAACTCTCGCATCATCCCATCATTCATCCTAATCTGAATAGTATCAATACCACCAATAGAGCATGCATGTCCATTACCTATGAGCACGACATCCTTTCTTTTTAACTTCTGAAAGCTGGAGAACCAATCCCTCCTAGGACAAACGTGATAAGAAGCACCCGAATCCAACATCCACTCCGTAGAGTCGGTATCGCAAACTGATGGTAGTGCAGATAACGAATAGCCTGAAGAATCTGAATTTGAATTGTTGCCACCAGTCTTGACAATATTCACCTCTGAAGCTTATACAGGTTTCTCCTTATTCTTCTCAGCTCCATCTAACTTTGGGCATTCAGCTTTCCAATGTCCATCCTCTTTATAAAAAGCACACTGATTTCTACGAATCCCATAATGTGCACCTCTAGACTGTGACCTCCTGCTTCAGTTTGAACCACGGCCTTGAACTACTAATGCATCTCCCGATGCCTTCTCGAATGACTCATCAACACTCTTACTCAACTCATAATTCACCAACGCTGAGGTCACCTCCTTATAGCTAACAGTAGTTCTTCCATTAATCATAGTAAGAACAAAGGTACCATAATCATCTTCGGGCAACGAACACAAAAATAGCATCGCCTTGTCTTCATCCTCAACCATAATATTCACATTGATCATGTCTGAAAGTAGCTTCGTGAAGTTGTTAACATGCTCCCTGATGGAAATTCCTCTCTTCATCTTGAACAGGTAAAACCTCTTCTTCAAGTGAAGCTAATTCTCATTGCTCTTAGCAAGATACTTTTCATTGAGTGTTTCCCATATCTTCTTCGCCGACGTCTCGTTCATCACATCATAAATAAGATCCGGCGTCAAGCATGACCGAATAACTCCGCACGCCCTACTATTTATCTTCTTCCAAATCTTTTCTTCCATATCAGCAGGTTTCTCTTGCAACTCAAGAGTCTCTTCCAAGTTTTGAGCGTCCAACGCATCCATCACTTGGCACATCCACAAACCAAAATTAATCTGGCCATCAAACTTCAGAACATCGATCTTCATGTTATTAATGCTCAAACTATGTATCGTCTTCGTAAGAGACGATCCCGTTGTGCTTGCTTCACCCATATTGTCGATCTAACTCTTCAAATAGGAATCCTTTCAGAGAATCCTTCAAACAAGCCTCAAGCCGAACCCGAAGCTTTGATACCAATTGTTGTGCGCGGCGCAGAAGCGATCGAATCACACAATCCAAACAAGAGAGATCACAACCAAATAAACAAGCACAATCACCAAATAACACAAGAGATTTATGTGGTTCGGCAAGTTGCCTACGTCCACGGGACAAGAAGGGGATGGGGTTTTTACTAATAGAGAAAGAGTACAAACTGAGATTACAAATCACTCGAAGAAACAAACTAATCTCACCAACAAGCTCTTAATCTCTCCAAACAAAATCCTAAACAAATAGCTCAGAAAATACCTCTTTTCTGTGCTCCAAATATCCCCAATTTTTTTCTCTATTCTCTCTTCCAATTGTTCCATATATATAGAAATCCTAAAATCATAAACATACTAGGAATTCTAAAACAAAAAATAAAATAAATTAGGAATCCTAATAACCTATTACCAAAATAGATTAGGAATCCTAATAACCTCATGTTACCAAAATAGATTAGAAATCCGCTATCTAACAATTAGAAGTGAGAAAACAATGAATAAACCACTATATCATAAGAACAGGCAGCAGATCAGTCATCACCTGTTACCTAAAGTAGAGTGGTTTATTCATTGCAAAACAAAATGACTCCTAAAAAACAAACTTTCAAAGTGATCACTCTTAAACCCAAGACCATTGAATTATTTCTAAATCCACTTTGTATATTTGCTACAGTATGATGCACGGTATTATTTTGTTGTAAGTTGTTATACTTCGCACCAAGGCTCTATACTTCGGTGTAAGTTTCTATATTTTACCCCAAGTTAACAGATTTTGTTGTATGCTAATTATTGAAATACATTTGGGTTTAAAAGTAATTTTTGTAGGCGTCAAAAATTGCTTATAGGTTCTCGCACGCAGCTCGAGACGAAGAGAAGACGATGAACGTTATTATCCGAGTCAAAGAGGATTATTTGACGTTAACAAACGCATGAAGTAAATCGACGAAGCGTACGAATCAACGGGACGGCAACATAATGAAGAGACGATCCGATCGGGAGTTACGTTTCGCTCACGAAAGACGAAGCGTCACTCGTGTCTCATCCACTCCACGTATGATTCACCTATTGAAGGTTGTAGATCTCTTCTCCGGTTTTCCAACGCACTTCGAATCGCGTCATTCTTAGATCGGACCAGGGAATTACGAGGAAAACAATTAATGTGCGCTAAACGACGTCTTGGTCGAAACCAAGACACATCATGTGTCTCGGCCAAGGCCGAGACACAGAGCGTGTCTCGTGCCCAAGAAATCTGTTTTTTCGTCGGTAACCATCCAGATTTCGGTATATTCTGATCCAAAGCCTCCCCAACTGATTTGAAGCTATCTTAGAACATGGTTAAGTGGTTACAACTGAAGATGAGAGCAAATCGGCCATTCTTATCCTAAAATCGAGCTTCTGAAGCCTATAAATATGGTCCTAGGGCCTTCATTTACACAAATCTAGAATTCTCGAGTCTCGGCGAAGTCCTATCGAATTGAAGAGTGAGGAGCATGAATTTCAGAGAGGATAAAGAGATCTTGGCGAGTTCTTCAGCACACAGAGAGGAAGAGTTCGAGAGATCCGCATCCCGTTCATCCATTTTCCTTAACATCGCACCTAACTGTGATTCTCAAGAAGAGTGATTGTCTCGTTGTTGCTAAGATAGTCACTTCAATTTCTTGTCTCCTTTGCGAGGCAACGAAATCTTTATTCAGATCTGATCAGTTAGTGGTCCACGGAGAAACCCCGGCACCGGCAAAGATCCCGCGTAAACAGAAGACCGATAAACGATCTCTCTGCGTGTGTTCTCAGGAAGTCATCTGTTTTATTTTCATTATAAGAAAAGTCTTATAAAAAAAACTAAATTTTCTTTATTTTGAATCGTTGTAACGCCTGAAGTTGTAATGGATTCGAAAGCAATGAAACCGATTTCCGACACGAACAATTTTATAAGTGGACCGGTTTAAAAATAAATAGGATTAGAACGTGGGGTTTAAAGGCAAAACCCCTAAAGAAAGAAGGGTTAATTTCACAAAAATGCCATGTATTTTTTTTATGTATTGCGCTTAAGCTCCCTGAACCTTTTTCCCCAACAAGTCACGTTGAACTTCGGAGGGTCCCACAAACCCCTAGACTATAGGACTTTCAAATGGAGCCCCTGGGTATATTTATCTTTTTACAGCAGCTACTAACGTTTGCAGGGTGTCTATTTGAAAATGTTAAAGTTTAGGAGGTATTTTGCGACACCCTAAAGTTCAGGGGGTTCAGCGAAAAAAACTGCACGGAGTTAGGGTGCAACATCCCCAAAGTTCAGAGCGGTGTTGTGAAAATAACCCAAAAAACAAACGCAAACCTAGAAAAAGTGAGAAGCAGATGTAATGTACGTAACCCACCGGCCCTCCACCTGTGACTCTCCCCTCCACCCTTTCTCTTCCCGTGAACTCTCTTAAATCCCCCCAGCTCCTCCCTCACTTTTTGCATCCCCCCTAAATAACAAACACAAACCGAAACCTCTCACTTTCACAAGAACATTCTCACATTCTCTCCTCTCCTTCAAAATGCCAGGCTCTCAACACTTAATTCTCCTCCTCTTCCTCCTCCTCCTAAACTCAGGCACAGCCAAAATCCACACAAAGAGCCTCCGGCCTAACCGGCACCATCCATTTCTAAGCAATCAAACACGAGCCCAACTTGTGGAAAGGCAATTCATGAGATGGGTTAACTTTGTTGGGGGTCTTAAGCACTCCATTTTCCATAGAGCAATGAACAAGGTCTTCCCTTCTTTCACCCTCACCGTTGACAAAAATCCCGCTACCGGAGATTTTACGACGATACAGGGCGCCATTGATTCACTACCATTCATCAATCTGGTCAGGATTGTGATCAATGTCAATGCCGGAGTTTACAAGTGAGTGAGCTTTTGATTTTAGCTGTTTAAGTATAGATATATGTAGTACTATGTTGCTGAAATTGTTGGTATTATTTTATTTTATTTTTACAGGGAGAAAGTGAGCATTTCAGCAATGAGAGCTTTTATAACTCTACAAGGAGCAGGGGCTGATAAAACTGTGGTTGAATGGGGAGATACAGCTGAGACTCCAGGGCCTAATGGAAAACCCATGGGGACTCATGATTCAGCTACTTTTGCTGTCAATTCTCCTTACTTCATTGCCAAGAACATAACTTTCAAGGTTAGTCCTTTTAAGAAAACAGAGCTTTTCAATTCAGGGGGGGCTAAAGACAATTTTCCATATCGCAGAATACTACCCCAGTGCCAAAACCAGGGGCAGTAGGAAAGCAAGCAGTGGCATTTAGGATCTCAGCGGATACAGCAGTATTTGTAGGCTGCAAATTCTTGGGAGCACAGGACACATTATATGATCACATTGGGAGGCATTATTATAGAGATTGCTACATTGAAGGCTCTGTAGACTTCATATTTGGAAATGCTCTCTCCTTCTATGAGGTCACTTTCCGATTTCTTCCTCTTTATTTTTACCCTCTGTAGCTTTGTTATTTATTTAGGCATGAATGTGTACAGTTAGCGCATTCATTGATTTTCAGGCACAATCTCTTTTCTTGGTTTATTATGGGTCCCTTTCTGTTTCCAAACTCTTTTATCTAATTGATGGTTACCTTTAAGCCCACATGAAAAAAACGGAAGCGTTAATTGTGCTATAAATGTTCATGTTATTTGGCACTTAAAGAAAAAAGTTAAAGAGAAATTGAGACCCATGACGTCTGATTTCAATTTTTGAATAAAGACTCTACCTGTTGTGTCTTATAGTATCGAAGTAGTACAATATTTACGATATAACTAATATTACAAAAAAATACTTACTTGCAAATATATCCCTCAATCGCTTTTTTTTTCTTCCAGAAAATGCCCTTGTTCTATTAGATTCTGCATATTATGTTTTGATAGAATAACAGAATTAGAATTTTGCAAATGATCAAAAGGCTATTTGTTAGAGTATAAAATTATAACCTTCAATATTCAACATAACTTTAGAGTTTTAGTTTAGTATCAATGTCTTTTGACATGATATCAAAATAATCCAAGTTTTAAATTTTACAGGCCATTAATTTGATGTTGATTTTGAAAAAATAAATATCATTGTGTGAGTTCATATTTTGGCCCATAAAAAAAAGGTCCTTAACCTACAAAGAAATTATAGAATATAAAATTATAAATCTCAACTCTCGACACAGCTTTATAAAATCTGATAAGACTAAAAGGGTGTGTGTTTTAACAAAACTACATATATGTATAGTATGATAACTTTTTGCAAATTATACCAAAAGTTGTACAACTTTTAAAGTACTGGGCATGAATCAGAGGAGAGGGGCCACATCTGGTTACTTTCCTCACGAGCGTAAGATCAAAAAGCTATCGCAATTCACAAATTTGTCTGTTTGTAAATCCCACTAGTAGTTGAGAGAATGTGTTTATAGCATGAACAGAGCTTTTGAGTATTAGCTAACAAGAAGCTTAATTAATCCTCTGCTGTTTATCTAATAACAGTGGATGATTCAATTTCATAGTTTAAAGTGAAACAGAATTTTGAGTCGTACTTGTTTATTATTTTTCATCAGAGTCTAGGGACTAGGGCACCATCTCTTTTCTATCACTATCGTTCTCGTTGTCATCTTCGTCATTTATAGAGTTTTTAAGGCCAGCAGATCGAAAGTCAGTTCGTTCACATGATCAATTTAGAAGGACCATTTGTGATGTAACAGACGTTTTGAATAATTTTATAAGGCAAGCCTTAATGAACCTATTAGGATTAGGGTTTTCTTAAGACACCCGCCCTTACTTTGAGATGAGGATTTTTTTTTTTAACTTGATGGTTGGACCTCGAACTTGCTGCCTTTATTATAAATATATGCAGGGCTTAGTAATTATGCGAGTGTGATTCGTGGAATCAATAGAAATAATCCCCCTGATACGTCAAAACTTTTATGGAAATAATGAAAAGGGTGATTCTTTTTAAGGGTTGAGAGGTAGTTTTCGTCTTTTTTGCTGGTTATTCATGTGTGAGTATAGTCTTACTTCGAAGCGGATAAGAAAGAATTATGAGTTTAAACTAGAAGTTCTAATAGCTTAAACTTTTGGGTTAAAATTGATTTCTAGCCTCTACCCGGCCGTTAACTTTAGCTCTCGAAGATTGATTTTAGTTGGTTAAAACGAAAAATTCTAACTTTTTTTTGGATGCAGGGTTGTCATGTACATGCAATTGCGAATAATGTAGGTGCGCTCACAGCGCAAAATAGAATGAGCATGTTAGAGGACACAGGCTTCTCCTTCGTGAACTGTAAGGTGACCGGATCGGGCGCGTTATACCTTGGAAGAGCTTGGGGCATGTTTTCAAGGGTGATATTTGCGTACACGTACATGGATAACATTATCATCCCCACCGGATGGTACAACTGGGGCGATCCAAACAGGGAAATGTAAGTCTCGTTATTTCTTTCTTTTTCATAGTTATCAACTCCAAGCTGACTACTCTAAAATTTAATTTGCTCAAATCGTTCATTAATATTAATTTAACTAAGCTTGTTGTTAGATTACAAGACTATAACCCTTGAAGCCTTTTGGTGTAAGATCTTTGATATGAGATCAGAGTAATTCAGGTTCAACTCCCATGAATACAATAATTTATCGTCTCTCCATGACATTGTCCTGCTCCACTCTTCAATTCTTAGGAGACTACATATTCGAGTCTGTCCTGAATCCAATGTGCTGATATACGAAAGTGCTGCTCTGCACGCTCCCTGTTCCATCCTGGAATGGTTAGTTTTAACCTTAATTAAGACATTTTTCTCAAAATCATTACTCTAAGGCCTCATTAACTCTCTTTTGAATTATTACGATTAGGGTACCTATTCTATGTTGGGTAGACCAAGGGATCTAGACCTCACAAAAACTCATATAAGTCCAAATAGAACCTCAGATATTAATTGGTACCTTTTCCCAATATTAATCATCTTAGTATTTGGCTTCATTGCCGCATGGCACGGGACTATTTGACTTATCGTAAATTGCCATTCTATGAATAGAATCTAAGGAATCATTATCTGTTTTATCACTTTCTAATCTCAAAAAGAAAATATTTGATCAATCCAAGAATGCTGTCTAATTGTATCTGTGCATCATTATTAGCATTTTCCAACACACCTTACCTCTCTTCTCCTTGCCCCCCACAAAACAAAAAGTGTTGGGGAATTTTAGTCGCCCCGTCTACTACTATCTCCGCAACTTGGAAGCTAACCCACAATCAATAAGATAGAAAATAACCGCAATCAATAAGAAAGAACACCGAGATTTACATGATTCAGTCGACCAACTTCGACCTACGTCCACGAGCAACAATACGAGAAATTCACTATGTATCAAGAAGAACTACAAGAGGAACCAATCAACTCTCATATCTCAATCTCTCAACCTCACATACATAATCAACTCTCCTATTCTCTCCAAAGTCCTTTCCTAATAATTTTTTGAACGGACAAAAATTGCGAAACCCTCTCCCAATGATGTAATATTTTGCACGGATAAAAACTACGAAACACTCGCCTCTCACACAATATTTTGAATCAGGCTACGCCCTCTGCTAACCCTAGATTAAAAAAATATTGGCTCTCTCTCTCTCTTCTTGGCTTTTCCTCCAACAATAGAAGAATTAATATATATATATATATATATAGGGAAACCAAAACCTTATCTCTAGCCTAACTTTCTAATTAGAATAGGTTTCAAACTCCTAATCATGATGAGACCTAATCTCCTAATCATGATAGATCTCTAGCTAACTCTATCTAATTCTCATAAAGTTATACAAAAAATCAAAGACACAATCCCAACAAAAAGTACCGCACATGAGAGAAGTTCATGTGCGTATTCCTCAACAATCCGTCTGCTGAGCTCGGACATTTGATGGTCTCACGGAGGGGGGGAAACTAGAGAAAAAAATTATAGAAAGATAGTGGCGTTGTGTCTTATTAGTTAGAAAATCACGACACGTATCCCAATAAAATCTTAAAATTAGATAATTATTAATCATCATATTTAAGATTTGCAGTATGAAGACAAATATCAAATCCAGCTATCTCCTTATAAAATCTTCAATAGAAGTCTCTCTTTATGACTTTTTACCGGATTACTCCGTTCATAGTATCATTACCAATGGCATTTCATAAAGGGCTAGAAACAAAGGAATACGCTTAACTTTTTTCTAAGATGAAGAAACATACAAAGCTAGAAACACCAGCCTCATGATTTTGAGTTAGGTCTCCTGCCCTTATCAAAGGTTTAGTGCCTTCTATAGTTCTATAGTTCTATAGTTCTATATCTCCGATGAGCTTGTACTGTAGTGTAACCTTTTTAAAGGACGTTGGTCCGGCCAAATCCAATCATAATAGTACATTCTTTCTTCTTTGTTTTCTTTCATCAGAAATATTATCTCTTCTTTTGTTTATGTGCAATCTATGTCGTCATGCGCTTTAGTAGGTATAACTTCCAATCACTTGACCTATGCTAATAAGGACCGTCACATTATCCCCTAGCATACGAAAACTTAAGTAAGGAATACTTGTGTAATAATGTACGTCTATAACCCTCATTTTTCAATATAATTTTGTAGTTTTAATATAGTAATATGAATATTAGGAGCTAGAACCATACATACTGATTGTGCGTGTGTGTCTATTGAGGAGATAAGGTAAGTGAGGCCAAGCTATGTTGAGGCTGATTTATGACCAGCACGAGATCAATCTCAGATAAGGACATATATAAGAAGGGCAAGGTCTTTACGATACAAGGGAATGGATATATGCGGATGATGCCACAGCATAGTATTAAAGTCTTTGCTACTGCACTAAAACTCCGAACTTCTTGTGAAAAGTTAAATGTTATATTTCTCTATATACATATGACCGATAATATTTTGGACCTGGATTGCTTTAACATTATATTAAATTTTCTTTTGGGTCACCAAAATTACAAGGATTAAGAATTATAGTTATGATGCGTTCGTAAATCGTATTAATTTTTTTATAGCTAACCAATATTTTACGGTATTTGAAAATACAGGACTGTGTTCTACGGGCAGTACAAGTGTTTTGGGCCGGGATCGAACCACAATGGAAGAGTAACATGGGCAAGAGAACTTACGGATGAGGAAGCCAAGCCTTTCGTTTCCTTGAGTTTTATCGATGGAACTGAATGGATTAAGTTCTGATGTTTGATATGATCGACGACGACGGTCTCTTTTTCATCAATTTCTCTAACACCACACCAAATTGTGCCGAAATTTGTAAAATAAAATATAAAATGAATCCCTGTTGATAATAAAATTGTTCAGCTCAGATGACTACTCTTTTCGTCAGATATCTCCCTGCGTTTATAGTCAGATTAATTAGCACTTTGAACGAACAGAACTCATGTTTTTCACTTGCTCACTATTAAAATATAGAGTAAATTTCTAAAACCCCGCTAAAGCTCGGCTCCTTTTCAGATAAAGTGTCTAAAATTTTGGAAATGCCTGGGTGTGTTTAGCAATTACCCAAAATTTGGGTCAGGACTAGCTCTAGCCTATTCTAAACAAAATCACTTTTGTTTTTGACCAATCGTAAGAGTTGGTCCGAAACAAAATCATTTTAGTGGCTAAATTTGGCCTTTGGAATATCTAGCTTAAAGAATTTGCCCAAAGTGAGGCTAGGTTTGAACATGATCCTATTTTGAGGAGTTACCAAACACACCTCAAGCTTTTTCGGCTCTCCAATGAGAAAGCATAAGTGGATATGGGCGTATAAATGGGTTTTAGATGAAATGGATTTTGCATGAGAAAATATTTAACGGGATGTTTCATATTAAGTGGGTTTCGGATGAGAAAAATATGAGTGCAATATTTCGGATTAAGTGGGTTTCAGGATACTGTGGCTCATCGATGTAAGTAGGCATCACGTGGATTGGCTAAAATATGAACTTCGGATGAAGTGGGCCTCATAAGCGGATTAAGTGTATGATTTTGATGAAGTGGGCCTCATAAGCGGTCAATATATAGTGGGCTTTTGGCTATGTGGGAAAGTGTTTGCTGGGCTATATGGTACGTTGGGCTATCGAATGTCAGAAAAAATCCTCAAAAAGCTATAATTAAGTGTGGGGCTGTGCGGGAAAATCGACAAAACAAGTGGGCTTTCGGTTATGTTGATAGCCAACAAGATGTGGGATCTCCCCTTAAGAGTTGGTAAATAATCTGAACGTTGGTGAGATGAGCCGTGGGCTTTCAGTATCATCTGGCTTGGGCTATCCCAAAATTAATCATCAAGTTTCACGGAAAAGTTTGGCTGCAAAATGCATTACCTTTTAAGAGGAAAAAAAAATTGAAAATATCGATATGGGAATTTTAGGACCAGGAATAAACTCGCATATGGTAAGCCTGCAAAATTCAAACAATTTGTTCTCAATGCATTCTCCCCACTAATCTCAATCCTCCACCGAAAATTTTCAGATTCAGTAGTATCACGAAATGCATGAAATACACCCAGAAATAAAAAGCTATTTGACATACCGAGTTCTATGTACATTGGAGCAACACAGGGAACAAACCCTGGTACAAAGAACAACCCCAAACTTGCCAAATTCCGGCAGGGCACAGACGCTTATATACAACAACTTTCTTCTCAGTTTTCTCATTAAAAAAAAAAAGATAGAAAAACAAACTTCTTCTCAAAATTATTCCGATGCTCAATTCAAATGGGATTCCAATGTTGGATTTTTTGGTCAAAACCGTTTTCAAACTATATATATATTAACTACGAGTACTTTTCATAAAAGCTTAGTAGCCTAGTGGAAAGCTAAAGTTTTGATGTTTCAAAAGGTCCTCTGTTCGAGGCTT
>BQKN01064488.1:248714-277647 GCA_022839385.1 Asparagus kiusianus | reverse complement strand
TCTGCGTTTCCGTTGCATTAGGGGTTTCAGCGTGAAATTCCCAACAAAGCCAAATGGCTTCAGTGTCCCAACATGTACCTACGGAATTTCCATGTACGTCAGCTTTAGGGCTGGATAGTATGGGACAGTCGCTGGTGGCGGAGAAGGCATTCGAAAGAATGGCTTCAAAGCCAGTGATGTCCCGAGATGTTGGGGGGCATCTGATGCTGCTCTCCATTTTTTAGGTAAGTTACTATTCTACAATGCATTTCATTTTCATATCAATTATAAGATTATATAAATACATATGCTATTCTGAGAAAAATATCACAGGGCATGCGTAATATTTATGTGCAATGTTACTTACAAATATCAATAGACATATACATTGTCAATTACTCAAGGTAGGTATGCTTGTTTTAATGTATGAGATCTAGCACACTTTTTTTAATGTTGAATATTAAATCAGATTTGACCCGAGCCTCACCTAGTAAAGATCTGTGTTAGGTTCATTTCAGATTTAATTTTAGGATTGATCTGATCAGAAGTAATATTGACTTGTTGCTCTTAATGAATGTGAAAGTGATAGATTCTAATCTGTTGAGAGCTTGTACTAGTACTAGGAGGCTATCAATATTCTTATAAAAATGAAGTATTATCAGGGCTTTTTGACTATTTTTTGTAGACTATTATTCTAATTTTTCAGAAGTTGGTGGTTACTTGAGAAAATAGATTCAGAAAAATTGAAAAATTTTGAATGTAAATTGACATTACCATTCTTTTTAGGGGTTATCTTCAGATGAACCAAACTTATGATTTGTGAAATTTACCCCAAATGTATGTAGCTGTTTTTATTTTGCACGTGCTAATCTCTTTTATGTCACTCCGGAACCTAAACTTCGGCCATGGGTACATGATCAAGAAATCATGTACGACTTTGTCATGTCATCTTGGGAAATGTGGTCAGACCGAACTCACACAGAGTTCCGGTTGAACCATGAGGAGAGCTCCATCATACGTCTCACAGAATCGAAGTCCCCCAACATCAATCCTTATATCAAATGTTGTCAGCATCGCCATTTTGCATGAATTGCAAGGTAATTTTCTATATAATTCTTTTTTATTCAGGCAAAACAAACGTAATTTCAGAAAAGTGCAATTTTTTTAGAAGAATGAACAAACAAAAAATAGCTTTTATATGTTTTACGTAGTGTAACTATATTACTTTGTCGACTCTTTATCGATTTTAATTATTTTTAGCGAAAGAAAGCGAAGTTCTGTAGCTAGATAATCAAAGGGGAGCAGTGTATTCCAAGTTTTCGTGATATTATTGAAGATGATGATGGGGGCAAGAGAGACTAGATAATGGAATTGATCTCTTATTACTCATTATAATGATCAAGGCTTTTCTTATTATCATTTGTTTTTCAGATTGGATGCTTTGCATGGGCAGAGATTCTTATTCACCGCCTCCAATGTGGACAGTTGCATTATTATTGTTTGTCTTTTGTCAAACTAAAGAACTTCTTTTTGTTGCAATCGGAGATGTTAGGTCAAACGTTAAGTTATCGTACAATTGATGTTATTATTTTAGAGCCAAAGTAAGAAATCCAAAGTAACTGAGCAAAATGGAAAATGCGTGCCCATAGCTTTTGTTATCGTGCTCTCAGGTGCTGAACACTTAGTTTCTTTTTTTTTTTGTCATATGTCGAATCAAAAAACTTATCATTACTGAAATATATCCGGAGGAATTCACAAGAACCGAAAGATGTTAGATCTAGATAAAAACTTGAGATCTAAATCATAAAGCCATGATTAATTCAAAGAGATTGATAAGAATCATAAAGAGCGGAAGCTTATACCTGAATCCATAGATTAAACTTGAGATGGGTTTTGGATCTTCTAACCTTAGGGGGGGTTATTCATTGGTGTAAAAATTGGGATAATGGGATAATTTTTGGAACACCACTTTTTGGTGTTATTCATTGGTGTAATTTGAACTGGGGTAAACTTTATGGTGTTATTGGTTTCTTGGGATAATTTGGGGACAAATACCCCACTGCCCCTAAAATTACCCCAACTATATATATTCCTCAAAACCCCCCTCAAAATTGTCCCAATTCTTTTGTTGGAACAACGACATGGGGCAGCCAAACCCTCTCTCCCCGTCTGCTCTTCTTCCAGCTAAACCCTTCCTCCGCCGCCTCCTCCTCCGACGCCAAACCTCTGCCTCCTCCGACGACACCAAACCCTCCTCCTCCGCCTCCTCCACCGAAGCCAAACCCTCCTCCGCCGCCTCCTCCTCCGCCTCCTCCACCGACGTCAAACCCTTCTCCTCCTTCCTCTTCTCCTCCTTCCTCTTCTCCTCCCTCGTCGCCCTCTGCCTCAAGCAGGCCATCCGTCGCCGACGATTTTAAACCTTTAGTGGCGGTGCTGTTGAATAGTTGGGGTGTCTCTCTCCTCTCTCTCTTCAATGGCGGTGCTGTTGAATAGTTGGGGTTGACGAAGAGGCGGTGATTGTAACATCTTGATTTTTTTGGTTTGTGTTCCAAGTGATCTCGATTTTTTTGGTTTGTGTTCCAAGTGATCTCTTTCAATGGCGGTGCATTCATTTGGACACTTTGGGGCTAGAAGAGTGGGGTGTGTGAAGCTGTTTCTTTCTTCTTTTTCTGCTGAAGGTTTAAATTTGTTGAATAAGGTGAGTTATAATGAATTGGATCATCAAAGTTTCTATTTTGAGTTTGGGATACTTTTGGTTTCGTATGAAATTCTTGGCTGGGATCAATTATATGTAATACTATTATTTATAATCATGTGATGTTATATCAAGTTAAACTTGAACTTAATTGAGCTATAAATATAATATTATAAAAAGATATCATACAAATTGTCTCACCCAAATTATCTCATTATCCTATTTTACCCCACTTTATCCCACTCAAATTATGCCATTGGGTAAAATTACCCCATTAGAACAATTTTACCCATTATCCTAATTTTTACACCAATGAATAACCCCCCCCCCCCCCCTTAGGGTTTCTCTAGCCAAATTTCTCTCTAGATGGGGGTGAAGAGAATTAGAGAATGTTACCTAGATTAGGGACCATAACCTCTTATTTATAGATATTGTATATTTGCAATTTGGCCCCTCATCAAATCACAATTACAACCTGGTATCTGCACATATAACCCCATGACTAATTTAAATACCTATTAACCCAAATTAATTGATCACTTTAGTGGGTTATCCTGAAAGATAGCAATACACATTGATTAATCATATGTGCCCACAAATAGATTTATTAGATTAAATCCAACAATCTCCCACTTGGGCACCATATGATTCCTTAAATTTTGTATAACCTTATGAGCTCAAAATTGCTATCACTGAAAAGGTATTTCCGAACAATCTCGTCCATTGACTATATCAATATAGGATCAAAGCGGCCTTCGTCACATTTATCGTGACTCGACCCATCAATGGTCACATATACCAATACAATTAAACGACATAGATCAATCATGGATATGCAGCATGAAAATTACATGCAATGTGATCAGTACATGTCTATTTTCAACCGGTCCTACTTTAGTGAGGTCAAAACCAAACATAATGTAACAGAGTGTTTGAACTAAAAAAACTTTATTCTGATCAGACAATACAACCAAACACAGAGCACCACAATTACAAACTCCCACCAAATCATGATATCCTCAAATAACACCACACCCATATGAGCAGTGTGCTCATGAAAGACCTTGGGTGGCAATCCCTTAGTAAGAGGAATAGCTATCATGGAGTTTGTCCCAATATGCTCTATGAATATCTGTCCACTCTGTACCTTTTCTTTCATAACCAGGAACTTAATGTCAATATGTTTTGACTTAGTTGAGCTCCTGTTGTTATTGGAATACATTACTACAAATTTATTGTCATAATATAACCTTAGTGGTCTTTCAATATTTTCCAAAATGTGCAGTCCCGTGACAAAATTTCATAGCCATATTCCCTGATTTGATGCCTCATAGCAAGCTACAAATTTTGTTGTCATAGTGGAGGAAGCTACAAGTGTTTGTTTGATACTTTTCCATGATATAGCTCTTCCTTCTAACATATAAATGTAGCCTGATGTAGACTTTCTGCTATCTTGGCATCCAGCAAAATCAGAATCAGAGTACCCAATGACCTCCAGCTTTTCTGATTTTTTGTATGTGAGCATGTAATCTTTTGTTTTCTGAAGATACCTCATAACCTTTTTTATTGCTATCCAATGATCCATACCAGGGTTACTTAAGTATCTGCCTAACATCCCAACAATGTACGCAATATCCGGACGCGTACATACCTGAGCATACATTAGACTTCCTACAGTCGAAGCATAAGGAATCTTCTGCATTTCCTGAATTTTAAGGTTACCTTTAGGGCACTGATTGAGACTAAACTTGTCTCCTTTAGCAACAGGGGTATCTCCTGGCCTGTAGTCTTGCATGCCAAACCTTTTAAGTATCTTATCGATATAGCTCTTTTGTGATAATCCAAGAATACTCCGAGAGTGATCTCGATGTATCTGGATTCCTAATATAAAAGAGGCGTCCCCAAGATCTTTCATCTCAAAATTCTTTGATAGAAATCTCTTGGTTTCCTACAACATGCCTATATCATTAATGGCAAGCAATATGTCATCGACATACAGAACCAGAAAATTATACTTACTCCCACTGAACTTGTGATATACACAGTCATCAACAATGTTCATCTTAAAACCGAACGAGATAATTATTTGTTAAAACTTATGATACCATTGACGAGGAGCTTGCTTGAGTCCATAGATGGATTTCCTTAATTTGCAGACCATATTCTTTAGGTCTCCTGACACAAAGTTTTCTGGTTGCACCATATAAATCATCTCATCAATGTCTCCATTGAGAAATACAGTCTTAACATCCATCTGATGTAACTCAAGATCATAATGAGCAACAAGTACCATGATTGTTCTGAATGAGTCTTTCGATGAAACCGGAGAGAAAGTCTCTGTATAATCAATGCCTTCTTTTATAGTATAACCTTTAGCCACAAGACGTGCCTTATACCTCTCCACATTACCGTTTGCATCCCGCTTGGTTTTAAAAATCCATTTATAACCAATTGGTTTTGCACCTTCTGGTAACGGGACAAGTTCTCAAACCTTATTGTCTTGCATAGACTTGTACTCTTCGTTCATAGCATCAATCCACTGTTGAGAGTTAGAACGTTTCATGGCCTGAAGGAAGTTGATTGGATCATCTTCCAACATTCCACTACTTTCCTCATGTTCTTAAAGAAATACAATATAATCATCCGAAATAGCATTTCTTCTTTCTCTCGTGGATCTCCTTAATGGCACTAGTTCTTGAGGTTGTTGAGTTTGTTCTTCTGGAACAGGGAGTTATTCAACATTATCATCTTGAGGTTCCGGATTTACTTCTTGAGCAACAACAGGTATAGGAACCTGAATATTGTCAAAAGTAACTGTATGGATTAGATCTGAAGCCAATTCCTCCTCAAAAGCAATGTCGTTAACCTTATTTCTCCCCCCAAACTCAACATTCTCAAAGAATGTTGCTGTTCCCATCTCAAAAATATTCCTTAGTGTGGGATCATAGAACTTATAGCCTCTAGAGCGTCCAGAGTACCCAATAAAGTAGCTGCTAACTGTTTTGGAGTCCAATTTCTTTTCATTTGACCTATAAGGCCTTGCCTCAGCTGGACATCCCCAAATATGTAAGTGCTTTAAACTGGGCTTTCGACCAGTCCAAAGCTCATAAGGTGTTTTAGCAACTGCTTTACTTGGTACTCTATTCAGAATGTAAGCTGTTGTCTTAAGTGTTTCTCCCCAGAGTGACTCTGGTAAAGAAGAATGAGCAATCATACTTCTTACCATATCCTTAAGAGTCCTGTTTTGTCTTTCAGCTACACCATTCATGTTAGGTGAACCTGGCATAGTGTACTGTGGGACGATACCGCATTTCTCTAGGTATCTAGCAAATGGTCCTGGACGTTGTTCACCTGAACCTCATATCTACCGTAGTGCTCACCACCATGATCAGATCTAACGGTTTTAATTCTTTTGTTGAGTTGATTCTCAACTTCAGCTTTATAGGCTTTGAACATGTCCAGAGACTCGGATTTTTCATGAATAAGATATATGTTCCTATAACGTGAGTAATCGTCTATGAATGATATAAAATATTGTTGACCATTCTAGGATTCCGTAGGGAATGGCCCACAAATATCCGTATGTATCAATTCTAAGACATCCGAAGATCTGTTGGCACCTAATCTCTTAACTTTGGTCTGTTTTCCCTTGATATATTCAACACATACGTCGAAGTCTGAAAAATCAAGGGAATCTAAAATGCCATCAGGCACAAGACGCTCAACGCTACCTTTTGAGATATGACCCAAGTGCTTATGTCATAATGTTGCCGAATTTTCCTTATTTAATTTACGCTTAGTACCACATGATTCCACATGCAAGGATTCATTATAAGAGCCAATTGTATCAAGCAAATATAGGTTGTCATAAGTACTCAAGTAACCGGTTCCCACAACATTTGAATTAAAAGATAAACTGAATTGACTGTTTCCAAATGAACAAGAATAACCTGATTTGTCTAATACAGAAACAGAAATTAAATTCCGTCTAAAAGACGGTACTACAAAAGTATCTTTCAAATCCAAATAAGAACCAGTTCCTAACAACAACCTAAAGTGCCCAATTGCTTCTACATCTACCGATTGTCCGTCGCCCACAAAGATGTGTCTTTCAACATTACTTGGCTTTCGGTAGCTCAGGCAACCCTGCATAGAAACACTTATGTGAGTAGTAGCACCAGAGTCTAACCACCAAGTTTTTCTAGGTACTGAAGCTAAATTAACCTCAGAACAGACCAAAGTAAGGAACGTACCCTTATTAGCACGCCAGGCGTGATATTTTGTACAATCCTTCTTTACGTGTCCAGGCTTGTTACAGAAGAAATAACCCTGATTATCTTTATGTTCTTTCTTCTGAACTGGACCCTTAGCAGCTTCATTATCATTCTTCCTTTTCTTTCCCTTATCCTTAGAGGCATAGGCCAAATGAGCACTTTCTGTCTTATCTTGCTTCAACCTGTCTTCTTCTTACACACAGTATGAAATGAGCTCATTTAGAATCCATTTCTCCTTTTGACAGTTATAACTGACCTTAAACTGATTGAATTGTGCAGGAAGAGACAACAGAACCAGATGCACTAATAACTCATCACAAAGATCGAGTTTAAGTGCCTTAAGCTTTGAAGCAATATGAGACATTTCCATAATGTACTCCCTGATATTTCCTTTGCCCTTATACTTCATCGAAATCAAGCGAGCTAAAAGCATGCTTATTTCTACCTTATCGTTTTTCACAAAACGCTTCTCAATTTCGGCAAGAAAATCTTTAGCCTTAGTAATCGCTTCGGATTCTATGCCTCTGAAGGCTTCCGGAACGCCGCGCTTAATGATCATAAGACTCATGCGATTTGAACGCTCCTATTTCTCATACTCCTTCTTTGCATCAGAAGTGCTATCCGCATTGAGAGGTTGGGGTTGTTCAGTTCTTAATGCATAGTCAAGATCCATGCAGCTAAGAACAATTAGTATGTTCTCTTTCCAAACCTTGAAGTTTGTCCCATTTAGCATGAGAATTGAGTTAATGTTAGCAGAAATTGTTACAGCAGATGCATTAGCTGAAATAAAACAAAAATGCTCATATCAATAACCATATTTAGTAATCAATAAAATTCAAATAATGACAAATCTCATCTCAAGATATCTGGCACAACATTAATATCAAGTCTTTGGACAGTAATATTAACTTGTAAGTGATACCTTGTTGTAATGATCAAACATTAACAATAACTCATGTCAAATAATGAAACTATCTTTGGATCGATTCATTATTCATATGTAAACCTTATAACTTTCACACGCTTATCATCGCAGATGTGTATACAGTCTAAATAAATATTAACCTTCCTTTGAGCTGATTAAATATTTACACGAAAGCATACACACAAACATCTCGCATTCCTCATGAACAATCTACACAAGAGAGGTTACTTTGGCAACTTCTTGTTTCAATTAAATAATTAGAGTGAGAGACAACCTTAATACCTTAGTGTCATAATATTTGAATTAAATAATTGATTAACTACCAAAATTAGATTTAAATTAAAATGTTCTTAATTTAAATCAACTGAATTTCTAAAAGTTTAATTGGGGTCTCATAGTTTAATTAGGGCCCATAACTTAATTGAATAAATTAAGTATACCAAAGTGGACCCATGAAAAGTCGAGGCCTAACCATAGTGAACATAAAGTTCGCTTAACTCGAACGCGAGGTTCGACTGTATTAAGTACAAGACTCACCTAAGAACGAACGCGAGGTTCGTTTGAACGTGATGTTCAACTTGAGAACGAACGCAAGATTCATTTTGATAATGAACGCGAAGTTCAACTTGAGAATGAACGCGAGGTTCGACTTGAACTGAGCGCGAGGCTCACCTAAGAACTGAGCGCGAGGCTCAACTTGTATTGAGCGCAAGGCTCACCTGAATTGAGCGCGAGGCTCACCTGAGAACTGAGCGCGAGGCTCAACTTGTATTGAGCGTGAGGCTCACCTGAATTGAGCGTGAGGCTCACCTGAGAACGAACGCAAGGTTCGTTTGATTTGAGCGCGAGGCTCAACCTTAGAACGAACGCGAGGGTCGTTTGTGTTCGCGGGAAAATTGGTGTCTTTCTTCATTGATATCATTGCCATCTTAGTTAACAACTTTATGCGTTACAAAGATCCGGTCTTTTTATAAGAGCCGGTTACAATAAAAATCAAAATACGAAAAAAAAAGAAAGATTACAATTTGTTTCCTTTTATGTCGAACGAATCGCGAGCTCCTGTTTTGCGATCACTCGCTTTGGTGGGTTCTTTGCCTGCGCCGGGGTTGTTTGCCGTGGACCACCGCGTGATCTCGATCCGGTCGGATCTACACGATATGACGGGTATTATCTCACGAAGAAAATAATAGCCGGGTGGGGTACTAATTCACTAAGGAAATAGTAGCCCAAGTGTCGAAATCGACCAAGCGAATTCGAGACTCTTCTCGGGATCTAAGAACCAAGCTTAGATCCGGAGGAAAATCGTGTAGATCTCAGATCCGATCCCTCTCGAACTCTTGCCTTATTTGGCGTGGATGATCGCCGAGCACCGGATCTCAAAGTCCAAGTCTTCAATCTTCTAAAGCTCCAATCTTTTTTAGATCTCAGATTCCAATCCGGCAGAGCTTCGACCCTCCAAAATCCAACCTCTTAACAAATGAACCAAGCCCCCTATTTATAGCCAAACGAACCCGTGCATACGAGCACGTGTACACAACACAAAGGGGGGAGGGACATTGCCGGCCACCTTGGGGTGGCTCGGCTCATGCCGAGCCACCCTGGGGTGGCTCGGCTTGGGCCGAGCCACCCCGGGTTGGTTCGGTTCGGGCCGAGTCCCCCCGGGTGTGTTCGTTTCGTCCGTCGTTCGGGTTTTCCGGTGTTTCCGGTTCCGATTCGTTGTTGATTTGGACTTTGATTCGGTTTGTGGTTGACTTGGTTTGGAATCGACTTGTTGACTTGATTCCAAATATGGCAGTAAACCCACTTCTGAGTTCGAGTCCGGAATTGATCTTGATTCGATCGTTGTATCACCGAGTTCGCTCTTGTTTAGATGACTCGGTGATTCCCCAAAACGTTGGTTTGATTCCGCGTGCGAGTGGATGCATTCCAATGCTTGGGTGCGATTTGTTGGCTTCGTCGCCTCGTTAACCTGCTTCGTCGCGTGTCGCTTGGCTTCGGCGTTGCGGAGCTAACGGTCTTGCTTGGATACGTCACCCGATGGTTCGTTTGTTGAATCGACGTCGTCGAGCTGTATTGTGGGACCTATAGGCAATTTTATACGCCTACAGTTTGATTTGAGCGCGAGGCTCAACCTTAGAACTGAGCGCAAGGCTCACCTTAGAACTGAGCGCGAGGCTCACCTTAGAACGAACGCGAGGTTCATTTGATTTGAGCGCGATGCTCACCTGTGAACGAATATGAAGTTCGTTAAAATTGAGCGCGAGGCTCAACCTGAGAACGAACGCGAAGTTCGTTTGAGGTAACCACCTCCTTAATTTTCGCCACGAACCCTTAGGGTTTCAAACCGAAACTGCCACCGCCATTGCTCCAGCACCCAAGAGGTCGAAACCCTAGGGTTTCCTGCCACCGCCGCCGCCGTCGGAGTCGAGGGCGAGGCCGCCAGTGAAACTTCGCCGGCGAGGACCATGGGACCGAAGATCAAACCCAAAAAATCCAAAGATTCATCGATTTTATTTTTAAATCTAGATCCAGAATCGGAAAAAAGAGAAACAAAAGATGATTTCTTGATCCAGATCCCAAAAAAAATCGAAGATAAATCCAAAAAATTCCAAAACTCTACTGTTCATCCAAAAAAATACGTTACCGTTCATCCGAAAAAAGTACGTTATTGTTCATCCGAAAAAAAATTCGCCAGCCATTACTGTTCATCCATGAACAAAACTGAATCCGAAAACCAATTAAGATCAAAAACCCTAATTTTAATCTTAATCTCTTAGAACAAATCAAGAGGAGCTCTGATACCACTTGTTAGGTCTAGATAAAAACTTGAGATCTAAATCATAAAGCCATAATTATTTCAAAGAGATTAATAAGAATCATAAAGAGCGGAAGCTTATACCTGAATCCATAGATTAAACTTGAGATAGGTTTTGGATCTTCTAACCTTAGGGTTTCTCTAGCCAAATTTCTCTCTAGATGGGGGTGAAGAGAATTAGAGAATGTTACCCTAGATTAGGGACCATAACCTCTTATTTATAGATGTTGTACATTTTCAATTTGGCCCCTCATCAAATCACAATTACAACCTGGTATCTGCACATATAACCCCATGACTAATTTAAATACCTATTAATCCAAATTAATTAATCACTTTAGTGGGTTATCCTAAAAGATAGCAATACACATTGATTAATCATATGTGCCCACAAATAGATTTATTAGATTAAATCCAACAAAAGATTCATAACCTGATCCACAATCAATAGGTTTGGCTCTTAATAATGTTAAAATGAGGTGTTTCATGAGTACTACTCCGCACTAATACAAAGAGAATATGTAGCGCAAGATAAATTATTTAATTTCATCATCTTTAAATTATTTAATTTCATCATCTTTTCTTTTAGGGCCTATTTGGTTCGTTTCCTTCATTTTTCATAACCCATTTTCCTTCACTTTTTGTGATTCATTCACTTTCATGGAAAGTATTTCTCGTGTTTGTTTCGCCAAAAAATATGGGCTGAAAGTACTTTCCATCACTTTTCTTAGTTTGGTTCAACTTGAAAAAAGAAGAAAACAATTGATGTGTGAATAGATTCCCTCGTTTTCTAGTGTTTGGTTCAAACTATAAAATCAAGAAAACTTGATTGTGGTCACCATGGTGTGATTACCACCCATATACATATATGCATGCACAAGCATATACATGTATTATTATGTATTGGATTGTTGCTGATACATGTTTAAATAGATATAAACTCTTATCAAGAACAATTAGATGACGGTTGACTTTGGTATAGTGTTGCTGATACATGTTTAAATAGACAAAGTAGAATTTCTGAGATTAATTTAAGTTGAGAAACAAAAATTTGTGTGCTTTGGTGGGCTGATCGACATGCAAAACCAATAAAATGGACAAAATATCTCCAAATAATTCAACTGGTGTTGTTGATACATGTTTACAAAAGATTTGTAAACAAATTAGTTTAAGTTGAGAAAAAAAAAATTGTGAGCTTTGGTGTTGCTGATACAAATTTTTTTAAAGAGAAAAGATATCATTAGGGCATGTTTGGTTATTTCCTAAAAAACCAAGAAATAGAAATGAAAACCAAGAAAACTCAAAATGTACAATTTCATCTATTTCCATCCCTAAATCCCACCCACAACATCTAATAAAATATTATTTTTATCCAACAACTCATCCACCACATCTAATAAAATATTATTTTTATCTAATAACGCATCCATCACATCTAATAAAATATTATTTTCATCCAACAACTCATCCATCACATCTAATAAAATATTATTTTCATCCATAACATCACTCAACTCATCTCATCCCATCATTTCAAATCACTATCATCATCACATAAGATGGTGATAACTCATCTCATCTCATTAACATTTTATTTCCACCCATTTCCTTCCAAAAAGCTAGGAAAACAATTTCCTTAAGTGTGGGTCACATCATCCAATAATATAATGACAACTCATCTCATCACATCTATTTTCTTATTTTTAAGGATGAACCAAACAAAAGAAAACAACCTATTAAAAGAAATAGATTTCTTATAATTCATTTCCTTATTTTTTTGGCCAACCAAACAACATCAAAACAAGTTTTCTTAAAAAATCACTCACATCATCCTATAATAAGGTGACAACTCATCCCATCTCATCTCCATTTCTTTGATTTTCTTCTTTTTTTTAGCAAAGCAAACACTCCCAAAATAATTCTTCTTAGAAATAGTTTTCCATTTCTTTGATTTCCCACTTTTTTAGGCAAACAAACAGACCCTTAAAGGAAATAAGGTTACATGGTTTCGCCTCTCATTGTGAGAGTAATCATTTCCAAAGTGAGACATATCTCGCTCTTAGAAAAGGATCTAAGAAACAAATTCTTTTACAACAGACTTGTGAGCTTATGAACATGTAGCTCATAGAAAGTATAACAAGATACAAAATACAGCTCACAACTTCAATCTTATCCATCACCTCAAGCAACATCCTAGAGCCATAATTCAAAACATGAGGCTCATGTAGCTCCTAAAAAATATAACAAGATACAAAATACGGTCCACAACTCCAAGCTTATCCATCACCTCAAGCAACATCCTAGAGCCAGAATTCAAAACATGAGGCAGCAAGCCTATATAAATCCCCGATTGCATATGAAATGTTCACAAATAAGAATGCGTAAACCCAAAGTCCAGCATGAAAATCGGCCACCAGTCAAACATCATTAGATACATATATCATTACGGGCGGACCAAGTAAGCTAACAGTCGGAAAAGGCAAAAAACCCCTCTGCTACAATAATTAGAGAAAATGTGCTCAGAAAAGACCCTTTTTCATTATCTGCCTCCCCATGAAGTTTATAATAGTAATGTTGACTGTAATATATTACCTCGCCAATATATTGCTGCTATAAACTTTGGCTGCATATCTTAAAAGTAGCCCATCATCATAACACAAAATATGCATACCAACCTAGAAATTCAGACAAGTTGGAAAAAAACTAAAACCAAAAGAAAGCACACAACTGAAACTACATGCAAGCACACAACTGAAACATGGGGCCAAGCCAACAATTCAAACCGAATGCCAAGCAAACAATTGAAACCAGTTTGCACATAACTAGAACCGAATGCCAAGAAAACAAGCGGAACCAAACACCTAGCACATACGGAATGGTTGATGGATAATATTGCCTATGATTATGATGATTCCTCGAAGTTACCTCAGTTTAACAGCACATATTTATGCGAGAAATGCATTCTAACTGTATAGTCTGAAACCAACCAAGCCAACCAAAGGACACAACTAAAACCAACTTCGTAACCATCCCAGGAGCTGAAACCAAGGCCGAGAGCAAGGCTGAAACCAAGCACACAAAGGCCAAGCACACAACAACAATGAGAGTTTGAGAGTTACAATTTGACATCCTTAACATTCATGTTATCCATTATATTTGCTAAAACTGTTATTAGACTATTGCAATCCCTCATGACAAAAGCATATAGCAGATAGTGGGCTCCACTATTAGTAGACCCTTTTGCATATAAAAGGTAGTATTTGCACATACCCAGATGCTCAAAAATAATCATTTATTTCTTCTTATTGAGTCTAGACTTCATCATTTTGACATCAATATTAACTTGAAAATAGAAGCGCATATTATATCAAGTAAAAGAATCCAAGCAATGATTCTCGATACATACAAGCCGAAAATGAACTTGTGGATCAAGTGTAAAACAGTGATATTGCTTCACTTTAATATGATAATAATAATGTGTCAAGTGCAAAATAGTGATATTGTTGCACTTTAACATTGCGATAAAATCATTCACCTTTCCCCACTTGTAAACATGTCAAACAAGTTTGCATTAGCCAAATAATATTCAATATAACCTTTAATGTCACGACTGAGATGCATGACGATAGAGATAGTAGCATTAGTTTTTTACAAATATAAGTTTAATACATCTACCATAGTTGTTAGGCAAAAGGATGAGCAATCATCTAGCTCATTTACATACAAAAATAATTACACAAGCATTGATATAATTAGCTAGTTTCACAAAAATATCCCAAAAGCTAGGGAATCCAACCTTCTACCACTCTAATCAAGAGGTTGACTCTTCATGAACTCAGTTAATACCTTCTTTTGCATAATAGTTGGACTCCCCATAAACAACCTAGCTTGTGATTCATTCTCACGCAATTCTTGATAAAACTTATCAAGAATTTCTAAGTCGAATTCATCATCATGTGCAAATATAGCTTTTGCCAACTTCTCTGTCCAATGCATACTCACCATGTGCATAGATGAGGTGAATTGTTTTACTTCATATACTAGGTGAATTGTTTTACTTCATATACTATCTCACACATAAGCACCGTGTCCTCATTAGACCCCCCCTCCTTTACGCATCTTTGACACTTCATTTTTAGCTTTGTTCACACAAGAAGACGGATTGGATTTTGAGGGCATAGTTGGAACATTCGGTGGTGGAATATCATCTTCATCTAAAGAGATATAGCAAGGCATCTTCTCCTTTGGCATACTAATATTATCATCATCACCACCAATATTAAAATATGCACTACCACCAAATTTGTTCATCACATCTACCGCATAATCTTTTCTAGCAACATCATCTCCAATTATAGCGGTGAGGTCGTCATAATGTTTCATGGGCTTGTTTGTGTATTCCCTAAGTTTAGAATTATTCATACTTTTGTCCTACATAGTTAATGCATATATCAAATCCATATATGAACAACATTGAACAAAATTAGAACTATTTGATAAGAAATGAACATTACAAAATTATAAATACCTCTAGTCATCTATCAAAGCAAGCTTCATCCATAATTACCATCTTCTTCGCATCATCCCAACCGGCACCGCTCAAGTTATAACATTTTTGCATGTCTAAGAATCTATTGCGGATAGTTTTCATATGATTCTCTACGTTCTCGGTAGTGAACATTGAACCTAATTGTTCATTTCTATGAACAGCAGCGTCACAATAAGCGATTTTTTTGAACTTCTTATCCGCCTTCATTCCGTCTTTAGCACACTTTGCAAGGAAAGGAACTACCAAATCATCATGTTTACTCTCCCATAATTGGTTAACTCTCCCCTTGCAAGCCTCTTTCTTTTTAGATTTATGAGCAAGAGCATTCTTTCTCATCTTCATTAGCAACATCACCTTCATCATCTTCGATCTCAACGGTCACATTGAATATGTCATCATTCGGGTCAACCATTATACTACAATTGTGAAGAATTGCACAACCTAATATGATATCCACTTGCGCTTGAAAAGGGTAATGAGGCTTTGTGGTGAGAATTTTGAAATGATTCCTCAAACAACCAAATGTAGATTCAATTTTAGACCTTAAAGAAGAATGTCTAAGATTGAATAATTCGCTTCTATTTTTAGGTGTTCTTCCTAGTTGTTCCTTCAAATGGTAACGAACACCACAATATGGGGAGATAAAACCCGACATGGTCGTGTATCCCGCATCACACAAGTAATACTTTCCTACAATATGCATAATGTGAAAGTGTTTAGTAGAATTTTTGTCATTTCATTGAATATCATTTATTAATTGAGGTAATTACTTAAAATTGATGATTTGATGAAATTATCATCATATACTTTCAAGCCATGAGGTTGTGGCTTAGACAATGCATCTTGAAGGACTCTGTAGTCATTTGCAGAACCTTCCCATCCAGCTAATACGTAAGTGAATAACTTGTTTGGAGTATAAGCCGCTAAAACTTTTGTGTAACACCTTTTCGACCACGGAATCGTGGTTGAAGACTATATATCAGGTAGCATAGCATCAACATGTGTCTCATCTATCATACCAATACAATCCTAGAGAACAAAAAATTACTATTGAATTTTTTAAATTAAATTAACTGAACATACTTTTAATCACAAACTATAGAGAGAATACCTTAAAATAAGGATAATCTAGAGGGTTGCTAAGGATCTCTTGTGGAACTTCATTATGTGCTTGTCTTAAAAGTGTGGTCATATGTGGCAAATTATTTCTAACACTTTGTTAAAATACCTACTCACAGTCTCGCCAGATCTAATAAAATGTGACCTAATATTTTGATTTTTAGTTTTATGCCCCAAAATATTCAAAGTCATAGCAAGTTGCTCCTCCATTGTAACATGTCTTGAGTCTCGCAATAAATCGTTCCTCCTCATTATCTCTGCAAGCTTCATAAAAGCACCACTACGTATTCTAACATAGTTGACACAACTATCACTAAATCCATTATATATACGATCCATGTGTTGTTTTTTATTTTGATATTGTTTTATTTTCTCTTCGCTAGGACCTGCACGTATAGATCTACGTCTATTTTACATTCTCTTCATGAATGTCATAACCATAACTAAAACAAATAGTGCAGCACCTGAACACATATTAACCACGGTCTCTTCGTCGAGATCACCATCCATCTAAAATATAAACGTCATATTAAAGCAGATACTAACATTGATTTTTTTTAACATATCAAATTAGAACAAGTCAGATAAAATACAATCTCATACTCAAGGATTATACATATCAAATTCTTGTGTAGGTAAAAGCTCAGATTGTGTAGATACAATCATGCAATTGCGTAAAGCAATTCTTGTGATTAATGTGCATGTAATTAAGGCAAAAGCATGGGATCATCCCTTTTGTTTACCTGCTGGGATATTTCACATGCCATGAAATGCTAACATGTTTGTTCATGTGTTTGTGCGTTTATCACTATATATGAGAGTATCCCCTTATCATATACACTTTTATACACACAAATGCACATACATGTATACATACATAATTTATAATCATGATGTTAGAATCTCAAGGTACAGAATTTGGACAATAAAGTATTTACCCTTGTTAAAGTCCATTAGATGTTTCCTTTTCCACTTCTTTACTAACATCCATTCAAATTTGTTTTTCAGTTTGTAGGAGCTACGATGGGCTCAAGAGATTTAAGTATACAAACATTAATGATCTAAATGATCAAGCTAAAGAAAACAAAAGAAAATAATTAATGACTACATACCAAAATCATGAAAAACAACCAACAAAAATTATACAAATTGAAATAGATCCAATACATAACATGCAGACTGAAAAAGTACACAGGATAATCACCATTATTTTTTTTTACCTTCCTAGCGGCAGAAAGCAGAGAATCACAGTGAGAATCTTCAATGTCTACAGAGATCGAGTAACTACTCTGGATTTGAAGTAGTATGTGCAAATCGTTGTGGGAAATGGGGGTCAAAACACCCAAACTTAGACAAATTTTAAACCTGATGTCAAAGGAAGAACTGCATTAATAAATGAAAGCCATAAAAACTAAATAAATAAAAAAGATTTGATTTTTAGGAATGTACCTCCATAAATCAACCAAGATCTTTCATTTTGCATAGCTATTAACTAAATTGGGTGAAAGATCTTATCCTTTTATCCTTCTGTTTAAGGCTAGGGTTTCAATCAGGGCTTGACTATAAAAAATGGGTTTCAAGGGAATATTGTCTGCGGACAAAAGGTGGACGACTCAAGGGGAGGAGGTGAGGTGGTGGAGGGTGAGGGGGAGGAGGGTGTAGCTGACGAGGATGGTGATGTCGACGCCAAAGAGGGCGTGGGTGGAGGGGAGGCCACTGCGGGAGAAGATGCTGAGCCCTAGATTGGAAAGCGGGAGGAAAGGTGAAGGAGGAAAATCTTGGTTGATTCGGGTGGGAGGGAGAGAGGGGGAGAGAGGGGTGACTAGAACGAGATGACAGAAGGGGATGGAGGTTCGTGCTTTTTTTACGGAGAGGGAAAAGTGGGGTTTTCCTCCGTAATTAGGCGTTTTGGAGCTAAAATTTTTCGGGGAAAAGTCTGACGTGGCACCCCCTCTTTCCTTCTCTTTTTTTTATTTTTTTCAAACCAAACATCCGATTGTGAGGGAAAACAAAAATTTTCCCTGCGTTAGTTTTCTGATGGGCCACTTTCTGCGTTTTTTTGACGAAACAAATAGGCCCTTACAAATGTTTTATGCAACATGACATTCTTCTATTATTATAATATAGAGCTCATGGAGCAGGTAAGAGTTTTTTTATTAAAATAGATAAATTTGAGTTTTGAAAGTTTCATATTCTAGAACTACATAAAAAAGAGAGAATCGATTTTCCCTATACAACTTAGAACCACAATCCATTTAACTAGTTATTTTTCTATTTTACTGCTTCAGGATATGAGTCTTGTGAAAACCAAGGTTTGTTTAAATTTCAAGTTATCATTATAGGCGTCTAAAAATGCTGATAGATATCCAAATACAGCTCAAGACAAAGAGAATATAATGAATGACATTATCTAAGTCAGAGAGGATCATCCAAAGATCAAAAGAATACAAGAATAGCCTTAAGCTGTCTGGGAAATCCCGAGACAGTCAAGACTGTCTCGTATAGCGAGACAGTATGGACTGTCTCACGTGGCGAGATAGTATGGACTGTCTCGCAGTCTGAGATAGTTCTGAGGGGTTCGGAAACCGCTGAAGCATATGCATGACACGTGGTCATTAATTGTCAAAGAACGTTGGAGACGTTGAGGGTGAGAATCACGTTGATAACTACCAAAATAATAGCATTTAAAACATGGGAGAGCGGTTACAAAAAAACGTGGGAGAGCGGTTACAAAAAACAACTGTCTCGGCATTTCGAGATAGTCAAGGCTGTCTCGGAAGATGAGATAGTCACAGCTGTCTCAGCCGTCGAGACAGTCACGACTGTCTCGGAAGCACAATTTCCACCC
The DNA here is from genome assembly GCA_022839385.1 of Asparagus kiusianus. NCBI lineage: Eukaryota > Viridiplantae > Streptophyta > Magnoliopsida > Asparagales > Asparagaceae > Asparagus > Asparagus kiusianus. Next base: position 258,443 of record BQKN01064488.1, on the reverse strand, counting down.
ATGATGTTCTATTTCAGTTATAATTTTTAGGGGCTATAAATACCCCCCTGGGATCATTTTTGAGGAGGATCCAAGCACAGAGAGCATAGAGCAGAGAGGTTGTTACTAGAGTAATTGATCATAGATTTTTAAAAAGGCTTGGGTGAATTTTAAGAGTTCATCTCCTTTCAACAATTGGGAGATTACTTAAGATCTAAGCTTTGACTTGATCTTGAGAAGAGTGTTCATCTTACTTTGATAAGATATTCACTAACTCTATTCTTGCTTCTAAACGAAGGAAGAATCCCCAAAGCCTTTACAATTCAATCAGGATTCGTGATTTGGTGGTCCGCGGGCTAACGCACCCCCGGCATAGGCAAAGATCCCATAAAAACAGGAGTTGATAAACAATTTTTGTGTTATTTTCTAAATAAATTATAACTTTCTTATTTTTGTTGTGTAATTTATTGTAAGCGATTGAAGTTTGAATGAATTCCATAATGAAAATAATTTCTGATGAAAACAAACTGGCGACCACAGTGGGAGCCAACGGTCTCACTACCGAGACCGTCGTGTCGCAGCTGATCAAGATACCAGTTGAATCCACGATCAAATACGAGTTCGACCAAGCAAATTTTGAGGAATATATGTCATCCTCATCCTCGAAGTCTTAGTCACCTTGCAAATGTAGGAAGATTTCATCTGCTAAGAAGGTTTTCAAGTTTTCGATTCCGTCGAATACTCAAGATGAAGACTCTCGCCCGATTGTTGCTGAGGATTCTACTCACAACATCTCTGCTCACAATGACTCTTCTCCAGTTAAGGATTCATTGAATCAAAACTCATTAGCACTGACAAAAAGGGCTCATCAGAGACAATATTAGCGCCATGCTCGTCAATTGGCTAAGGCCTTAGAACAAACTGACGGGGTTCGCTACTACGTGGACCTAGAGTCGAGGAAACACCAAGTGGTCCAGTTGCCCCAACGACAAGCCACTCATATCTCTGCTAAATTTATGACAGAGAAATGGACTCTCGTTAAAAGGGCTCATTCGACCCTCAAAGAACGCATACAAAAGCGTCGTGCAAACGCCGCTCATGCTTGTGCTCTCTTGCAACAAAGACGAGAAGAAAAAAAAGAAATAATGTCTAAAGAACCACCAAAAATCAGTCAAGTTTGGATTCCCAAATCTGAACTTGTGCAAAAATCAAATTGGCGGGTCACATCCTTCAACCCCGTTGACGTCTGTCCCTGGGCCAACCACATCTGCTCTATCGTCAGTAGAGCCTTGCGTCAATCCTGATCTATCAAACTTCAAAATCATAATGGCAGCTCGCTTTGGTCCTTTGCATGAAGATCAAGGCAAAGCTCTGGTCAAAAAACGCTTGGGTTCGGTGGATAAATTCCAAGTGACTCTTCAGGCTATGGTCATACGCATCATCCCACCAACCCAAAGCAATTCCAAATTAGGAAAATCTTGATTTCCACCCGCTTGGGGGTTCGTAATGAAACTCAGGAGCCCGTTAAGACTCCGCACCCGCAAGGGGGTGGTTTTAAACGTGCGATTCCTGAGAATTCTAATAAGACTTTACATTTCCAGAAGAAGACGTGTCCACTAAAAGACGGTGTTATACTTGGGAGGTCACACCAACAGACGATAGGGTGCTCCAGCAATCATACCGATGAGTTGCACTATCAAGCTGGGAGTGTAAACAAATCTCGAAAGAGGATTGTTCGAGAAATGAGCTCTCATTGTTCCTGTCAGCAATTCATTAGAACAGCACTATCGGAATGTGACTACTCCAAACGAGAAGCCATCCCACAAAAAGTCTTACTGTTCCAGAGGCTTTTCACCGAAATGTCGAAACCCAAGTCGAGACATTTCCATAAGAGAAGACCAGCTGTCCAAGATGACGAATTCCCTGAAGTCACCATCAATATGGTTGATAAAGGAAAGTCTAAGCGGCATTAAAGTGACTCAAATTCTGACTTTTTCCCGGGAGAAAAGGTCAATCCAAGAATTACTCAACGGATGTCCCGACTCCAGTTAGGAGCCATCAGATGTAGGGATTACAAAAGAATGCATGAAGGAATGTCCTCGGAGGATGAACTTTCGGCTACTTGTTCAGCAATTGCTTTTGATGATACAATATCTAGCACGGGGCAAACCAGAGAAGTGCTCATAATCACCCCTGATCAGTTTGCTCAAATGCTTCAAGAAGCTCTAGCCAAACAATGTGAAAAAATTAGCGCTGAGATGAAGATGGAGATGGCCTTTACTATTCAATAAATGAGAGAATTGTAAGCTCAACGGCTTCAACCTCCCGAGTCTGGTCAGTGAGCTAAATCTAGCCACCACACTCAAAATGATGCAGATGACAGTGATTCAGAAGTGAACGAAGTCATCATGGCTGATGCAACCCCAATAACACTGGGGGTGGTTCAATTGTACCCCCTAAAAATAAAAACATAGGGGGTGATCCAACTCATTCTTCTCAACGTCCTTCGAATGAAGATGTAGACGATGATGAGAAAATGAAGGAGCTTGAAAATAAAGTCAATGCTTTGATGACGGCTCAAGAAGTGAAGAAAACGAGTATTTCTTGCCCGTATCCAAGGGAGCGGGATTCAATTCCTTACCCCCTCAAAATTTAATCTGATTAACTTCACTCTGTTTGACAAGAAAGGTTTGCCCACTCAACAGTTGATTTATTTCAAGTCTCATTTGGGTGTAATCTCCGAAAATAAGGTTTCGATGGTCCGGTCATTCATGGGGACCCTTCATGGGGCGGCCTTCGATTGGTATCGGCGTCTCAAGCCGGGGAGCATCAATTGCTGGGATGACATGGAAAGTTTGTTCCTCAGTAATTTCTTTGATGATGGCACCGAAGTGTCAATCGGAACCCTTCTGGATGAAAAGTAAAAAGACGAAGAGTCAGTCGATAATTTTATCAAGCGCTTCCGTAACAAGATAATGAATTGCAGAGATCCTGTTACAGAGGAGTTCATCCTACAAACATACCACAATAATCTCTCCATTAATGTCCTAGAAGCCATGGGGTCGTACCATCCAAAACTTGGAAGGATTTAAAAATACGAGGTGAACAAGCTGAACGCTTTCTTAAAAGAAAGAAAGTTGAGAGAAGCCAACCGACGATATCTGCAACCGTTATGAACGCCAATCAAACGTCACAACAGCAACCCCGGAGGTAACAAAAGACTCCCGATCCGATGTTCTAGAAGAAGTATTCTTTCGAAGATGATGAAGTGCCAGCCATCTTGAAATACCTCCTCGCCAATGATAAAATTGAGTTACCACCTATTAAAGATTAGGAGGGAGCTAAGAGGATTACGGATCCAAACTACTGTACGTACCACGGAAGGGTTCTTCATCCTACCAAGGTTTGCTTTGGCCTCAAAAACAAAATTCAAGATTTAATTGACTCTGGTGTCATAACGGCAAAACAAGCTAAATAAGGACACCATGTAACTTCGAAGAGTATACGAGTATAAACTGCTTCTCCATATAACTCCGAAGAGTATATGAGTATAAACTGCTTCTCCCTTTCCTCCGACGGGTATACGAGGTTATACTACTTCCCTTATTTCCAATAACGGGAAGTTCCTGAAGAATATTACTCTTAATATTCTTAAGGATAACCCAATAATGTGGCCGAATATAATTGGATTCAAATTGGCCAAAGAGCTGGGGGTGGAATACCATAATTCATTCCAATAGGATGTTTTTTATCATGATTAAGACCCTCCCATTGTAGCTATTTAATCATTTCTAAGATGATTAAAACCTTCCTACTGTGACTTTCGGAGCACTCTTTCATTGAGATGAGATTCAATGACTTTATTGGGTCAATCTTCTCTCACGAAACTCCTACGGAGTAATTGTGGAGTGCTCAATGATTCACGGTCCTTAACTACAAAATCCCTCACTGATCAAATTAATTGACGGTGGGTCCACCAAAATTCTTCATGGTTGAATCCATTCAAACTCCCACTGTGTCTAAGTCTTTAACATTCCCACTGTTGAAGTCCTGACACGACATCCAAAATTTCAATCTGCTAATCCATAGAGATTATCAAATCCCTTCGTGTTAAATCCTAGCCATTTGACACCAAAACCCCCCGCCGAGTGATTTGTACAAGTCAACATTCTCACTGTTATTTGAACCCTACTCCCACTTCTCATTTGGTCAAACCTTTAAACAGTTAGGGCCAAAGCCAAAATCCTCTTTCGATTCCTTCCATGAACGAGTGGTCCACAAATTAAACAATCAAACCTTTAAATAGTTAGGATTATCTTAAATCCCCATTTAGCCAAACCTTTAAACAGTTAGGGTCAAAGCCAAAGTCCTCTCTCGATTCCTTCCATGAACGAGAGGTCCACAAATTGAATGATCAAACCTGTAAACAGTTAGGATCGTCTCAAATCCTCATTTGGTCAAATCTTTAAACAGTTAGGACCAAAGCCAAAATCCCCTCTCGATTCCTTCTATGAACGAGAGGTCCACAAATTGAACGATCAAACCTTTAAATAGTTAGGATTGTCTCAAATCCCACTTCTCATTTGGCCAAACCTTTAAACAGTTAGGGCCAAAGCCAAAATCTCCTCTCGATTCCCTCCATGAACGAGAGGTCCACAAATTGAACGATCAAACCTTTAAACAGTTAGGATCATCTCAAATCCCCATTTGGTCAAATCTTTAAATAGTTAGGACCAAAGCCAAAATCCCCTCTCGATTCCTTCCATGAACGAGAGGTCCACAAATTGAGCGATCAAACCTTTAAACAGTTAGGATTGTCTCAAACTCCCTTCGGTCAAACCTTTAAACAATTAGGACCAAAATCGGAATTACCTTTCGATAAATAAAAGGTTTCCACACATTCCTCTTCGGTCAAACCTTTAAATAGTTAGGATCAAAGTTGAAATTCCATCTCGATAAATGAGAAATCCTCTTTTAGATTAGATAATTAAACCTTTAAACAGTTAGGGTTATCTAAATCTTCTTGATTCTCAGAGTGGAGATCACACTCTTAGTTTCATCCTTTAGATTCTCGAAGTAGAGATCCTACTTTGAATTTCTTCTATAGCAGGAGATAGAATATAAAATTCTTCCTTTTCATCATCGGGTTCATCTCTACCAACAAAAAAGAGACCAGGAGATAGAATATAAAATTCTTCCTCTCTAGTGTTGGGTTCATCTTTTCACCAAAAAGACGTAACCCATAAACATTTCCAAATCCATGTTTGATGCATGGGGGACTTTATCTCGATCCCTTATTAGAGATAAGCCTACGCCTAACACGCGTTATCGGGTGATCCGTTCCCGCGAAAATAACCAAACCTATGTATTCAACATCATATCACCAAGTCTAAGAGAGTTTATTCTTTTAGCACAACGTTACATACAGAACGGACTTTAATCTGCATGCTAGCCCGATTCAAATGGTAGTTGATAAAGGCTCATCAAACCCGTTGATGGCTGAGGGTTTGCCAAAAATCCTATAAATACGATAGTCACTGACGCACTAGCTTCATTAGTTGGTCTCGTGACTTGAGTATCTAACAAACTCAGGATAAAATTCATATATACAGATGAACCGACCTGAATAATTAGTCCTGCAGTCTTGACACTCAGGACCGCCATGCTCCAATGCCTTAATAGCTTAAACTGTATAGACTCCAGTAAACATACGAGGATAAACTGTGTTAACGCCTGTAACAACCGTAAATTTTTCGATACGTATTTTCTAGTATTTAAAATATTATATTTTATTTTATTAATATTTTTCCCAATTTCTAGAATTTTCTGAGTTTCAAAATAAATAAATGAATAAATAAATAAATAAAATATATAGTCTTGTATTTATTAGTTCTGTGAAATATTAATTTATAGTTATAATGAATATTTTAAATAATTATTTTAACTATTGATACTATTAATAATTTTTATGTAAATTTGAGCTTAGTACATTAGTACATATACAAATATATGAATATTTAGTTGTTAATTATTTATTATTCTGAATATCTTGCAAATATATTCCCATAATCTCTTTTCCCTAAATTTCTCTCATTTTGAATTCCTTCCATATTTTTGTTCCCTAATTAATTCGCTAATCAGTTCCCTAATCAAATCCCTCCTCCAAATCCAGTCCAATCCCCCAGCAATCACGTTAAAAAACATACCAATTATGTTCTCCGTAATCAAATCTTCCCCCTCTCTCTAATCTTTCTCTTTCAAATATTATAATATCCCCATCATCTCTCTCTTCCCATAAAAATATACCATCGTACAGTACCTCCTCTCCCAATCTCTTCTCACCGTACTCTTTCTTTTCTCTTCTCTCTCCCCTCAAAAGAACCCACATCAGATCATCCTCCTCCTCTCTCGTTCACCAAAACCCAACTCCAGCTTCCCCTTCTCTTCTCCCCGCTCCAATCAAGCCGACGACCCGCGACCGCCGACGAGATCCGCCACTGACCGCCGCTCGTCTGACCTTCCCCTCCGGCTTCCTCTCTCACCGCGCGGACGCCGCCAGCCTTGGCTTCGCCGCCGCTGACCAGCTCGAGCCTCCCCGCCGCCTCCTGCTGCCTCCGCCCGACCCCAGTGACCCGACAGCTGCCTCCTGCTGTTTCCGCCAGCGACCCGAACCCTGACCCTCAGCCACCGCGCCCAGCGACCCCGACAGCCGTCCCCTCCCCAACTCCGAGCTCTCCTCCACCTTCACGAGCTCCCCTAACCCGTTGCCTCCAGATCCGAAGTCACCAAGTCGCTGCCACCCGAGCTCCGCTCTCCGCCGCACAAACACATCAGCCCGTCGTTTCTACGCGCGCTCAGATCAGAACCGTCGCAGTCGATATGTTCAACAAACCCCGAGGCAAGATCCCGCTTTGATTGATTTATCATTTCATTATTTATATCTGTATTTATTAATTGCATAGATTAGACGGTTATTATCTGCGTGGTTTGGTTGATGAGTAATATTAGTAGTAATAATGAGATAATTACTGAGTGGTTATATTCGTAAAGAGGGGGTATGATATGTATTCTGAGCCGTATGTGATGAAATAATATTTTGACGATTATATTATAATTAATTATGAGACGTTTTGAAAGAAAGAATATTTGTAAAGACTATTTGAAATATTATAGTATAAATTAAAGAGTTTATTTCGGTAATGGAATCATTTTTAGGAAAATTATAATGTTTTAAAAGAATTTAATTCGGTAGCAAAATCTTTTTAGATAATTATATTAATTTAAAAGAATTTAATTTGAAAAAGAAATTATTTTAGATTAATTATAATGAGAAAAGAAATTATTTTGAAAGAGAGAATATTTAAAAGATATTTTTTTAGAATTATTTAAAAGGAGTTTACTTTGGAAAATGAATTTATGAATTATCCATCCTTATATTTGTCGTACGTGCGGAATTCTATTTTATTGGTCATTTATTAGAATTTTAGATCTATTATGAATTTCATGCATAGATTAAGCTGGGATATGTTATTACATGCGTGGAATTGTTGATGAATGATTGTATGGAACTTGTGGTTTTATCACCTAGTTGTTATCCAATAGGAAAGACTGTACATGAAGACGACTCCTGTTAAAAGTATGATTCATAAGCGTGCTTTCAAGGCATGGCTGTACCCTTGATATCGATATCCCGGTATGAGGTTTCCTTGATTATTACTATTATAGCATTGACTAGACGATGCACTCTTGATCGGACGTGTTACGAGTCACGGTTATTTTCATAGTTTTACAGAAGTCGTTCCATGGTTACTCTGTGGCTAGTGCACGATATTTCATGTACAGTTAATTAATATGACAAACATGGGGATATAAAGGGGAATTGGATGAAGAATATAACATTTATATAAACGGGCATATGCGCTTTCTTGATATTGTGAGTTATATATATACTTGGGCCGGAGAGCCAAACTTGACTTGAGGGCGGCCCCCGGACGACTTTACGGGGACCCGATTATATATATGAAAATATTCTTCCCCAATTCAAATAACATGTAAAACAAGAATAATATGCTTGCGTGTTTTATGGTGGACTTTGTTGGTTTTATGAGATGTAGACTAGTTGTATTTCTGTTCATACATAGACCGGGGTTAATATTTAATTATCTATAATTTGAGACATATGGTATATACATGAGGGTTTCCTTGTTTGGATTATTTCGCTCGACGTACTACGTCTCAAGTTATAGGTATTTAAGTATTAATCCCATCTAGCCGTGTGATTTGGATACTTGGATGATTACCCTGTTGACTAGATGCGTGATCTTGACACTTGGATGGTTTTTCTTAGTTCCTTCTGATGATTTTATTTCAGTGATAGATTGCATTTAGATTATTAGTAATTTTCTTTTGCAAGCTATTATTATTATTATCACTGTTTTTGCTTTGGTCGTTCAATCGTTCTTATTTCTTTCTGTGGGATCTTGCCGTGTGTTTGCACACGCTGACGTACACCTGTTTTTCTCTGGTGTACGTTAGATTTAGGAGACGGACAGCCTCAGTTCGGGATAGTACAGGAGCCAGAGGATATGCAGCAGTAAGGTCTTCCAGATGGATCAGAAGAACAATCTGAAGCTTAGACTTTTCTTTCTGTAGTAGTTGATAAGCACTGGAACTCTTTTACAGTATTTCTTTAGTCGATAATGAATTTAGTTATTTTATCAGTACTTTATTATGGACTATGTATTTTATTCCTAGTTGAACCGTTTTTGTAATAAGGGCGTGTTTGACCTATATTTTTATGTCTGGGATGATTTACCATTAATGATATGTCTATTTCTTATTCTGGGTTGTCATTCTATTCTTGCTATGTGTGATCGGGGACCTGTGACTTCGTACATTATATTTTTGACGCTTAGCGTATTAGATTGAGTAGAAAGAGTTTATTTATTTATTTCTACTCAACCTAATACGTCGCGGGCTTGTTCACGTCCCGATTCCCGGGTATTTTGGGAAGCGGGGCGTGACAACGCCGATCAACGCGTCAATGATTTTTACTAAAATAAGGCTAGGGAAAAATTCCAAGTTAATGGATGATTCTAAGGGATTCAATTGCGATCCAGATATGAATTCCCGACGAAGATAACCAGTTCAACATCGGTTCAGTAACAAGAGCTAAATTCACAAAATGAAATACCAGCCTCAGTTCAAGATTTTGACAACGGTCAAGCGATGAACGCGGTACCGGAAGAATTTTAGCTATTCTACAAAGCACTGAGTAGACTAAAAGATAAAAAAAAGTCAAGAGTTGAAGCCGTTACAGGTCCTTCTACATGATCTCCTCAACTAAGTACTGAAGTGATTGCAAATAAGACCTGTCTTATCCAAAGTGTCCCAGACTCCTCTATTAAAAGAATGAGTCTGAGATACTTTGGAGGGAGTATCTGTAGGCATCTAAAAATACTGATAGATATCCAAATACAGCTCAAGACAAAGAGAAGATAATGAATGTCATTATCTAAGTCAGAGAGGATCATCCAAAGATCAAAAGAACATAATAACAATCTTAAGCTATCTCGAAAATCACGAGATAGTCAAGACTGTCTCGCGTAGCGAGACAGTACGGACTGTCTCGTGTGGCAAGATAGTGTGGACTGCCTCGTGGTTCGAGATAGTTCTGAGGGGTTCAGAAACCGCTAAAGCATATTGTCACGCCCCGCTTCCCAAAATAACCGGGAACCGGAACGTGAACAA
>BQKN01064488.1:189939-234024 GCA_022839385.1 Asparagus kiusianus | reverse complement strand
GTCAGAACTATTCGACTGCCCTCACCTGAGTTAGGCGAGAACTAAGGACAGACCCCCTGATATCAAGATGGTGAGCAGGCTGGTAGCGGTGCTCTTCGTCAGAATATTGTCCAAATCGCGGGCCAACCCCCAAAGACCTAATGATGTACTGCCTCATCCTGTCCCATTTTCCCTCCCCAATCTCAGCAACGTGAGGATAGTGATACTCCAACCCTGCGAGAGGCGTTGTTTCCTCCCCAACCTACTCTTTCCCCCGGTGGGACAACTCGCTGCGTGGACGGATGACCCTCCGTCAGTGAAGGCTCTTGCCTCGACTCCAACCTCTTCCCGGGGGAGCCTTAGCCTTACTACTAGAAAATAGCGTTTTACCTACGAAAAAATAGCGACGAAAATTTTCGTCGCTATATGTCATGTTATAGCGACGAAAATTTTCATCGCTACTATTCCGTAGGTAAAAATAATTTACCGACGGAATATGTAATTTTAGCGACGGAAAATTTTCGTCGTTAAAAAATTTACCGACAGATTTTTTAGCGACGGAATTTTCGTCGCTAAAGGTTTTTTTAGCGACGGAATGTTCGTCGCTAAAGGTTTTTTTAGCGACGGAAATTCCGTCGCTAAAACTTTCCTGGGTAAAAAATTTTTGGGCGCGGGCGCCCAAATTTTTTAGGCAGCCTGCGCCCGACAGACAATGGCATCGGTTCCCCCCTGTCCGAATTCCCCCCCCCCTCTCTCCTCATTCCCCCTATGTCCGAATCCCCCCCCCTCTCCTCATTTTTCGTCGATCTCCGGCCGCCATTCCTCCACCGCCGTTGTTCCTCCGCCGCCGCCGCCCCTCTCTCTCATTTCCCCCCTCTCTCTCATCAAGGTACCCATCTCTTCCCCCCCTCAATCTCTCTCTCTCCCCCCCTCAATCTCTCCTTCTCTCTCCCTCTCTCTCGTCGGCAGACGCCGACGGCGAGCCGACCAACAGCTGCCGGCGTCGGCCGACGAGAGAGAGAGAGAGAAGGAGAGATTGGGGGGGAGAAAGAGGGATGTGTTAATTTTTACAATTATAATTTAATTTTTACAATTAGAGTTTAATTTTGGTAAAACAAAAAAATTATGCAAAAAACCTAAACCCTAATAAAAAATGTTCATCTTGATGAAATTATAATATAAAAAAATTAAATTTAATTAGGGTTATGGTTAGGGCTAGGCGAGGGTTATGGTTAGGGTTAGGGTTCGGTGAGGGTTAGGGTTAGAGTTAGGATTAGGGTTAGGGTTAGGGTTTGGGTTAGGATTAGGGTTAGGCGAGGGTTAGGGTTAGGATTAGGGTTAGGTGAGGGTTAGGTGAGGGGTTAGGGTTAGGGTTAGGTGAGGGTGAGGGTTAGGGGTGGGGGTGGGGGTGAGGGTGAGAGTGAGTTTGAGGGTTAAGGTTATGGTTAGAGTTAGTGGAGAGTGAAGGTGAGGGTGAGGGTGAGGGTGAGGGTAAGGGTTAGGTGAGGGTGGGGGTGATGGTGAGGTTGAGGTTGGGGGTTAGGGTTAGGGTTAGGTGAGGGTGAGGGTTAGGGTTAGGGTTAGGTGAGGATGGGGTGATGGTGAGGTTGAGGTTGAGGGTTAGGGTTAGGGTTAGGTGAGGGTGAGGGTTAGGCTTAGGGTTTGGGTTAGGATTAGGGTTAGATGAGGGTTAGGGTTTGGGTTTGGGTTTGGGTTAGGGTTAGGTAAGGGTGAGGAGTGGGGGTGGGGGTAAGGGTGAGGGGTGAGGGTTAAGGTTAGGGTTAGGGGAGGGTGAAGGTGAGGGTTGTTAGACCCTAGAGGGGGGGGTGATTAGGGTCTTATACTAATCTAATCCGATTTAAATGCCAATTAAAACTAATTAATAAGTTATCCTAGCAAGTATGAAATATAACAAAATATATAAGCTAGGATAAGCAATATAAACTAAGAGATATATCCTATATGATAAAAATGTATATGCAAGGATATGAAAACTAACACAAGGGGTAAACCATATGAACTAGATAATGGATCATATAAATAATGAGCTATGTACAATGGCGATAAGAAATATAAACACAAGTATAAATAGACGCCAAAGCACACTCAAACACAAGATATGATCACGGAGTTCGGACCTTCCGTCCTACGTCTCCGCTCCCCACTCCTGGGGAGAAATCCACTATCACAATCCGGTTTGGAATCCGGAACTTCTACACACTCGGTTTACAAGTTTACCGAAAACTCTCACACAACAAACACTATGCAAACACACTCTACACCCACACAAGTGTTGGACCTAGCCGTGTCTCCCTCAAGTGCTCGGTTACAACCTCTCCCTAGGTTCGTCAACCGACGCCACTCCTCTTGGAACGATCCCCGACTCTCACCACACACTCCTCACTCGGTGTACAAGTGTATTACAAAGTGATCACACAATTAAGCACAATATAACAAATGATTGTTCTCTCTAACAAGGTGAGAACTCAATTTAAGCACAACTCAATGTTACAAACTCTCACAACCCTAATATACTATGTATACAAATATAATAAGCTCGAGTGGGTGTGTATAACAATGAGTAAAATCAAATCTAAACTCAATATAAAAACTAGCTTTAAAGAAAGATAATCAAATAACTAAGCAAATGTAAAGCTAGATAGAGTTTAGAAAACTTCTCCAATAGATGACAAGATGGAGAGATGGAGATTGGAGCCCAAACAAGAAGATGATCTCCTCCACTTGTAAAAACAATCTTCAAACCAAATAAACACTAAAAACACACTTAAACCCTTATTTAAAACTCTTTAAACTTGTTTAAAACATTTCTTAAGTGCCCTTAGAAGTATGAGGGCATGGAGTATATATAGGCTCATGAAACAAGCCCAAAAACCTAAGAAAACCAAGCAAAAAGACAAAATAACGGATATATCAAAATCTGGAAAATATAGCCGTTATGCTACAGTAACCACGTCCAGAGAGTTTGGCGGTCGACCGTACCGGTCGACCGCTGGTACTGTAGTACTATGTAACAGTTTTGTAAAATCAATTAAAAATAGTAAAACAGCTCCAAAAATAATGAAATTTTGTAGAAAGGTTCTAGACATGTAGAATAACATGTTAGAGAAAGAATTTCTGAAAAATCATTTCCCAGTTGAGATAAATAAATGTTTGCACACAGATTTACAGTTTCTGAAAAACTGCTGACATACACAATTTTGTAAAATCAATTGGGCACAGTAAATCAACTCCAAAAATAGTAAAATTTTGAGTGAAGTTTCTAAACATGTAGATGAACATGTCAAAGAAAGAATTTCTTGAATATCACTTCCTATTTATGAAAACTCATCTGTTTTGTAAAACATGCACGAACATATGCACGAACAAAAACATGATTTTGTAAATTCCATTAAACATAACAAATCAATTCCAAACTTGATGAAACTTTGCGAAATGTTTATAAACATGAAAACAAACATGTTACAAAAATAATTTTTCAATTTTTATTTCTCAATTATGAAAACTCATTATTTTGTAAAAACATGCATGCATATGAATTTGTTAAGAACATGTTTTTGGCAAAAAGAGTTTAAACGCATATTAAAACTTTATGAAATGTCTTCATAAACATTATAACACATGAATATAAAGTAAACATGGTCAATAAACCAATATCACAAAGTTTTCTCAAAATAGCTCATTTTGTGAAAAAATCCAATATTATGTGTGTATATGATATTGAGCTTAGAGTATTAAACACACATAATATAAACCTATACTAAATATACCCAAGCTTTGATCTTGATCTTCAATTAAGCTTGACTTGGTACACATTACGGATGAAGCTTGAACTTGATCTTTAACTTGAATTGTACGTTGCTTCACTCCACAATTCCTCCAACCTCCATTGGATATCGTTGTTGAAGCGCTATTCCATCCATCCTCCAATACGTTGTTTGTCTATAATAAATATGAAAACACAAATACTAGACAAACAACATTAGAAATAAATTGTTTGTTAAACATCATCAAAACAAGAAGTCCAACAATCTCCCTCTTTTTGATGATGACAAATAATTTACAAAAAGGATATATGCATGAAAGAAAATGAATATATAAATTATAATTCACATGCATATAGACAAGGAAATGTATACTCACAATATTTCTCCCCCTTTGACAACATCAAAAAGGGGACAAAGCAATTAAGAGAGCGAAAGCTCCCCCTACAAATAAGCATGAGTGAGTATAAAACAAGAAATATATAGGGATTGCTCCCCCTATCAAAATGCCATATAGAATATAAGCAATAAAAGATCATGGCAAACATGTGAGCAAGCATAGATGGAAAATATGCTAAACACAACTCACATACATAAAGACAATGAGAACACAAATGAGTATATTAATATGAAAAATAGTGTCTCATATCAAAGAACATAAAAACATGTGTAAAAATAGATCTATGAAATCAAAAGAAAAGGAACATGAGAATCATGTAAAAAGTTTTCAAATGAAAACAAAGTAATTAATGAAATCATAAATCAAGATTTAAGTTCAAAAATAATGTTTGATCAAAACGAAATTTCTTTGTAAAGCTTGATCAAATCACATAGAATACATTATAAGGCACGAATAGATGATCCATGAGCACAAACATATAAATATTATCATATAAGTGAAATATAATGAATTCAAAGCAACAAATCAAAACAAAATCTTTAACAAAAGAATTTCAAGAGAGGCAACAATATATCAAGCTCTTAAGCTTGTTCTAATCCATATAATCATTCTAGCATCCGGCAAACATGATTTGGGAATAAACACCCAATAAACCCAGAGGGTTATATAAATGCAAACCTCTCATCAAAGTAAAACCAATGATCATGAAAACAAAAGAATTTAACCATTAAAAGGAATTGTTTTCATAAAAGTTTAAAATATATTTTTCAAAACCAAGAAAGAGAAAAATAAAAATACTAAAATTCTTGGTTTAAAAATTATTTTGGCACCCAAGAATTCTTGGTGCCGGATTGTTTAGGGACATGACCCCTATCAATAAAGCTCAAAGCCCTTGGGTTATGAACCCATTTGGGCGCATTTAGTGCACGGGTCCGGTCATAGCAATAATTATGCAAATGACCCATTCGATTGCCATAAGTGCAATGAAGAGGATGCATTTGGTTATGTTAACCATGTGGATGTGCACGAGGAACATTTGCAAATAAAAATGGTCTTTGAAGATTATTTTGCAAATGAGAAACATTTTGAAACAACGTTGGTCTACTTAAAATATTTTGCGATTTAGAAACTTTTCGCAAATCAAAACAAAATTTAGCTAAGTGACCAACTCTACCACAAAAATCACAATGATACACAAGAGCATGCTTATAATGAGAAATAGGTGCATGTGTGTGTACATGTGATGAAGAAACTTGATGAGATGCACAAGAAGGATTAATATTCTTATGTTTTTGTGCATCATAGCAAAATTTAGCTAAATGGCCTTTACGACCACAAATGGAGTACTTGTAAACTTTGATATACAAGTGTGCATAGTGTGTAGGTAATTTTGTAGCACTAGATTTAGCACACTTGTCCATAAGTTTCTTATGGTTATTAATGCATATTTTCAATGTTGAATCTAAAGATGAAATGTATTTTTTCATAAGATTCAAGTCTTCATTTTTAGGCACATATGCACTTTTAGAAGTAGAACATAAATAGTCATTTATAAAGGAAGCAGTATTATTTTGTATGTTCTTTACTTCTAATATGGCATTATCTTTTTCATGAGTTAACTTGACAAAGTTTGAAAGCAAAGAATCATGATCCGATCTTAATTTTTTATTGTTTTCTTTAAGGATCATATTTTCATTAGAAATAATATCAAACTTAGAAGTTAAAGACTCATGATCGGATTTTAAAATTACATGCTTGCTTTGTAAATCAATGAAATCATTTTGCAATTTCTTGTAGGCATGCAATAATTTATCACTCGCACAAGCAAGTTCATCACTAGATAAATCATTATCAGATTCGAACTCACAAACCTCACTAGGGCTATCGCCTAGTGCTCGTGTGCATGAAGCTCCTTTAGAACTTGAAGCGGGATCCTCCAAAGCTTGTCGGATCACCTCCAAGTCTCCTTGATGTGCTTCAATAAATGTCCATAAGGTGTAAGCACTATCAAAAGAATCAAGCTTGTTAGACATAAATAAATCAAATGCATTTAATAAAAATTCTAACATAAGCTTGTTCATAATAAACATCTTTTTATCATGTTTGCTTCACTTGGATTTCTCCAATGTGGGCACAATATAAGCACAATCAATGATTTCCCATAGATCGATATTTTTAGATTGAACAAATATTTTGAATCTAAAACACCATTGAGCATAGGGGAAAACATTGAATTTAGGAGCAATACTAGAATCATAGCCTAAACAAGATGCATCATTCATATCCATAATATGTAAAAATATGCAAGCAAGATGCAAATGCAAACAAAACAAGATTAGCACAAAAAAAATAACTTGGATCTTTAACTCAAGGCGATTAGACCTTAAATCAAAGAGCACCAAGCTCTGATACCAATTGTTAGACCCTAGAGGGGGTGATTAGGGTCTTATACTAATCTAATCCGATTTAAATGCTAATTAAAACTAATTAATAAGTTATCCTAGCAAGTATGAAATATAACAAAATATATAAGCTAGGATAAGCAATATGAACTAAGAGATATATCCTATATGATAAAAATATATATGCAAGGATATGTAAACTAACATAAGGGGTAAACCATATGAACTAGATAGTGGATCATATAAATAATGAGCTATGTACAATGGTGATAAGAAATATAAACACAAGTATAAATAGACGCCAAAGCACACTCAAACACAAGATATGATCACGGAGTTCGGACCTTCCGTCCTACGTCTCCGCTCCCCACTCCCGGGGAGAAATCCACTATCACAATCCGGTTTGGAAGCCGGAACTTTTACACACTCGGTTTACAAGTTCACCGAAAACTCTCACACAACAAACATTATGCAAACACACTCTACACCCACACAAGTGTTGGACCTAGCCGTGTCTCCCTCAAGTGCTCGGTTACAACCTCTCCCTAGGTTCGTCAACCGACACCACTCCTCTTGGAACGATCCCCGACTCTCACCACACACTCCTCACTCGGTGTACAAGTGTATTACAAAGTGATCTCACAATTAAGCACAATATAACAAATGATTGTTCTCTCTAACAAGGTGAGAACTCAATTAAGCACATCTCAATGTTATAAACTCTCACAACCCTAATATACTATGTATACAAATACAATAAGCTCGAGTGGGTGTGTATAACAATGAGTAAAATCAAATCTAAACTCAATATAAAAACTAGCTTTAAAGAAAGATAATCAAATAACTAAGCAAAAATGTAAAGCTAGATAGAGTTTAGAAAACTTCTCCAATAGATGACAAGATAGAGAGATGGAGATTGGAGCTCAAACAAGAAGATGATCTCCTCCACTTGTAAAAACAATCTTCAAACCAAATAAACACTAAAAACACACTTAAACCCTTATTTAAAACTCTTTAAACTTGTTTAAAACATTTCTTAAGTGCCCTTAGAAGTATGAGGGCATGGAGTATATATAGGCTCATGAAACAAACCCAAAAACCCAAGAAAACCAAGCAAAAAGACAAAATAATGGATATATCAAAATCTGGAAAATATAGCCGTTATGGTACAGTAACCACGTCTAGAGAGTTTGGCGGTCGACCGTACCGGTCGACCGCTGGTACTGTAGCACTACGTAATAATTTTGTAAAATCAATTAAAAATAGTAAAACAGTTCCAAAAATAATAAAATTTTGTGGGAAGGTTCTAGACATGTAGAATAACATGTTAGAGAAAGAATTTCTGAAAAATAATTTACCAATTGAGAGAAATAAATGTTTAAACACAGATTTACAGTTTCTGAAAAACTGCTGACATACACGATTTTGTAAAATCAATTGGGCACAGTAAATCAACTCCAAAAATAGTAAAATTTTGAGTGAAGTTTCTAAACATGTAGATGAACATGTCAAAGAAAGAATTTCTTGAATATAGCTTCCTATTTATGAAAACTCATCTGTTTTGTAAAATATGCACGAACATGTGCACGAACAAAAACATGATTTTGTAAATTCCATTAAACATAACAAATCAATTCCAAACTTGATGAAACTTTACGAAATATTTATAAACATGAAAACAAACATGTTACAAAAATAATTTTTCAATTTTCATTTCTCAATTGTGAAAACTCGTTATTTTGTAAAAACATGCATGCATATGAATTTGTTAAGAACATGTTTTTGACAAAAAGAGTTTAAACGCATATTAAAACTTTATGAAATGTCATAAACATTATAACACATGAATATAAAGTAAACATGGTCAATAAACCAATATCACAAAGTTTTCTCAAAATAGCTTATTTTGTGAGAAAATCCAATATTATGTGTGTATATGATATTGAGCTTAGAGTATTAAACACACATAATATAAACCTATACTAAATATACCCAAGCTTTGATCTTGATCTTCAATTAAGCTTGACTTTGTACACATTGCGGATGAAGCTTGAACTTAATCTTTAACTTGAATTGTACGTTGCTTCACTCCACAATTCCTCCAACCTCCATTGGATATTGTCGTTGAAACGCTATTCCATCCCTCCTCCAACACGTTGTTTGTCTATAATAAATATAAAAACACAAACACTAGACAAACAATATTAAAAATAAATTGTTTGTTAAATATCATCAAAACAAGAAGTCCAACAAGGGTGAGGGTTAGGGTTAGAGTTAGGTGAGGGTTTGGGTTAGGATTAGGGTTAGGCGAGGGTTAGTGTTTGTGGGAAAATTTGCAGTAAAAGAAATAAAGGAAAATTGATTTGTTTTCCTTTAATCTCAGTTATAATTGGATTAACTGATTATAAAAGAGAAGAGAATGATCTCGATTCTCCCCTTTGTTTAAAACTGGGTTCTTCACGGTAGCGATGGAGTACCTCCTTCGAATGCCTGCGTCGAATTTGCTCTCCATTGACGATCTGACCGTCCTGTCTCATGGGAACGATTAACTTGTATGATAAGTTTGATTTAGAACTCTTAACGAGTTTAAGAACTCAGAATAAGTTGAAAACTCTGAAAAGAGTTGTTAAAAACCGAATAATCGGTTAGTAGCCAAGTGGATTTGTTTGTTGCTGAAGAATCCTTCGAGATTTGATTTCCTAGCTGCCAAGTGTTCCTTGATCTCCAAAAACCTCACTCTCCACACCCAAAAATCCAACCTTATGCGGTTTTGATCTCAAAATCTTCAACCCTTGGTGGTTTGATCTCCCCCAAAAATTCCAGCCCCGTAGGACATTGAAGAGAACTTGTTTGAATAAGTTTGAAACTCTAGCCGAGTTAAGAAACTCTTTTGAAAGAGTTAATTTCAGAAAGGATTAATAATCCTTTTAGCCAAGAATAGTTGATCAATTGTTGATCAGAAGAACTTGCTAAGTAAGTTTTAATACTCTGATCAAGTTAGGAAAACTCTAAAAAGAGTTGATGATAATAAAGCAAGTTCAATCATTTCAAAAGGGTAGTTGATCTCTTTCTCTCTTTGGCCGATCTCAAAAAAGCATTGCCAGTCCTCTATAGGTTCGGTAAAACCTCTATATCTTCAAATCCAACCGATAGAAAGCAATATCCACCGTTCAGAATTAGGAACAATGAGTGTAGTAGCTACCTTCCAAGTTTCACATCGATCGGACCACGGATGAGGGTCCGATCATCACGCCGATCACTGCTGTGCAAAAGTGAATTTTCTCTGCACTCCTGGAACGATCATCTTCAGTAAAACCTTCATATCTCCAAATCTAACCGATAGAAAGCAATCTCCATCGTTTAGAATTAGGAACATGAGTGTAGTAGCTGCCCTCCAAATTTCACATCGATCGGACCACGGATGAGGGTCCGTTCGTCATGCCGACCACAACTGCGCAAATGTGACTTTTTCTTCTCCTCTCTTGTTCTCTCTTTCTTTTATTTTCGCCCAGCCCTTTGCCACCAGCCCTATTTTGCTGTGAAAACCCCCTATTTATAGGGGTTTAAGGGCTATAACTAACCCCCTTAATTAGCTCCATAATAGGGGTTAATTGCCCTATTAAGTGGAGGACCGTTTCAAGAATTTGAAATGGTCAAACGTGACCTTCTATTGAAGAGATTGTCAATTATAATCTCTTTTTTTCGAACTTTTGTGAGGATCGTCAGATTGTAATCCTTACATTTAGCTCTTGATAATATGAGAGTCGTCAATTTCTAACTCCCGATGTTGATTGTGAAGACTATTGAATTAGAGCTTTTATCAGTTGTTATGAAGGTCGTCAGATTGTTACCTTCATCGATCTACGTAAAAGTTTTTAAATTGTAGCCTTCTGGAAGTCTTCAAATTATAACTTTCATCATCGGTGTTTGATGAGGGTTAGCTATCTGTTGTGATTTTTAGACAGCTTACAGAACCCCCTCCAAAGTTTTTGAAAGTTCACGGTTGACTGGGACGAATTTTCGGAATACTTTGGATCTTAACTCTGATCTTGGAGCTGTTGATTCCTTATCATAAAGGAATTGTTCTCTACACCCACTTCGAAGGCATCTTGGTTGAAGGGATTTGCCATGCAGGACCCGTATGAGGATGAGCTTCAAAGAGAAATTGTAGCAAAGGTACAAGCTACTCATGAGCAGAAGCTCTCAAACATCACATCGTGGTTCACATCTATTCAGCTGATGGGCCCACAAACATTCATAGGATTTTTAGCAAATTCTCAGCCATCAACGGATTTGATAAGCCTTTACCGACTGCCGTTTGAGTCGGACTAGCACGTGGATTGTCTAAGTCTGTTCCACATGTAATATTATGCTAAAAGAATGAATCCTCTTAGACTTAGTGCTATGATTTTGAATACATAGACTTTGTCATTTTTACGGGAACGGACCACCCGGCAATGCGCGTTAGGCATAGACTTATCTCTATTTTAAGGATCGAGATAAATTCCCTCAGGTAAGGATCCTGGTATCTTTTTCGCGGCGAAAGATTAACCGGCAACGCGTGTTAAGCATAGATTTATCTCTATTTAGGGATCAAGATAAAGTCCCACATGCGTGTGAGGCATGGATCTCGGTGTTATTAATAACAACCGGCCACGATGTTGAATATGTAGGCTTTGTCGTTGTTTCTTCCTATGTTATGTTTTCACTTGAAACACTGAAAGAAAGTTGAAAGTGCCAAAGGTGTAGTATTAACTTGACATGAATTTTCACACCGCCCAACTTAAAACTCTCTTTATTATCATTTAAGATAATTTTAGAAAATTTTAATCTATTGGGGATGGGTATATGAACACTTGTTATTCTCATGTAGAAGAATTAACAGGTTCAAAAGGGTTGGAACTGTTAGAGGTATAGTATTAACATAACAGTGTTTTGTAGGCTTATCATCCTATTGAAGAGGACTAATAAGTGGTTTGAATTGTTAGAGGTGAATATGTTAACGTGACAGGAAAAATGTTGCGATCAGGGCAACTTTGAGGATCTATCGCTCTATTGAGGAGAGTCGATAAGTGGATTTGTTAGAGGTGTGATATTAACATGATAGTAAAAATGTTATGATCGGGGCAATTTTAAGGACCTATCGTTCTATTGAGGAGAGTCGATAAGTGAATTTATCAGAGGTGTGATATTAACGTGACAGGGAAGATATTACGATCGGGGCAAATGTAAGGACCATGAATTTTCAATACTAGTTAAAATGATTTTTGGTATTTTAAAATATTCAATTATTATTTAAAAGAGTATTTGTATTTTTCTTGATTTTCTAGAATTTTCTACGATTTAAAAACCAAAAATTTATATTTATTTAAATGGTTTTAATATTTATAAATTTATTTCGTGCAGTAAAATTTTTTAGAATCAATTTGTTATGTTATCAGTACTATTACGTATTATTTTAAATAATATGTTGTATTATTAATATTATTACGTATTATTTCATATAATACCTTGTATTATTAATTACATATATTTTGTATAATTTCCTGTATTATTTCTACTGTTACATATTATCTGTCATATTAGTATAACTTGTACGTTTTACTGTGTATATAATTATCCCATAATTGTTTGATTTTAAATATAAGTAAATATATTTTATTTATTAATTATTCTTGTTTAATTATACAATATGACTATATTTCGACTATTTTGTATTCACTGTTGTATTAGCATAACATGTACGTTTTTATTTTTAGATAATTATTATGTAATTAGTTTAATTTTTAAATATATATAATTATTTATTTTAATTAATTTTTGTTTAATTTTCCCTAAACCCTAATTTTCTCTCCTATATATTTTCTTCTCTCTACTGTTCATTTTCACGCCGCCTCCCTCCCTCTCTTCTTCCCCCAACCCGACCACGTCGCTCACACCACCCCCGCCGTCGGCCTCCCCTATCTCCGATCACCTCCTCCACTCGTCGAGCCCCCAACAGCCCCGACCTCCCCAAGCCCAACGCCTCCGGCCTCGTCGCGACGTCGAACCTCCGCTCTCACCCCCGCAGCCACCGACGTCATGGCCACCACGCTGCGCCACTCCCCTATCCCTCCGGCCTCCCCTCAGTCCCCGAGCACCCAGCCTGCATCGCCCAAGCTGTCCGCTCCTCTCGAGCTCGAAGCCGTCGCCTCCACCCCCACCTCCGGCTTCCTCCGCAGCCGAGCACCGCCCGCCTTCACCACCTGAGCTCCGACCGCACTCCTTCGCCTCCATCTCCTCCTCCTTGTCCTCCGACCAACACCACCGAGCAACCACCCACGCCCTCGAGATCCGCCTCCAACTCCACCCCAGACCCGTCGTCAACCGCCCTCCTAGCCGCCGCCATCCGCCACCGCCGCCTCAACCTCCTGCCCCATCTCCGGCCTCCAGCAACCACCCCCGCAGCCACCGCCTTGCCCTCGCTAACCACGCCGCTGCCCCTCTTGAATCTCCTCCCCTCGTCGCCCAACCGCAACCACCAACGCCTCTCCTTCGTCGCACGCCACCTGTTCGACGATATGCCGACGCAGTCCAGACCCGCCACAGACGTCGCTTGAGATCCGTCGTACCGCGTCCGCATCGGCGTCGTCGCCTCGTCGTCAGACCCCACGGTCTCGCAGGCAAGATCAAGTTACTAAGCTTGTCGTTCTTTACATTTTCAGATCTATTATGAGTTGTCTGTATATATTAGTTTGTAAAATAATTACCTGTGTGGATTGTTTGATGAAGAATATTAAAATATATTATAGTAATATGATAAATAGTATTTTCAGAAAAAAATATAATGAATTAAAAGAATTTAGTTCGGCAAAAGAATCATTTTTAGATAATTATAATAATTTGAAAGAATTTATTTTGGAAAATGGGTTAGCTTAAATTATTTGTTAAGTGAAATAATTTAAAATGAATTAATTAAGAAAAAGATTATTTTCTGAGTTATGTAGATGTTGTTTATGATTTATAATTCTTATTTTGATTATCTGATATGCTATGATATTATTGCACATGATTAGTTGCATTGATTGTTTATTGTTGTGATTAAGAATTATTAGGAGTTTATGACTATAGTGACCGGTATGATACAGTTAGGATCTAGAACCTCGTGTGTAGTTAACTTGGAATTACGAGAATTGGAGTGAGAAGTCTTGGTCCATATGAGCAGTTGGGATTGTTGATGTGCATTCCGAGCTCGCACCAACGATATTCCTGTGTAGCGTTGGGGTGGGTCCGAGGAGATGTGATATGTGATTGTTGATTATTTCCAGGCTCGCACCAGCGATATTCCTGTGTAGCGTTGGGATGGGTTTGAGGTGTAGTGATATGTGATTGTTGATTATTCCAGGCTCGCACCAACGATATTCCTGTGTAGCGTTGGGGTGGGTCTGAGGTGATGTGATATTGTGCTTGTTGATTATTTCCAGGCTCGCACTAGTGAAATTCCTGTGTAGCACTAGGGTGAGTCTGAGGGGGGCAGTGAACCGTTACATGTGGATGATTTGTGAACAACCGGTTATTTGTGAATATGAGTTTTGACTATATGTGAGAGGTAGACCAGTGACTTGTTGTAGGATGGTTAGCTACATGACTTTGTTGTTTGAATGTTTATGGGTTCTCGTGAGATGTGAACCAGTTATATTTCTTTCCATACCTAGATTAGGATTAATATTTAATTATCTACAATTTGAGACATATGGTATATACATGAGGGTTTCCTTATTTGGATTATTTCGCTCGACGTACTATGTCTCGAGTTGTAGATTTTTAAGTATTAATTCCATCTAGTGGTATGACCTTGTTATGTGGATGATTATAGGATGGTTAGCTGCATGATCTTGTTACTCGGATGTTTATGAATTCTCTTGTCTATTAAAATCTAGTAAAGGATTGTATCTAGCTTGTTAGTATTTCAGTTGCATACTTCTATTGTTACTACTATCATCACATGTTTCTATTTCTGTTATCGCTTTGGTCACTCTTCTATTATTATTACTACTGTTGCATCTGTTATTACCTTGGTCATTCGACCATTTCCTTCTCCCTTGTGGGATCTTGCCGTGCGTCATGCACCTGACGTACACCTGTTTTCTCTGGTGTACGTCAGACTTAGAGGAAGAACAGGTTCAGCAGGAGCTAGAGGATTCTCAGCAGGAGTGCCTTGTAGATGGAGCAGAAGGAGTCAAAGCCTAGCCTTTTCTTTATTTTTCTGTTGGCCTTAGTTGCTTTTGTAGTTCTTTACATTCCTGCTTGATCGATGTATTTTTGTATCTCTTCAGTATTCATTTGTTCAGTTTTGTATAAGGGCACGTTTGACCCGAATATTCTATGTCTCGGATGATCTACTTTTGATGATATGTTTATTTCATATTCTGTATTGTCTATTATATTCTTGCTATCTATGATCGGGGACCTGTGACTTCGCATTGTATTTATTTCCAGACGCTTAGCGTATTGGATTGAGAAGAAAAGAAAAAATATATATATTTCTTCTCAATCTAATACGTCGCGGGCTTGTTCACGTTCCGATTCCCGGGTATTTTGGGAAGCGGGGCGTGACAGCAATTTTAAGGACCTATCGCTCTATCGATAAGTGAATTTATCAGAGGTGTGATATTAACGTGACAGGGAAGATATTACGATCTGAGCAATTTTGAGGACTTATCGCTCTATTGAAGAGAGTCGATAAGTTGATTTTTGTCAAATGTGTAATTTTAACGTGACAAGAAAGATTATTGCGATCTGAGCAATTTTGAGGACTTATCGCTCTATTGAAGAGAGTCGATAAGTTGATTTTTGTCAAATGTATAATTTTAACGTGACAAGAAAGATTTTGCGATCGGAGCAATTTTGAGGACTTATCGCTCTATTGAAGAGAGTCGATAAGTTGATTTTTGTCAGAGGTGTAATTTTAACGTGACATCTGTGAGGGAGATATTTTAGCATCTCGCTTGAGAGGATTGCTAAATTTTTTATTATCGGAGTGATGACTTGTATTACTTGTGATTTGAATGAGATTTGGGGAATTTTATCACCCCGCTGAAAGACAGTTGATCAATTGGTTATTTGATACTCTGCTGAGGAGAGTTGGTAAATTGACCAGGATTTGAATGATTTTATAGATCTATCGCTCTATTGACGAGAATCGATAAGTGAATCCTGATAGAGAAATTATAGTCATATTGGTAATGATGACAAATAAATTCAATCTCTGTGGGGATGATGGTTGTCATGAGTGGAAGTTCGATCCACCATAAACAATTTAGGTTGTTTTGACAAGACCCTATACTGTAGGCGTCAAAAAAATGCTGAAAGATATCCAAACTCAGCTCAGGAGGAAGACATCCAAAATGACAAAAAGATCACAAGTCTGGGTTGTCTCGCATGCGAGACGGTCTTTACTGTCTCGCAGGCGAGACAGATTTGACTCTCTCGCCGGCGAGACAGTCTTTACTGTCTCGCCGGGCGAGACAGACTTTGCTGTCTCACCCACGCGAGACAGAATTTACTGTCTCGCCGAGCGAGACAGAATTTACTGTCTCGCACGCGAGACAGTTCTCAGA
Source organism: Asparagus kiusianus (assembly GCA_022839385.1). Taxonomy (NCBI): domain Eukaryota; kingdom Viridiplantae; phylum Streptophyta; class Magnoliopsida; order Asparagales; family Asparagaceae; genus Asparagus; species Asparagus kiusianus. The sequence goes on along the minus strand of BQKN01064488.1, from coordinate 217,862 downwards.
AGGTCAAAACTGCTTCACAAAACCGCCGACACGTGGCCATTAACTGTTCAAGAACGTGGGAAATATCGTGGGCGAGAATCACGTTGACAACTGCCAAAATAACGGAGTTTTAAAATGTGGGAAAGCAGTTATAGCAAACTGTCTGGCAGTTACTGTTTTCCGAGACAGTGTTTACTGTCTCGGAACCCGAGACAGTGTTTACTGTCTCGGAACCCGAGACAGACTTTGCTGTCTCGGAACCCGAGACAGTCTTTGCTGTCTCGGAACCCGAGACAGCAAACACTGTCTCGGAAGTGGCTTTCTGTCTCGGGGCTATAAATACCCCCTGAGATCATTTTGAACAAAGGGGGCGGATCATTTTTTTAGCACATTTTCGAGCAGTCCAGGGCAGAGAGAGAGCAGACTTGATTTTGGTGTGATTCCTTGACATTCAGGCTTTGACTTGATTTCAAGAAGAACGACTATCTTACTTTGATAAGATATCGTTTTCAAATTCTCACTTCGATAAACGAAGTCAGAATCATAAGCCCCTCTTCACGATCTGTGATTCGGTGGTCCACAAACCAAAGCGTTCCCGACACAGGCAAAGAACCCACGCAAGCAGCGATCCAAACAACGATCCTGCGTTTGTTTCTAAAAAGTTGTAATTTTCATTTTGTTGTGTAAAAGAAGTCTTATAAAAAGGCTATTCTTTTGAATTTATTATAATCGACCGAAGATATAATAAATTCCACGACAAGAACGACTTTTGACGAAAACAAACTGGCGACCACAGTGGGAGCCAACGGTCTCGTTGCCGAGACCGTCGTGTCGCAGCCGATCAAGATTCCAGTTGAATCCACGGTCGAGTACGAGTTCGACCAAACCAAGTTTGAGGAATATCTTTCATCATCCTCATCAAGATCTTCATTGTCTCGCAAATACAAGAGGATCTCACCATTGAAGAAGGCTTACACGCCAAAGAAGGCTAAAAATGAAGACTCTCGCCCAATCGTTGTTGAGGCCTTGCCTCGCAACATTATCCCAGTAATCCCCAAATCCGGAAGCTCTGCTCATGATGATTTCTCTTCAATTGAGGAATCATTCGATCGAAATTCGCCAACACTGACGAAGAGGGCTCGTCAGAGGCAACGCCAACGTCATGCTCGTCAAATGGCTAAGGCCTTGGAACAAACCGACGGAGTTCGTTATCACGCGGACTTAGAGTCGAGAAGGTATCGAGTGGTTCAGTTGTCTCAACGACCAATCACTCATATCTTTGCTAAACTAACGACGGACGAATGGACTCTTGTTAAAAGGAATCGTTTGACCCTCAAAGAACATACATAAAAACGTTATGCAAACGCTGCTCATAACCGTGCTCTCTCACAACAAAGACAATAATGGAAGAAAGAAATGGTGGCTAAAGAACCATCAAAACTCTGCAAAGTTTGGATTCTAAAGTCTAAAGTTGTGCAAAATCAACATTCGGAGCCCGTTAAGATTCCATGCCCACAAGAGGGTGGTTTTAAACGTGTGACTCCCGACATAATCTTGGATCGTTCAAAGACAATAATAAGTTGTCCTGAGAATGCCAACAAGGTTTTATATCCTCAGAAGAAAACATGTTTGTCAAAAGACGTCGTTATACCCGAGGGGTCATACCAACAGACGACAAGATTTTCTGGCAATCATACCGATAAATCATACTATCAAGCTGGGGGTATGAACAAAACCCGAAAGAGAACCATCTAGGAAATGAGCTCTCATTGTTCCTGTGCACGAATCATTAGAGCGATACTATCAGAATGTGGCTGTTTCAAACGAGGAGTCATCCCGCAAAGAGCCTCAGTGCTCCCGAAACTTTTCATCAAAATGTCGAAATCCAAATCGAGACATTTTCACAAGAGAAGATCAGGTGTTCAGGATGACGAATTCCCTGAAATCACCATCAACATGGCTCATAAAGGAGAATCTAAGCAACATTCAAGTGAATCAAATCCCGACTTTTCCCCGAGAGGAAAAGTTAATTCAAGAGTTGCTCAACGAATGTCTCGACTCCAGTTAGGAGCCAGCAGACGTAGGGACTACAAAATAATGCATGAAGGAATGTCCTCGGAGGATGAACTCTCGGACACCTGTTCTGCGATCGCTTCGGATGATACGATATCTAGCACGGGGCAAGCCAGGGAAGTACTCACAATCACCTCTGATCAGTTCGCTCAAATACTTCAAGAAGCTCTAGCCAAACAACGCGAGGAAATTAGAGCTGAAATGAAGACGGAGATGGAGTTGGCTATCCAACAAATGAAAGAACTGTTAGCTCAACGGCCTCAACCTCCTGAGTCCAGCCAACGAGCTGAATCTAGCCGCCGCGCTCAGAATGTCATAGACGACAGTGATCCAGAAGTGGATGAAGTCATCTTGGCTGATACACCTCCCAATAGCAATAACGCTGGGGGTGGTTTAACGGATTCTCCCAGCAATGACCTTGGGGGTGGTTCGATGGCGCCTCTTACAGGGGGTGGTCAAACTCATCAATGTCCTTCGAATGAAGATGTAGATGATGATGAGAGAATGAAGGAGCTTGAAAACAAAGTCAATACTTTGATGACGGCTCAGGAAGTAAAGAAGACGGGTATTCTATGTCCCTATCCAAGAGAATGGGATTCAATTTCATACCCGACAAAATTCAATATGATTAACTTCACACCATTTGAGGGAAAGAGCTCGCCTATTCAGCATTTGATTTATTTCAAGTCTCACTTGGGCATGATATCTGGAAACGAGGCTTTAATGGTCCGGTCATTCGTTGGCACCCTTCGTGGACCCGCCTTCGATTGGTATCGACGCCTCAAACCAGGGAGCATCAACTGCTGGGATGACATGGAAAATTTGTTCCTCAGTAATTTCTTCGATGATGACACCGAAGTGTCAATCGGGACCCTTTTGGATGAAAAGCAAAATGACGGAGAGTCGGTCGATAATTTTATCAGACGCTTCCGTAACAAGGCAATGAATTACAGAGATCCTGTCACAGAGGAGTTCATCTTGCAGACATGCCATAACAATCTTTCCATCAATGTCCTAGAAGTCCTGGGGATCATGCCCTCGACCACTTGGAGAGAGTTAAAAATACGGGGCGAACAAGCTGAACACTTTCTTAAAAGAAAGAAAGTTGAGAGAAATCAACCGGCGATATCTACAATCGCTGGGAATGCAACTCTCGATCCGAGATTCCAAAAGGAATATTCTTTCGAAGATGATGAAGCTCCAGTCATTTTGAAATACCTCCTTGCCAATGACAAGATCGATCTACCACCTATCAAAGATCAGGAAGGAGCTAAAAAGACTACGGATCCAAATTACTGTGCATACCACAGAAGGGTTCTTCATCCCACCGAGATCTGCTTTGGACTCAAGAATAAGATCCAAGCCTTAATTGACTCTGGCGTCATAATGGCGAAACAAGCCAAATAAAGACGGTTCTCCATGACACTCCAAAGAGTATACGAGTATAAACTGCTTCTCGGTCATCCAACTAAATACAATATTAAACCCGGCCTCACAAAGGAAGCTGGGGGTGGATGATTTATATAACGGGAAGTTCCTAGAATCTTATATTCTTAGGGATAATCCGAACATGCGACTGATGATGACGTACTCCTCGTTATACCCAGTTTTACAAAGAAAACTGGGGGTCGATAATTCATGTAACGGGAAGTTTCCGGAAGAATGTTAAATATAACATTCTTAGGGATAACCTGATTATTATCAACAAAATGATAAACACTACACTCCCGTTATGATTTTTTTTACTCACACTCAAACCCCCATTTGGTCAAACCTTTAAACAGTTAGAACCAAAGCCAAAATCCCCTCTCGATTCCTTCTACGAACGAGAGGTCCACAAATTGAACGATCAAACCTTTAAACAGTTAGGATCGTCTCAAATTCCCACTTGGTCAAACCTTTAAACAGTTAGGACCAAAGCCAAAATCCCCTCTCGATTCCTTCCACGAACGAGAGGTCCACAAATTGAACGATCAAACCTTTAAACAGTTAGGATCGTATCAAATTCCCACTTGGTCAAACCTTTAAACAGTTAGGACCACAACCAAAATCCCCTCTTGATTCATTCCATGAACGAGAGGTCCACAAATTGAGTGATCAAACCTTTAAACAGTTAGGATCATCTCAAAACCACCATTTGGTCAAACCGTACTACAGTTAGGACCACAACCAAAATCCCCTCTTGATTCATTCCATGAACGAGAGGTCCACAAATTGAGTGATCAAACCTTTAAACAGTTAGGATCATCTCAAAACCACCATTTGGTCAAACCTTACTACAGTTAGGATCACAACCAAAATCCCCTCTCGATTCATTCCATGAACGAGAGGTCCACAAATTGAATAATCAAACCTTACGACAGTTAGGATTATTCAAACCAGTCCAGATTCTCTAAGTGGAGATCCCACTTTGAGTTTCCTTTAGATCAGTAGATAGAATATAAAATTCTTCCTCTCCGATTTCGGGTTCATCTCTACCAATAAACAAGAGACCAGGAGATAGAATATAAAATTCTTCCTCTCCGATTTCGGGTTTATCTCTACCAACAAAACAAGAGACCAGGAGATAGAATATAAAATTCTTCCTCTCCGATTTTGGGTTTATCTCTACCAACAAAAAAAGAGATCAGGAGATAGAATATAAAATTCTTCCTCTCCAATTTCGGGTTCATCTCTACCAACAAAAAAGAGACAGGAATACCCCAATAGGTACACGAGTCTAAACTATTTTCCTACCCTCAACAGGAAGTTTCTGGAGAATATCACTCAAAATATTCTTAAGAATAACCTGGCTACCTCCCAACGGGTATACGAGGTTAAACTATTTCCCGAAAACTCCAAAAATACATGAGTATAAACTGTATTCCTATGAAGACTGATAGAGTGATTAACAATGCGATATCAATTTGGTGACAAAAGCTGAATTCACAAGTACAGATTCAGCTTCAATTCAAGATCTCTACAACGGTCAAGCGATAAACACAATACCGGAAGAATCTTAGCTATTCTACAAAGCACTGAATAGACTGAGAGACAAAGAGGTCAAGTGTTGAAGCCATCTACAGGTTCTTTTATACGATCTACTCGATCATAAGTAAGACCAATCTTATCCAAAGCATCCCAGAACTCCTCTATAAAAGATTGAGTCTGGAATACTTTGGAGGGGGTATCTGTAGGCATTAAAAAAATGCTGAAAGATATCCAAACTCAGCTCAGGAGGAAGACATCCAAAATGACAAAAAGATCACAAGTCTGGGCTGTCTCGCATGTGAGACAGTCTTTACTGTCTCGCCAGGCGAGACAGACTTTACTGTCTCGCCCACGTGAGACAGAATTTACTGTCTCGCTGAGCGAGACAGAATTTACTGTCTCGCACGCGAGACAGTTCTCAGAAGGTCAAAACTGCTTCACAAAACCGCCGACACGTGGCCATTAACTGTTCAAGAACGTGGGAAATATCGTGGGCGAGAATCACGTTGACAACTACCAAAATAACGAAGTTTTAAAACGTGGGAAAGCAGTTATAGCAAACTGTCTGGCAGTTACTGTTTTCCGAGACAGTGTTTACTGTCTCGGAACCCGAGACAGTCTTTGCTGTCTCGGAACCCGAGACAGCAAACACTGTCTCGGAAGTGGCTTTCTGTCTCGGGGCTATAAATACCCCCTGAGATCATTTTGAACAAAGGGGGCAGATCATTTTTTAGCACATTTTCGAGCAGTCCAGGGCAGAGAGAGAGCAGACTTGATTTTGGTGTGATTCCTTGATATTCAGGCTTTGACTTGATTTCAAGAAGAACGACTATCTTACTTTAATAAGATATCGTTTTCAAATTCTCACTTCGATAAACGAAGTCAGAATCATAAGCCCCTCTTCACGATCTGTGATTCGGTGGTCCACGAACCAAAGCGTTCCCGGCACAGGCAAAGAACCCACGCAAGCAGCGATCCAAACAACGATCCTGTGTTTGTTTCTAAAAAGTTGTAATTTTCATTTTGTTGTGTAAAAGAAGTCTTATAAAAAGGCTATTCTTTTGAATTTATTGTAATCGACTAAAGATATAATAAATTCCACGACAAGAACGACTTTTGACGAAAACATATACAAAGGTGGATCCTTTGTTTAGAATAATTGCAACACGAAGGTAACTTTTGCGTTTGAGGAATTGAAATGTAAAGTTACGAACCTTCATAACGCACGCCTAGGCCTGGTGTTTGGAGAATTTGAACGCAGAGATGAGTTCTGTGTTAAAGTCCAAACGACTTTATCTACTAACGCGGAAGATCGCGTATTGAAGATGGTTGGGATTCTCTCCTAGAACCCCACACCAATTTAACAGCTTGACGGCTGTTATAAATAGACCTGTTGTGATCACATCAAAAGTCATTCGACTTTTTCCACTTTTGGCTTGGTTCCAAGAACGAGAATTCTCGTTTAAAGCTCGACCGATTCTCCGATGAACCTCGTCTTCTCCGATCAACCGCATCCATGGCGCCTAAGAGGATGAGTTCTGGCTCTAAGAAGATCGTCAGGGCGGCTTCGGAGACATCGTCGGCTGAGAACGTCGGTGGTGTTGCTGCTCTCATGAGTGCCTCGCCATTGCCGTCGCTGTTGTGTGGGCCTCGTTGTTGTGGTAAGTGGTGGCCATGGTAACTTGTTTCGATAAGTTTTCTGAAAACCCTAGATGGGTTCTTGTCAACGAGGAAAATGACTCGTTTCGTGGGTTTTAGATTCTATGTTCAAAACGTAGATCTTGAAGTCTGTGTTTTAAAATTAAAAACGTAGATTTTGAAGTCTGCGTTCAAGATTAGAAACGCAGATCAACGCAGGTCTTGAAGTCTGCGTTCAAGATTAGAAACGCAAATCAACGCAATTCTTGAAGTCTGTGTTCAAGATTAGAAATGCAGATCTTAAAGTCTGCGTTCAAGATTAGAAACGCAGATCTTAAAGTCTGCGTTTAAGATTAGAAACGCAGATCTCGAAGTCTGCGCTCAAGATTAGAAACGTAGATCTCAAAGTCTGTACTCAAGATTAGAAACACAGATCTCGAAGTCTGCGCTCAAGATTAGAAACACAGATCTTGAAGTCTGCGCTTAAGATTAGAAACGTAGATCTCGAAGTCTGTGTTCAAGATTAGAAACGCAGATCTTGAAGTCTGTGTTCAAGATTAGAAACGCAGATCTTAAAGTCTGAGTTCAATCTAGTCCTTTCATTGGCAACTCCCTTTAGTTGCTAACTTCTGTTTCTTGTTTCGTAGTGCTTTTTCCCAATGTGCCACTTCTACCAGAGCAGCATTTCAGCTATACTGACGATCCAGAAGCGGGGAGAACTTTTAGTCTTCATAGAGAGATTCCTCTATACACTTTCCCTGGTTTGGAGTGGGCACATTTAATTAGGTTTGCCGGGTGTTCCACTCTTAGGGCTCTGATCACTGATCTGGATCTAGAAATACCCGCGGGTCAGGATTAATTTGTCAAAACGGCATTTTTGTTCGGGGATCATATATTGGCGGATGACCAAGTTGGGTATGTAGAAGATTCCCGAATACTGCGAAGAGTCGATGATCGTTTCTTCTTCCTCCCAAGCATGAAGAGAATGTACCCGCTTTCATACTTTCTGGGTGTCGGTGGTCGTAGAGGTTTGGCCTTCGATCTTGTCAAGGAAAAGGAGAACATATCATTTGGATCCGGTCGATCATCTCATGTACAAATTGGCGGGAAACTCAAAGGTCTGAGACCTGACAAATTTGAGAAAAAAGACCTTGCTCAGGAAGCGCCTCTTCCGACGAACATCTTCATGCGCCAGTTTATTGCTGCTCGAGGCGAATTTCCTGCACAAGTCTTTCGTTCTCCTGACTGGTTGTTCTCTGGAGAAGATGGCTGGTGGACCCGTATGGTGGATTTCGTTCTTGAGGAACTCAACGAGCCCCTTGCTCAGTCTGGCCTTACAATACCGGTACAAGCTACAAAGCGTGGGATCACCCAGAACTATCCCTCTTTCTTTGCTATGCTGGAGTGGTACAATCCGGACTACTGTACCTTTTTCACACCAGTTGGGGAGTTTGGATTTGCTCTCCATGAGATGCATGCAGTATCAGGGCTATCCTTTGGGCAAATGCCCTATGAAGAATTTGTTCCAACAACTGAGGAACTTTTCATTTTGAAGATTGCTCATCCAGAAATATATGTCACTTTCTGGGAGTTGATGTGTCATTTCCACATCTGCGCTCAGGTCGCTGGGATGTGTGGAGGTGGTCTCATGTATACTGCCTGGGCAGATTATCTATTTCAGAACTTGGGTCAGAAAGATTTGATGGTGACCCGTCTTGCTGTAAGCTCTTCTAAGAGCATTAAAGCCCGCATCAAGACTCCTAATGCTGTTAATAAGAACAAGTATTTAGAAGATGGATTTGAAGCTGATAGTGAATTTGAAAGTTTTCATCATCAAGCTGTAATTTCCATTTCTGACACGGCCCTCCTTGCTGGCTTCCTGATGTTATGGTTGAAGCGGTGTGTCGTGCCGTCGAAACTGACTGAATTGATCTTGGCTGAGGTAGTCTACCCAGCCGTTCTCCTGGCTCACGGAAGACCTTTAAGTCTTCTCTCTGCAATGACAGGTTGTCTGCAGAGAGGCCTACGTGATCTGATTTCTGAATTCCTTGATATTAAGGAGAACAGCGTAGCTGGGAGGAAAGTTTGGAAGACTCCTCAGCCCCGCGCACCAATACCCTATACTTATTTAGTAGCTTGGTTTGTGATGTATTGTCCTTCTTTGATGATAGGGATTGTGCATGACAGCAACATTTCTATGCCTTTTGTGCAGAGGCTTGAGTCAGCCACATGGACGACCGTGTATATAGTCTGGGCTAGACAACTCTTGTCCCTAGTGAACAATTACGATCTTTTTTTGCTGCCGCCCTTGTTTTGATGGGGCCAAAGAAGAGGGCCCAAAGTTTAGCGTTGTCGTCTTCGAAGGATCCTCACTTTTAAACACAGGGACCTTCCAATGGCTTCTCGCTATCAGAGTAGGCTACCTAGTTTTTCGACTGGGCGAGAGATGCATAATTGAGCCATATGTTCCCTCACGCTTTGCTCGACAATTCGGGTACGACCAACTTTATATTGGTAACCCTAATCCGCGACTAGCTCTCATCGGGAATCTATATGAGGGAGCTCGTGCTTGGATTTTTCTTTTGCCAGAGGAACTCATGCGCAGTTTACTCTACCTAGTTTGCCGCCTAGTTGCTCAACCGTAGTGGACTTCCGCGATTGGTTTGACAAAGCTTCTCAAATCCTAGAATATGATGAATATACTTCATGTATAAATAAGATCCGGGAACTCTATAAATCAAGAAGTGGTTCTACCAGGACTCGATTACCAGGGATGGAGGATTATTTGTCCTGCGAACGAGAGACGGTCGGAGTCGAGGAGATCCCAAAGGTGTTACCCACTGCTGAGCCTTCCGAGGAAGAGGCTACTAAAGAAGTTCTTGAGGGAGCACCCTTTCGTGAGCCTCGCTCCTTAAGGTCATCAGGGAAGAGGGCCCTTACTGCTAAGGAGGAAGGCGAATATGAGAAGAGAATTCGTAAACGAAAGCCTATCGCAGCTAAGAACTCCACGAGGGCCAAGTTGATGGGGGACGCTATAAAGTCTGCACCTGTTGCACCTCCTGAGAACAAAGAGGATGCTATGCTTCAAGCCGCTCCTTCCGATCCTGAAATGACAATGGCCGAGCAGGGGTCTGTTAGCCCTTATATTTTGATGATGTTTTACAACCATCATTATCGGTACTAATAGCTTATTGAGTACAAATATAGTGAATTCATATATCAAGCTTATTAGTGCCACAAATGAAGGATTGGATGGAATATGCGCTACAACGATGATATCTAAAGGAGGAGGAGGCATAATGATGAAGCAATGTTATTTCAAGAACAACAAATTTATATAGAAGCTTCATCCATATCAAGCTATATCAAGACTCAAGAATTGTATTCTATGTGAGGATATTAGCTAGTTTTTATTTTCTCTCTAGTGCTAGAATGTAGGCAAAGAGTTATTGAATTCACTTGAAGCTATTGGGATATCACACATACGTTTTCATACTTATGTTTTTAAGCGTTTTTCATAAAATACTATTTCTTACAAGTATGAGGACCTATTTGCAAAATTCTTTTTCTAAATAATTTGTTTTTAGTATTAAAAATATTTTACAAAGTTTCACAATTTTCAGAAGTCAAATGAATAGTTTACAAATTGTTTAAGTATGACAAAAACAGTGTTTTAGAATGTATCAGAATGCGGTCGACCGCACCTGTGTTCATTTGTTCAGTGGGCAGCAGAGAGTTTGTCGGTTGACCGCGGCGGTCGACCGAGAGCTCAATATTTTCCTTTGGTCGACCACACCGGTCGACCGAAAAAGTCTCTGCTTGTTTTTCTCGTTTTCGACCTGGATCGCGGTCGACCGAAAATCTCGTCGGTCGATCGTCGTATTTTTCAAACGGTAAAAACTGTACTTTTTCAGCGCCGCTCAGTACAGATCTTAGCGATGTTTGTTTCCAGATTTTGGGGGATTAAGGGTATGGGTTTAAACAACTGGTTTTATCTATTTAAACTCATCCTCTTCTTCTTCCTCAAGTGTCCCAGCTCTTTCAAAATATTCTGAGAACTGTTTTTCACAGAGCTTCAAATTTCAAACCTGTTCTTTCTGAGTTTTTGTGTGTTCACTTCCCAGCTTCAGTGTGCTCTTTCTCTTTGCCATAGGGATGTTATAAAGAGAGAGTCTTACACCATTTCTACTGTCTTGAGAGTGTGATCTTGTGTAGATCAAACTGTATAGGAGTGTGATCTTGTGTAGATCAAACTGTGTAGTGTGAGGTCGTGAGGGGATCGCTGTGTAGACGAAGTTCTGGCTTCCAAACCGGATTGTGTAGTGGATTTCTCCTCGAGAGTGGGGAGTGGGGACGTAGGTCAGCGGACCGAACCTCGTTAACATATCGCGCATCATAGGATAACGATTCCTAACTCTATCTCCTCTATTTTGATTGCATTAGATTACTGTGGTTTGCTTGTATTGTTTTTATTGCATAATTATAGCCTCTTGACCCTAATCACCCCCCCCCCCCCCCCTCTAGGGTCCAACAGGGTCGACCATCAAAGGCTCGGCATTAAATATGCCTAAAAGATTACCATCTGAAGTTGTCCATCATCCCATTCGCACTGATTATGTGAATTGCTTTATTTATCCGATTGCTCCACCCCCAAGCTCGGAAACTTTGAGGAAGCTTATCGAGCAATTAGAACATTGGATGCAAATGACCATTGATGTCGTTAGTCTCGGGGTAGTGGGCTTCAAAGTTTTTGAACCCCATCTGCTGGAGTGCCTAGCCAAGATCGGGCACCAGGAAAATACACTGTGGACCGATAATTGTCATGAAAGCATTGTTATTCTGGAATATGAATTGGAGTTCCTTTTGCTACAGCACGATGATATAGGATCAGAAGTGGATCAGGCTCTTTCTCAGGCCAAAGCTCTGAGAGTACAACATCAAGAGGCTCTTCAGAAGAGTCTGTCTGAGAAAGAATCTCGTATTACCAGCCTACACGAGGAGCATCTCCAAATACAAATAGACATGGGCAGGCTGGCTATGGGTATCCGGGATACTGCAGCAGAACTTACCCGTACGGGTGTTGAGCTATCTCAGATAAATACCCAATTAGCTGACGATATGGAAGTTATAAAAGGGCTAGCTGCTCACTGTGACGGGCTTTTCAAAGGCTATTGCGATGAAATTGTTGCTGCTGATAAGCTTCGGCGAGAGATTGCAGAAGCAACACCTAATGAAGAGGAGCTCAAGAGCAAGATAACCGAAGAAATCAAAAAGGCTCGTGAGGAGAACATATCAACTTTGAAATCTAAACTCAAGTCCTTTAGGATGATGGGCCCCGACACTTAAAATTTTGAATTGCCCTTTTTTTGAGGAATAATTTTGTATCATTTTTATTTCGATTGTTTTTACTTTTGTATTCAAATTAACAATATTGAATGAAAATGATATCATTTTGCTTTTCATCATCTTTTTTGTTGAACTCTAATTCAAGACAATGAAAAGTAATGCCAGTGCTGTAAGTGTAGTGTTAACTTAGCATAAAATCAAAATTCTCTTTATTACTACTTAGAATAACTCCAGAAAATTTCAATCGTCAGAGGTGTAATGTTAACATGACAACATACAAGATAGGAAAATTAAAATTTATTCCTGAAATACATTCTAAATCGATAACCCCCAGTCTGACTTGATTGGAGTTTGAGGGAGAAAGAAGAGGGCTACATGACTTACGGGAAATATCTCTTAAGAAACTTCCTGTTAATTGGCATCATGAGCCTGTCTCTTTTTTGATCAATGAGGCGATAAGCTCCATTCGAATAAACTGATTCTATTATGAAGGGCCCTTACCATTTAGGATTGAACTTTCCTTTGGTTTTGTGGGTCATTACCATGGGTCGTCTGTTGGCCAAAACTAAATTTGCCTTTCTTGAAAATCTGTTCTTTAAACTTTTTATTGTATGCTTTAGAAATTCAGGCTTGATATAACTCGATCTGTTGCTGAGCTTAAAGTCGTTTGTCGTCTAAGGCTTCAAGTTCTTGCAGACATCGTTGATGTTTCTCTTCTTCCGTTAGTCCAATTGTAATCGTGACTCCCAGGGAAGGGATTTGAATCTCAAGTGATAGTACAGCTTCGCAACCGTATACTAAAGAGAATGGCGTAACTCTTGTAGGGGTCCTCACCGTTGTGCGGTAAGCCCACAGACATTCACCGAGTCTTTCGTCCCAATCACGTCGGCTCTTGGAAATAAACTTTTTGAGAAGCTTCACAATGGTCTTGTTAAAAGCTTCTGCAAGACCATTTGCTGGTGGATAATATGCCGTAGAGGTAACGCTTTGGATTCTAAATTTATCACAAAATCCCTGAAACCCAAAACTGATGAATCGTGTCCCGTTGTCGTGAACTATCCATCTCGGAACTCCGAAACGATAGATGACATGATGTTTGATGAACTTAATTAAATTTGAAGTCTTGACTTCTTTCAGCGGGATTGTCTCCGCCCATTTGGAGAAATAATTGGTCACGACCAGAATAAACCGATGCCCTTTAGAAGTCGGAGGCGAGATTGGTCCTACGATATCCATACCCCACATCTCGAATGGCCAAGATGCGGATGTGGGATGTAAGTTACTTGGCGATTGATGGATAAAGTCTCCATGAACCTGACATGCGTGATAACGTTTAGCGTAGTCGACTGCGTCTGAGAACATTTTTGGCCAATAATAGCCAATTCGTCGGAGGCGATCCCCCAATTTAGCTCCGGGTTGATGAGCTCCGTACATTTCGTCATGGGCCTCCTTGAGGGCCTCTTTTGCTTCTTTCCGAGAAAGGCATCGAAACAAAACTCCATCATATGATTTACGATACAGGATTTGAGAAATTGCATCGTAGTAAAATCGGAGGACCTTTCGTTTGATAGCGGCCGCTTCCTTAGGGTCATCGGGCAAAATTCCGTATATGGCATAGTCGATGTACAGGAATCGCCAATCCCTAGATTCAAGCTCTATCAAGGTTGTACAGACTTCTCCTGTCGTTGTTCTGTCTGAACTTTTCTCTATAGGATTTTTGGAACAGTATAGCTCGCATCCCGTGACTGGAATCATTGTTTCAGCCCCTGGTGGCAATGCTAGTGAAGTTGCCAACGAAGCTAAAGCATCTGCATAAGCGTTCTGAGCTCATGGAATATATCCAATAAAGAAACATTCGAACTTCTCAGCTTGCTTTAGCACTACGAAGTAGTACGGGATTAGATCCTCATGACGCACTTCGTATTCCCCTCGGACTTGATTTACGATGAGCTGATAATCACCGTAAGCCTCGAGATGCTGGATATTAAGTTCTTCAGCAAATTGCATTCCCAATAGCAAGCATTATACTCGGCTATATTATTGGTGCAGGGTTCGATTAGGGAAAATCCTCTTGGGATCACATGACTGTTCGAAAAGACGAATACCACTCCTACTCCCGCGGTAATTGCTCCATGAGGGTTTGCTCTAGATGCACCGTCAAAGAATAATTTCCACACTTGCGTAGCTTCTTGAGTAACGCAAGCCTCAGCGACTTCATCAGACAATTCTTCATACAATTTAGATGTCTCTGGCACCGGGTGATCGGCTAAGAAGTCTGCCAATGCTTAACCCTTGACTGCTTTTTGGGGTATAAATTGCATGTCATACTGTGACAAGAGAATGACCCACTTTGCGAGCCGGCAATTTAGAGACGATGGTTTCGTCATCAGAACTCTCAAGGGATTTACTTTAGAAATGACATGAATTGTTTTCCCTACCAAGTAATGTCGCATCTTCTGGACTGCAAATACTAAAGCGAGACATTCTTTTTCGACCGAGTTATACCGGTGCTCGGCTCCCATCATGGTCCTACTTAAGTAGTAGATGGCTTGCTCTTGTCCTTGATCGTTGTTCTGGGCTAATAAAGCTCCAAGAGAATAGTCCATGGCTCTCGCATACAATAGGAACGGTTTTCCCGATATTGGGGCCGCAAGAACTGACGGTTGGGTGAGATATTTCTTAATCTCCTCGAATGCTTTTTGGCATTCTTCGTCCCAAACAAAGAACACACCTTTCTTCATAAGCTTAGAGAAAGGTTGGCAGCGCCCCGAGAGATTAGATATGAATCTCCAAATGTAGGCCAGTCTGCCTTGTAAACCTCTGAGTTCTTTGAGATTCTTCGGCGGCGGCATGTCTTGGATGGCATGCACTTTCTCTGGATCAAGAGAAATTCCCTTGGATGTGACGATAAATCCTAGGAATTTTCTGCTTGATACTCCGAGGAACGATTTTGTCGGGTTCATCTTCAGCTGATGTGTTCGCATGATATCGAATATTGTCTTCAAAACTATAAGATGATTACCTTTATGTTGACTTTTTACTGCTATGTCAACATAACATTCTATCTTCTTACGCAGATATTCGTGGAAGATGGCGTTCATTGTGCGTTGATAAGTTACACCTGTATTTTTCAAGCCGAAGGGAATCACTGTGTAGCAATACACCCCCAGTGGTGTTCTAAAAACAGTATGCTTTTCGTCTTCCGGATACATCTTGATTTGATTATACCCGGAGAATCCGTCCATGAAAGACATCCTCTCATACCCGTAGGTGTTGTCAATCATGACATCCGTAATAGGAAGCAGGAATTCATCTTTCGGGCAAGCAGCATTAAGGTCACGAAAATCAATATGTATTCGGACTTTACCGCTCTTCTTGGGCACTGGAACAATGTTGGCTACCCAGTCCGGGTGTTGTTCCTCTCTGACAAAGCCCGAGTCTATAAGCTTTTTAACTTCAGACTCAATTGCTTCCATGATCTCTGGACGAAACTAGCGTTGTTGCTATTTAACGGGTTTTGCATCCGGATCAATGTTGAGACGATCTGTGGCCACTTTCGGGTCAAGACCCGGCATGTCTTCATAATTCCAACCAAAGACATCTATATATTCACTAATGAGAGATATAAGGCCTTCTTTCTCAGATGGTGATAGGTTTTCACTTATGAAGATCGGTTTAGGGTCAGATTCATCTCCCATCTTGACCTGGATCACTTTATCTTTAGTGGGTGGTTCACGTTATTCGAAACGCATATCCCATAAGATGTTGAGGCGTTTGATCCAAGGATCATTGGTCGATTCGATTAACTCTTCGTCACTCCCTGCACCTTCATCTGGATGACTAGTTAAAACCATGTTCACAGTCAGACTTTTAAAGAAAGGTTCGATACTGACATCGAATTCCCAGGAAGATGTTCCGGATGAATGGTCCTGACGCAGATAATTACTGATTTCATTTTCTGAAACAGAAGGAGTTGTGACGTAGCCCACACCCCTTCCGGTTTTTTGATAATAATCCGGATGTTTTCCTTCGGGAGTGAGAGACATTCGGATCGGCGTTCGCCTTCCTTTCCCGAAGTTTAAACCCCGTTTTTCGTTAAAGTTATATCTCATTCGTTTCATCAAGTGTATAGAATTGGGTTCATGATAATGGAATTGAGGAACTCCACCATCTTCTTCCGAACTTCCCCGTTTGAGTGGTTCGGGTTTAACTTTACCGAAATGGATCGGCCTCTACCCTTTTCTTTTGGACGGGACTTTGAAGAAAGCCTTTTATACATCTTCTGCTTCTTCATCTGATGCGAAGGATGACTTAATTGGCAATGTGAGGGATGCCTCTGCACATAATATGTGCCACGGGTTGGTATATGCATCAGTATTATTCTTTATTTGTTCATTTTCAGAGGACACATCAGACAAGTACGCCAAAATAAAATCTTCATTAATGCAGCACTTGCTCTCGGTACATTATTATGACTGTCATCCTGATCCATTGCATTTAAATTCAATTCCCATGGATAATCTTCTTCAGGATTCGGCTCAATGTCAGCTTTGTTACCGCTATCCACATCTTCTTTCTCCTGGGATTCCAGATAGAAGATGGAGTCGGTGTGAAAATTTTTCACCCCTCGGAAAGGGTACTTTACTACAATCAGGGTTCGAACCTCTCCCTCATCATTGGCATACTTCATGACCTGATGTAGGGTAGACAGGACAATGTGGTTTGCATGAATCCATGGTCATCCCAATAATAGATTGTAAGATGATATAACAGGTCACTTCGGACTTAAGATCTTCGCTCTGACACCTGAGCTTGATCTTTCCCAGGGGCCGAGTGCTGTTGGCGTTGAAACCGAAGATAGTGGTCTGGGTAGTGTTCAACCGGTGCATAGGAATCCCTAATACCTACATGACCCTGTAGGGCATGATGCTGAGCGCTGAGCCCGGGTCAACTTGGACACGACTAATTCTGACGACCCAATGTACCCTGTGTAGTACAGAGGTCTGTCATGTTTGTGTTTAACCTGCATATCTTCCTGAGTAAATGATATGCAAGGTAAACTCCTCGCTGCTTGCAGATATTACAGGCAGGATTGGCCTTCAGAAGCTTCGGAAATCAGAGTGACTTGAGTGATAAAGCTCTCCATGTTCTTTAAGGCTTCGATTAGAGCTTCCTTGGTAGTTTTAGATAACCTCAGGAGCTCATATAGAGTAATCCTGGCCGGTATGTTGGCCAGCTACGCCATGACATTGAATTGGAAGGGAGCGCTCGACTCTCCGAGTTCCTAGTGAAGATTTTTGTTGAACCGGAGCTCTTTTTGTTTCCCTTTATCGACCGGCTTCTTTGGTACTGAACCCCCAGCGTCTTGGGGCTGTTCTTCAGCTTCTTGAACATTCTGGTCGTAGTCTCTCAAGTAAGCCTTTCCTGACCGAGTGCTAGGGTTGTCTCCTGGGTATGCTGCTAGGGCAATCCTCTCTTCTTCTGAATCGGTAAGAGGTTTAAGGTGGTCATCGTTCTCAGTAACGGAGGGGCTAATCATGTTGGAAGACTTAGCCTTGCCTCCTTTCTTCTTGGACGAGGTGTTCGTCCACTGTTGGTCTCCCACCAGATCAAAGTGGACCCACATGATTTCTCCCTTTGGGGTAGTGAAGGGTGCTAACCCCCTGTCCTCCTGACTATATAAGTCAGTGTTTTTCAAACGCATTTCTCCTTTACGAATGGGGACAACGCCATCTGCGGTCGCTACCGGAAGAAAGTCACTGAATTGGACCGTTATTATATTGGTGGATACGGTATTTTGCTCAGGCTTTAAAGTGAGCACGTTAGCATTCACCAAATTTTGCAGGATGTCTTTGAAGACATAGCACCTTTTGGTAGGATGTCCTAGGAACCTATGATAGCAGCAATAATTAGGGTCATCTACCTTCTCTGCTTCATTCGGCTTCCTAATTTCGGGCAGCTGCAGCTAGCTGTTCTTCCGAAGTAACTGGAACAAGGTGTCCACATGCTCCTCTTTAAATGAGTACTGCTTGGGCGCTTTTTGCTGATTTAGTGTCTTGCCTTGCTTAGCAGGTTGTGGTGCTCGCGTGTTGGCGTCAGCCGTCAAAGTCTCCTTTTCCTTAGACCGCTGGGCATTGTGCTGGTTGCATTGCTGCTGCGGCTTGGGTTGTGTAACTTCTTTGACTTTAATTCGAGCAACAATCTCGTCGGCTTGTTCTCCTTACGAAACTAATTATCTCTAGGAGCGACATTCCGCCACCCCCATTTGAGCAAGGAGTTGGGTCTGCAAGTTATGCCTGCAAGTTTTAACCAAAGTTGATTGAGTCATACCTGAAGGGCATCGCAATGCCATGCTGCGGAATCTCTCCACATAGGTCTTGATAGATTCTCCCTTCCTCTGCTTGGTGGCGAGAAGAGTCGGGACCAAAACTTCCGTATCGTCCTTGAAGAACCTAGCTAAGAAAAGCCTTTCCAAATCTACCCATTTTTGAATAGATCCAGCAGGCAGTTTCATAAACCATTCGAAGGCAACTCCTTTAAGAGTGCCGATGAATAAGCACGTCAGGATGGCGTCGTTTGTTATCACGTCTCCAGTCTGTGACTTGAAGTAGTAGATATGCTGATTTGGTGATCCTATGCCATCGAACAGTTGCAAGGTAGGGGCCTTGAACTTCGGTGGGTAAGGAGCTGTGTCCCACTCAGCAGGATAAGGCCGCACCACTCCTTCTTCGCGGAGCTCGCTTCTGTTGGCAATTGCGTTGAGGCGAGCTTCTAGTTCATCCATTTTAGAGGACTAAGGGTGCAGTTCTCTTTCCATCTTCTTCTCATTTTTAGAAGAGGATTCTACGTTTTGAGCTTCGCGATCTTAATGCTCGAGCGCTTTCTGTTTTCCCTTGGAGATTGTCTTCCAGGAAGACTTTGGTCTTTGGCCTTTTTCAGTAAGAAGCTGGGCCAACATGTCTTTCATTTGGAGAAGTGTCTCCTGTTGTGCCTGGAGCATGACATGATGTTCATCCACTCTTTTGGCTAAGTCTTCAGAGTTTCCAGTCATATAAACGGAAGCCTCTCGTGTCACAACAGAGTTTGAAGATTGAGATTCGGTAACTGCCGAATGTTCATCATCAGAAATAATCCCCTTGGCCAACCTTTGATAGTCGACCGAGCGGATAGCTCCTGTCCGAGTCCGAGTATGCCGATATACTCCTTCGAACTCGTCACAAATTTTCCGAACAGTTAGGGAATGACTCCTTTGTGATTCATCAGAATCAGGATGCGAGGCTTTTCCTCTACCGATCACGTTGATAGCGACCTCGGGATATTCGATTTCAGAGGCCTTCTTTTTATGGCAACGTTGTCATTTGGTAGGTCTAACGACGTTCGTCAATCTGTCGAACACGGATTGCCGAGGTTCAGATGTACAGCAGTGACATTCCGAAAGAACTGCAGAAATAAGCCGCTCACATTGGCAAGCATGAGCTACCTGTTGTGTAGGTCTCCTTCGTGATAGTAGTTCACGCAAATCAGAGACTTAGGAAGAATCTTGTGAGGTCGAAGATGGAACCCCTTGTCCCTGAGTGGGTAGAACTAATTCTTGCTGGGCATGAATTTTGAATCCAAGTCGGCTCTTTTGAACTCGACGGACCATGTTGGGTTCTTGAGATGAAACGTGAGGGCCACGTTTTGGTTTATAAACATTAGGCTGAAGCATGTGTTTAGCTGGTGGAACAGACCCCTGTGGGTCGTGTTTTGATTGAACGCACACTTGTGGTGTGCGTTTGGATGATGAAACAGACCCCTGAGGGTCGTGTTTTGATTGAACGTACACTTGTGGTGTGCGTTTGGTTGGTGAAACAGACCCCTGAGGGTCGTGTTTTGATTGAACGCACACTTGTGGTGTGCATTTGGTTGGTGGAACGTGCCTTTGGGGGTCACGTTTTGCTTTTGAGACGCACTCCTGAGGTGTGCGTCCGGATTGAATAACACATCCCTAAGGGCCGTGTTTAAGTTGGATTACACGAGGCTCATAATCGGGCTCGTTACCATGAAGTGTGCGTTCTGGAGCAGAAACACAGGGTTCGGGCAGAGGCTCAGAAACGCAGTCTTCGCGTTAGGCAAGAGATTGGCTGTTCCGCAAGTGCGCTCGCCGTATGGATTTTCTCCTTCATCGAGTAGCGTTTTTCTTGGCTTGCTTCAACGCCTTGGCTGCAACGTCGTCGGCATTGGTTGGATTTTCCTCCGTCATAGGTCTCTTATGACCAATGACACACCATTTTGATGCGGGTGTGGAGTCTTCAACACGTTGAACGAGTTTGGAATCTTGGCCAAAGGAGAGGACTTTCTTTGGCATTTCAGCAGTAGCTAAGACCTCTTTGGAGATCTTATAGGTGTTGTGCCTAGCCTTGGGGCTAAGCGATCCAGAGGAGAGGGCCTCCTCGTATTTGGCTTGGTCGAACTCTACGACGAGAGTTTCGACGGTAGTTCCCGTGAGATGAACGTTAGATTGCGCCACCACTTCTTCGTCCGAGAAGCTAGTCCCCAGCGGAGTTGCCATCTTTTATTTGTGGGACAATTTGTAGTAAAAAAAATAAAAGAAAATTGATTTGTATTCCTTTAATCTCAGTTACAATTGGATTTCCTGATTACAAAAGAGAAGAGAATGATCTGGATTCTCCCCTTTGTTTAAAACTGGGTTCTTCACGGTAGCGATGGAGTGCCTCCTTCAAATGCCTGCGTCGAATTTGCTCTTCGTTGACGATCTGACCGTCCTGTCTCAGGAGAACGATTAACTTGTATGATAAGTTTGATTTAGAACTCTTAACGAGTTTAAGAACTCAGAATGAGTTGAAAACTCTGAAAAGAGTTGTTAAAAACCGAATAATCGATTAGTAGCCAAGTGGATTTGTTTGTTGCTGAAGAATCCTTCGAGATTTGATTTCCTAGCTGCCAAGTGTTCCTTGATCTCCAAAAATCTCACTCTCCACGCCCAAAAATCCAACCTTATGCGGTTTTGATCTCAAAATCTTCAACCCTTAGTAGTTTGATCTCCCCTAAAAATTCCAGCCCCGTAGGACATTGAAGAGAACTTGTTTGAATAGGTTTGAGACTCTAGCCGAGTTAAAAAAACTCTTTTGAAATAGTTAATTTCAGAAAGGATTAATAATCCTTTTAGCCAAGAATGGTTGATCAATTGTTGATCAGAAGAACTTGCTAAGTAAGTTTTAATACTCTGAACGAGTTAAGAAAACTCTAAAAAGAATTGATGATAACAAAGCAAGTTCAATCATTTCAAAAGGGTAGCTGATCTCTTTCTCTCTTTGGCCGATCTCAAAAAAGCACCGTCAGTCCTCTATATGTTCAGTAAAACCTCTATATCTTCAAATCCAACAAATAGAAAGCAATCTCCACCGTTCAAAATTAGGAATAATGAGTATAGTATCTACTCTCCAAGTTTCACATTGATTGGACCACGGATGAGGGTCCGATCATCACGCCGATCACTGCTGTGCAAAAGTGAATTTTCTCTGCGCTCCTGGAACGATCATCTTCAGTAAAACCTTCATATCTCTAAATCTAACCGATAGAAAGTAATCTCCACCGTTCAGAATTAGGAACGACGAGTGTAGTAGCTATCCTCTAAATTTCACATCGATCGGACCACGGATGAGGGTCCGACGTCATGCCGACCATACTGCGCAAATGTGACTTTTTCTTCTCCTCTCTTGTTCTCTCTTTCTTTTATTTTCGTCCAGCCCTTTGATACCAGCCCTATTTTGCTGTGAAAACCCCCTATTTATAGGGGTTTAAGGGGTATAACTACCCCCCTTAATTAGCTCCATAATGGGGGTTAATTGCCCTATTAAGTGGAGGACCGTTTCAAGAATTTGAAATGGTCAAACACGACCTTGCATTGAAGAGATTGTCAATTATAATCTCGTTTTTCTAACTTTTGTGAGGATCATCAGATTATAATCCTTACATTTAGCTCTTGATAATATGAGAGTCGTCAATTTATAACTCCCGATGTTGATTGTGATGACTATTGAATTAGAGCTTTCATCAGTTGTTATGAAGGTCGTCAGATTGTAACCTTCATCGATCGACGTGAAAATCTTTAAATTATAGCCTTCTGAAAGCCGTCAAATTGTAACTTTCATCATTGGTGTTTGATGAGGATTAGCTATCTGTTGTGATTTTTAGACAGCTTATAGTTAGAATTAGTATTAGGGTTAGGATTAGGGTTAGGTGAGGGTTAGGGTTAGGGTTAGGGATCGGTGAGCGTGGGGGTGATGGTGAGGTTGAGGTTGAGGGTTAGGGTTAGGGTTAGGTGAGGGTGAGGGTGGGGTGAGGGTGAGGATAAGGGGTTAGCGTAACTATTATATCACTAATTACATAGAAACTACACACACCACACACTCATATTTTCGAGCCGTAGAATTCCCCGTCCAATAAATACTATATATAATCTCTTTATTTACTTGTCACATACGCGTACAGGATCGTTGGCGGATATGAGACCATCTTGTTCGGTCCGACAACCTTTTTGTACGCGTATGTGAGAGGGGGCTTATATATAAATATTTATTGGATCTGTCCAGTGTGGACGAGTTTGGTATGTAAACATGGTGTGTATATGTATTTACTTGTGTTCTTGTGTACTTCTTTTCGTCAGAGTTTCGGCGGCGCTTACTCGTTGTTCTCCGTGTACAAATTGCGGAGGGATATGCAGGAGTATATCGTTCCCACTATAGTGTACTCAGAGTTTCCTCGCCGCTTTATCCAGGAGATAAGATTTCTTCAACATTTTTTTGACGTGGAAGTCGCAGCGGATTGATGCACTGGTGGCTTGTTGGAGATATATATGTGTGAGTCATTTATTTTAATTTTTATCATTATTAGTTATTAGTTTATTGTTATGTTTAATACACTAATTTGTATCTATTTTTTTCTTTATATGCTGAAGCGATTTTTCTTTCTTGACGATAATATTTGTGCCTGGACTTACTGCTTCACGTAAATCAATTTATCGTTCAAGAGATGGTGGTTTAAGGTGAAGAAAAAATATTTTCTTCAAATAACAGAAGATTGGGAGCGATTCTGGCATCTTGACGAGCATGTGGATGGAGTAGATTTTTTTGCACTTTGCGATTACTGGGACATGGCTAAAATTCAGGTATTATTGAAGTATATATTTTTAATTTATTGTTTAAATTTCTATATTGTTTTGATTTGACATTGTTTTGTAGGCTCAAGCTGAAATAGTAAGGAGGAATCACAACGCACCTCGCAGTTACGAGCATCACGGAGGCTCCAGGTCCTTCAGCCAACATTATCATCAATTGGAGCTTGAGGTATATAATATATTAGCTCTTAAATTGAGTATAATTTATGTGTTATGGGTTAATGATATATTTGAATAAAATAGGGAAGGGGAGATCTCGAACATTTTGCAGATTGTATTCTGACTTCCTGGAGCCTGAATTACGTCGATGAAGAGAAGAAAGCAAAGAATAAGGATCTGACTGTAAGTAGCAATTCATTTATATATTTAATTTCATATCAATGCATCATTAGTAAGTCGACTTGCCTGGGTTATTTTGATATATCGCAGGAGAAATTACATGCCAAGGTACATGAGAAAATGACTCGGTCTCAGGTTTGTTCTAACACTCCTGCCCGGCTAAGTAGAGAGGAGGAGGACTCCATCATCGAGACGGTCATTAGACCCAGTAGGAAGAATAGATACCGGAGAGGATCCGAGCAGAGGTCGTACGAGTCTAGTAGCACCTACGAGTCTGCAGCACCACCAGGAACACCAGGAAGCAGTTCATATCAAGACTCAATGGAGCAGCGATAAAAAGAGATTAAAGATTGGCAATCGCAGCAAATAACATATTAGCGGGTTGCAGAGGAAGAACGGAGGCACCGGGAGCATAGAGAATTGGATTTCACACAATTCATGTCAACTCGGCTCAGGAGGCATATAGGAGGCAGTTTATGTCAGATCAGGTAATATATATACTTTACTTTTTTTAATTAGATGATATCATACACACTGATACACACTGATACAAACTGTTACACACAAACCCTAACTCTAACCCTAACACAAAGCCTAAAATATATACTTATAATGTTTTTATGTGATGGTGGTGTTGATGGTGTATGTGTGCGTAGTGTTGGTGGTATTGGTTAGTTGGTTGATTGGTTGGTTGTGGTGTTGTGTTGTGGTGGTCATTATGTGATTAGTTTGTGGGGGGTTTGGTCGTAGTGGGGGAGGGGGAGGAGTGGGGATTGGGTGTTGATGGTGGTGATGGTAGTGATGGAGGGGGAGGGGGGTGTGTGGAGTGTGATTGATTGGTGGGTGGGGGCTTTGGTCGTGGTTGAGGAGGGGGAGTGGGGATTTTGTTGTGGTGGTGGTTGAGGGGGAGGGGTGGGGCGAGGGGGAGTGTGGTTGGTTGGTGGGTGGGGTTGGTGGATTTGTGTTGTTGTTGTTGTTGTTGTTGTTGTGTGATGTGTGGTGATGTGTTGTGCAGTGTTGTGTTGTGTTGTGTTGTGTAGTATTGTGTGTTGTGGTGTTGTGTTATATTGTGTTGTGTTGTTGTGTTGTGGTGTTGTGTTGTTGTATTATGGTGTTGTGTTGTGTTGTGGTGTTGTGTTGTGTTGTGGTGTTAGGGGAATTATATTTATATTTGCACTCTTATTAACGGTTACACACCCTTGTTAACGTTTGATTTATATTTGTAGGCCGGGACTTCTTCACAAGGTACAGCCGGGGGTAGTCATAATACAGCTGGTGTTGAGGATGAGGATGATGATGATCAGGAGGATTGATTATCCTTAATATAACTTTGAAAACAATTTCTTCTGTTGTATAAACAATATTTATTATGTACCTATCGAGAAACTTTTATTTGCTTTTATTGAAATAAATGTGTGGTATATGCGTGAGATTGAATATTATACTGCTGATTAAACTGGTTTTTTAAAATTATTATCGATATTGTACAGAGTTTTTTAAATTTTTTAAAATATTTTTTAAAAAATTGTTATTTTTTAGTGACGGATATTTCGTTGCTAATTATTTATTTAGCAACGGAATTTATGTCGCTAAAAGTTGTATTTAGCGACGGAAAACGTGCATGGTAAGAAAAATGACATTATATATACAACTTATTAGTGACGGAAATTCCGTTGCTAAAAAAGCTATTAGCGACGAAAATTTCGTCGCTAATAAGTTTTTTATTTTTTTTAATTTTTAAATAGCGACCAATTTGTCGTTGCTAATACACCGTCGCTAAAAATTAGCGACAAAAAACTCCGTCGCTAATACCCTTTTTAGGGACCCTGAATGTAGCGTCGAACTTTTAGCGACAGAATTTGATTTTTTTTCATCGCTAAAACTTGTAGCGATGGAATATAAACCTTTAGCGACGGAAATGTCTGTCGCTAAAAGGTGAAAATCCAGTAGTGCCTGCTCTTCCGGGGTTGACTCGTCCACATGGATGACGTCGGTCTTGACCACCTCGGCCGCCGCCCGAGTACTTGCTTCTCATCCTTCCGTGGCCTCCTCCTTTGCCTATGGACGAGGGTAACAGAAGGCTTTGCCTCTATCGTCTCAGTCTCCATTGGGGGTAAGTCGCGGCGGAGAAGATTTTTAGGCCTTCCTGATGGTCCTTCCTGGGGTCAGCCAGAGGAGCAGATGACGCCAACGCCACTTTCACCATTCCTAAGATCAAAGATGAAGCCCTCTTCTGGTCCTTGACGGAGGGAGGCACGAAAGATACATTAGCAACCCGCAAGACCGAGTTGTCAAGTAGGTGATGGACTCAGCGAGAGCCAGTGTTTGCCTTGATTTGATCCAGCGCATCCCTTTCGGTGTCAAGCAGGTCACCGGCTGGTGATGACTAAGATCAAGTAGTCAATCGTATCCAAAAGAGTATAGGTACAAATCTGGGTGGGATCGGTTCCTCCTAAGCCCTCGCTAGGATGGGGTAGAGGAGATTGATGAAGGGGTCGTCTCCTTCTTCGGCTTTATGCCTGATTCTTGAATTAGAGGTTGAAGTCCATGCTGCACAGAAAAGAAGAATCCGTGAGAGGGCGGTGACCTGTTCCCCCATGGTTCCTCCGATGGTCAAGTTAGTGAAACTTGAGTGGGGCAGGGGGAGGTCAGGAATCGAGGTGGTTCTTAAGGTGGCAAGGTGCCGTTATAGAGGGTCTGTATGAGCTTCTCTGGGTATATGAAGAACTGTGTATTCTTTTTCTTTCTTAGAGAGAGAGAGAGAGAGAGAGAGAGAGAGAGAGAGAGCCAGACCCCCCTTAGTTAGGAGTCTACCTATATATATCACCATGATAGGGATCAATGGGTAATTTCCAGCCAAGCATAGGGAGGCGGTGGCGAAGTACGGGCTAAGAGCCGAGTCATCCATCGCTTTACAGGTGTCAACTGACGATTGAAGAGGAAGTTGCTTCGGTACGGGAGATGGTGTCTCGGTATTTTCTAGAAGTGATTGAGAGCATGGCAGAAGGCACACTAGCAAGTTGAGTCATCCCTCGCTTTACATGTGTCGGTTGATAAGTGGGGGGGAAGTCACTTCGATAAGGGAGAGGTTGTCTCCGTATTTTTCGGGAAGTGATTGAGAGCATGACAGAAGGCACGTGGACAACTGACAAGTCATGAAGACCTTCGTACTAAAATCAACATAAGACTTGTCCGAGGTGGTGTGGGATGCTAACATGTGCTCAGGGGAAGAGACTTAAGGCGGAGGTTATTCCTTAATCTAGTCAACATGGAATATTCATCAAGTCATCTTTGTGAGTCGTCGAGTAAATGGTCGAGTGCCCTTGGTGGGTCATCTTCAACGATAGGGTTGGCTAATCCCACCTTTCATGTCGGCATGAAAGAATGTTGAGTTAATGAGTCGGCAGGGTCGAGGCCTCTGTTAGGCTTGGACCACTAAGTTGATTGAGACCTTGTTTGTTGAAAAGCATTCATCGGTGCTTTGCTTATACATTATATTTCTAGCGAATGAGAACACCATAATAGTTGACCCTTTTTGTTTGGAGTTGGCTTGAGCCGGGTCCGAGTGAAATAAGATAAGCTTTCTGTCCTTGTGAATCCACTTGAGAAACTGAAGAGCTTCTGCTATATGTTGTGGTTGATGTCATCGGGTACCCTAATATCTACCATGGCTCCGTTCTTATTAGCTGATGTCACTTAGGGAGTTGAACCACCATTCTAGGAATTGAAGCGTCATAGAGTAAATGGGGGCATTCCGATTTTCGAGCATCCAGACGTGGGGTAGTAAAGAGGCGGCGCTTTGTGTTTTGAATATAATGGTTGAGATTCCAAGGCAGATCTCATACCTTTATTTCAAAGCACCTTGTATCTTTATATGAGCCCACATGGCTCTCCAGAATGCTATAAATAGTTTGCCAGGGTTGATGAACTCCCTTTACGAACTTTTGAAAACTTGTCTTCTAAGCTTTGAGCAGAAATATTCTTAATGGCTTCTCAAGCTTCGACCCCTGACCGTAATGAGGAAAAGCTCGCTCTTCTCAACCTTGTATGGATGACCTGGTAGGGCTTTATGAGCTTTATGATATCCCCACGTCTCTTACACTTACAACGCCCGAGAGGAGCGAGCCGGTGCATAGGCACGATGAGAACTGGGTGCATGTATATCTGGCCCATTTGGAGCAAGGTTTACGGATGCCTCTTCATCCTTTTATTAGGGAGGTACATACTACTTTGGGCATTTCCCCTTCCCAGTTTTATCCGGGTGCAGTGGGGGCTTTGGTGGATTTTATAATAATTTGTCACCGTGTGGGAGTACAGCTGAGTATGAGATTGCTTAGTCACCTGGTCAACATTGGGTTGGCAAAAAAAGACCCGCACTACTTTTACCGCTATAGTGGTG
>BQKN01064488.1:145646-165922 GCA_022839385.1 Asparagus kiusianus | reverse complement strand
TTATTAGTTGAGAAGATGTAGGAAGATTATAATATCAAATTTTAAAATTGATCACATAATTTATATTTTCTTTCTTGATTGAATTTAAACATTCTAACTTTGAAAATTCTATAAAAATGTTTTTGAATATCTATAATACTTGGTCGCTAGATAATAGAAAGTTGAAGTAGACAATAGGCGCAAGTGATTTCTTTATAATTAAACAAAATCCTCTATAACCAGATAAACTTATCATTTTACGTTGATGAATTCAAGATTTATTTTTCATTAATAATAATAGTTTTTAGATATTGGTTCTTACATCATTAATATTTTTAAATTAGATTCCAAATCATTAAATTGCTCTTAGATCATTAATATTTTAAGACTTTAAACCTCACTAATTATGTGTAAGGTAAAGTGTTGAAACCAACAAGATTTTATATATTAAAATATCTAAAACTTTTTAATATATTATAATAATCATAAACTTTTTTACAACTATATTATAGTAAATACATAAACTAAAATAAACAATTATAATATTTGACCACGTGGATTGCATGTGCATCCCACCTAGTATGAATAAACTTCAAAAGAGTGAAAAAAATATCTCCCGAGCGCCCGAAGCATCGAAGATTCAAAGGGCGTGCTGCCGACGCTTCTAGACTACTGTGCCCCGAAATTCCTATTCCCACCCCCTTAATCCCTATCCCTACTCCTATCTCAAAACCACCGATTCCTATCCCAACCGGAGAGCGGTGTTCACCAAAACCGCGTGAACCTATCCCTCCCTTTTTATTAATCCCTTGATAAAATTACTCGCTGACCGCCCTCCTCTCTCCGATAACGCCGCCCCTCTCACTTCTCTCTCCTCTTTCACTTTCTCTCTCCTCCCCAGAAAGACCAGATCCCTGAATACCACTAGCCACCCCGGTTTTAGGGTTTCGCCGCCGCTGACACCCCAAGTGCGCCTTCCCTCAATTTCTAGGGTTTCGGCTAATCCCTCGCGTGATTTCGTTTCCCGATCTGGTCTTTTCGATTTTGGGGATTTTGTTTTCTTTTTCGAGTGAAATTTCGCTTCTTTGTTGGTCATTGGGTCTCAAGCCTCGATCTTTTTTTCTATTAGGGTTTCGGTTGCCGATCTTGGTTGGATCTGGTCTTTGGACTGTCGTTTACCTCGAATTGCTTGATGCTTTTCAACTAGGGATAATTCTCGTAGGATCTTGGGGAATTTGGTTAGGGTTCAATTGATCGTTGAATTTGGGAACTGGGCTGTTTTTTTCCATATCGCGTTTCTTTCTTCCTTTGGGAATGCTCAATCAACATTCCAATTAGGGCTGTTTTCTCATCGGGTATCGGGGGTTTTTGCTAGGGTCCGGTTGATCATTGAATTAGGGATTTGGGTAGGTTTACTTTTATCCGGGGTTTCTTTTTCAGCTTTGGGATGGGTAGTTCTGAGGGTGGGAACGTTACGAATCAAGCGCCGAGGCACTACGGCGTGACGAAGCCGATCTCTACTGCTGGGCCATCAGATGTTGATCTGCAAAGAAGCGTGGAGTTGGAGAAAGTATGTTTCTTACTTTTTGTTAAAGATTTTAGCTTCGGTCGATGCTGAATTTTTTTGGTTAATTTGGGTTTTTTGTTTCGAAGTTCTTGGTGGATGTGGGACTCTACGAGAGCAAGGAGGAAGCTGTTAAGAGAGAAGAAGTATTGGGACAGATTGATCAGGTCTGAAAATATTTTTTTTTTGGGGGAAATTCTCTTTATGGTAAAATTAGGATGATGCTTTTTCTTTGTAATTATGGTGATACATGTTTAGGGAATTACGGTATTATGACTCACATTTCACAGTACATTTTTTTTCTTTCCAGAAAACAATTATGTTCTCTTACTCTTCTTCCAGATGTTTATCACTCCTGAAGAATGTAAATACTGTGTTACATGTCTGAGTCTTTTTGGTACTAAAACATTTTGTGATATTTCAGATTGTTAAAGAGTGGGTGAAGCAACTGACTCGACAGAGAGGGTATACTGATCAGATGGTTGAGGAGGCCAATGCTGTTATTTTTACATTTGGTTCTTATCGCTTAGGAGTAAGTTGAAATATTACTTTCTGAGAAACATAATCTATTTTTAAATTTGAAGGAGCAATTGTTTCTGATGTCTATATTGAATGGGCTAGTTTAGGGGGAGGTTATTGATGGTGTCTTGTGTAGCTGCTCTATTCTACTTACTATTTTTTCCCTCAGAAGTAAATCATCGTATGACAACAGATAAATGATTATGTATTTCGGGTTGTTCTGTATCAGGTTATCAGCATATAAATGATTTTTGCATTTTACCTACATTAAGATAAATGGCTTACTAGTTTGTTTTTCAAGCCCCATCATTTATTTTAGTAGTTAGGAGGACATCATTTTTTTTAGATTATTAAGAAGAACAAATAACTCGAGTTTTATCCAAGTTGATAAATTTAGCTGTTTTTTCATGAATGACAAGTAAAACATCCTAGGAACTAGAATAAGAAGCTTTTAACCTCAGGCATGTGTTGTTATCTTGGCTTTTAACATGCTGCGTCTTTTAGATTCTGACGTCTTTTGTAAATTAGCTTTGAGGCATCCCGTGCTTACCTACCTTGTTTTTAGTTTGTTTACCGTGTCAAGAAGATTGAAGAAATGAGGTCATTGGGTGTATAGGATAATGATGAGAAGTCATGACAGGCATTACAACAATTTAAATCATGTTGAGAGAACATCTGGATTCAAAATTAAGTTTTGCATCTATTACTCAAACTTCAAAAAGATCTCAGGTTATCTTAAAGGCTATTTTGGTGAAACTTGATGGTGAAAGCGCAGATCTAACTGGTGACCATCCATTCCTATCCTATTTGTTATGATTCGAATGAGTCGTGGGTGCATTGCCTTTTTGCAGAGAGGGAAGACATATGCCTATTTATAATCCAATTTTTGTTATTCAAGAGTATTGGAGAAATCTGCAATAGAAGCAATAAATAAGGAGAATTGAAGCAGAAGTTAAATGGAAAAGGTGTCATTTGAAGTTATGAACATCGCCTGTGTGCAACTTATAACAGTATGTTGCTGTTATTTTGAACCTGTACTCAGTAGTTATTCTCCATTGCATGTGATAATTAATGATAAAGATACATTTTGTTCAAATGTTGTCGTTGCTGTCAATTTTTTCTTTGCAAATTTATGTTCAGACATGATAATAATGTTACATTTTTATAATGTTACTGATGGTTATTGGTTGTTATTGATCTTCTTCTACTTACTATTTAGTCTTTGGTGATAATTGGTGTACTGCTGAATCATTTAACTAGTTTATTTTACTGCCATATAACCTGTCCATTTAATGAATTTAATCTTGGTTGGCATACTATATCATTTCATGATTTCAACTTGAAGAAAAACGTTGAATTTGAAGAAAGGTTTGTAATAGGGAACTTTATTGTAGACTTATAGTTAGGTTGTGAGGGATAATTTGTTATAAGTCTCTCATTTGGTAGAATGCACATCGAATCTTATCTTAGTAATTTTCCTCTCTTAGTAAGGTTTCCATTGAAGATGGTATCTGCACCCTTGCTTATTCTGTTTTCTTTTTACTCTACTTGACAACTTGTAGATGGGATTCTTCCTTCTTTAAATTCCTTTTACAAATTGGACATTCTTATGGGAGAATTAGTCTGTATCATGTCAAATGATGATTCTTCTGTACTTGCTAATGTGTTTGCCAGTTTCAGCTTTGTCATGGTTTCTAACCTCATTTTATTTGTGAGTTTCTCTATCGATGGGCTGCTGAATGCTATAAGCTCGCCTGAAATAGTCTTTGGCTAGGGTAGCTTACATTGCATAGACAGTTGCTGCTTACCCAGCACGAAGCAACAATAGGGGAAGGGAAGGAGAGAGGAAGAGGAGGAACTTCTGCCTATAAATGAGTTGATGAAAATGTCTTTCTGAATTGATGAAAGTTTCTGCCTATAAAAGACGTGATTAAAGTTTCTTTCTGAGCTGTGGTCTGAACTTTTTCTGTTCTTCTATTTGCTTGGTCAGTTGTCATCATTTTTTGTTCTTTCTTGAAAGCGGCATGCATACTCTACTTCCAAGGACATTGACCTTTGTTTATCTGAACCTTTAAACATGACTGATGCAGCATATGATTATATAATCCTATAATATTGATTATCTTTCAAAGGCTCGCATGGGAATATTTATATTAAAAAAATTCACTGCAGGTTCATGGACCAGGGGCAGACATTGATACTCTTTGTGTTGGACCTTCATATGTCAACCGAGAGGTTTTTTTTCTTTTTGGATATCCTTCATCTTTTTGAATACCTTAGCAATGTCAATACACAAATATAGGAATATTAATGTTGTTAGTTGTGCTGAATCTAATCTTTCTTATTGCAGGAGGACTTCTTCATTGTTTTGCATGATATTTTGGCAGAGATGGAGGAAGTAACTGAACTACAACCGGTTCCAGATGCTCATGTTCCCGTGATGAAATTCAAATTCAGTGGAATATCCATTGATCTTCTCTATGCTAGTGTATCTCTTCTAGTAGTTCCAGAAGTGAGTTCTGAAAATATATTTATGTAATTTTTCTTTGTTTTCTTATCTCTTTAGTATTCTTTTCTCAATTTGCTTCATTGAAATCAAGGTGTATCGTTAACAGACATATGACATTAACTGAATAATGAGGTCTTTGTTACTTGTGTCTCAATATTACTTGTCTGGATTTTCACTCGAGTGAATACTTAAGGGTAGGGTGTTTTCCAACCTATAGTATCAAATATTATTAATGTAGCGTGTTCCTTTTTATGGTGTTTTTGGTTTTCATTAGGGGTAGGCGAAGTTAAGGGAAAAAGAAGGGAGAGAAGAAAAGGGAAGATAAGCGAATTCTCTTCCCCTAGGTTGCTCCCCAATTGTCTTTTTCTGGGGGGTCTTTTTTTGTTTTTTTGGGTGGGGTGGGATGTGGGGGGGGGGGGGGGGGGTTTTCCATTGGTCGTAGGGTTGGTAAGGGGAATGAGGGGGAACACTATAACTCTTAAAAACTTCCCAAACCGGATGAGTAGGTTCTCCTACCTTCCCTTTTCCCTATTATCCTCTGTCCAAACAGGCCCTTAGTGTTCATGCGTTATCTGAGTAGCAGCATGTTTTCCAACCTACAGTATCCAGTGTTTTAACTTTGTTGACCTGAAAGAACAAATATTTTTACCTCCGACTTTATTCTTACTGTGTTGAAGTTATTCCCTGGTGGCTCTTATGAGATGAGTATTGGGCTTCACATGATCCCCGGGCATGAGATGAATATTGGGGTTCACATGATCTATGCGACTCCCTTTTTCATTTAAAGCTTAGCAGATGTTATGTATTCTGACCTTATGTAATGAATTTCCCATGGGGGGCAAATTTCCATTGGCCGTAGGTTAGTTAAAGGGAATGAGGGGGAACACTTGCACTCTTAAAAACTTCCCAAACGGGATGAATAGGTTCTCCTACCTTCCATTTTCCCCTATTATCCTCTGTCCAAATAGGCCCTTAGTGTCCATGTGTTATCCGAGTAGCATGTTTTCCAACCTATAGTATCCAGTGTTTTAACTTTGTTGACCTGAAATAATCAAATATTTTTACCTCCGACTTTATTCTTACCGTGTTAAAGTTATTCCCTGGTTGATCTTATGATATGAGTATTGGGCTTCACATGATCCCCTGGCAGCTCTTATGAGATGAATATTGGGGTTCACATGATCCATGCAACTCCCTTTTTCATTTAAAGCTTAGCAGATGTTACGTATTCTGGCCTTATGTAATGAATTTCCCATGTTCTATTTCTTTGTACCAGTTTATTGTAGGTGTATATTTTTCTTATTACATTATTTTCTTTCTCTGTACCAACAGAGTATGTAAGGTACTCCCAGTTGAATGATGTCCAAATGAGCATGATAATATATGGGGGTGAATCAATTCGTGGTTGATACCATTTGGACTTAGAGAAAATATTGTTGACTAATTGACCTATGTTTAAGCACATGATTTTGCAATAATGCAATCAATTAACTGCTGGACTTCAGCCTTTCAGTGGCACGACCTCTTCCTTATGAGAAGTAAGTTTGTTTAAACATGTTCAGTGACGTACAAGTGGAATGCTGGACTTCTCAATGTACTGTGACATCATTCTCTTATGCTAGATACTATGGATTAACCATTCTACCCTCACAAAAGATCTTATCTTGTTGGTAATTCATTTGGTAAATGTTTATTTCATGTTGGCAATTGTCTTCTTGCAGACGGCTTATGTCTGTTTGATTTACACGGTCACATCCTTTTTGATATAGTTGGAGTCATATTCATTCTTAGATAGAAGTCTACTCTGCCAAAAAAAGAGAGTGTACAAGGAGTTTCATGTCATCTTAGTACTATCTTGGAGTTGGTGGGGCAGTGGGATTGTAAGTCTTTGTAGCATTACATGCCTGCCTTGTTAGACAAAGTTACATCACTTTAGGGGATCAGCTGTTAAGAGTAATGCTGTTTTCCCTGCAACTCGGATGTGTTTATGAAGCTGATTGCATGAGCTTCAAGCACACTACTCTTTCCACTTGACTTTTTAATGTGTGCAACAAACTTTCTGTCAACCAGCAAATTAAATTGACAATTTCAAGTCAGAAGTTCCACATGATGCTTTGGAAATGCCTTTTTATAGCCACAATATCCCCTTAGACACTAGCTGTTTATGATACCATTGAATGTATGACTAGTGTGTAGATTTCGTTTATCGTGTCTTTTATGTTAATTCAGTTATGTAGTATATCTACTTCCATTCGTGCATGTGCAGGATTTGGACATTTCTCAAGGATCAGTGCTTTTCAATGTTGATGAACCCACTGTTCGAAGTCTTAATGGATGCAGGGTGGCAGACCAAATTCTTCGCCTGGTCCCTAATGTTGAGGTTACACTATTATCACATTATTTATTTATTGTTAATATTTTTGAACTTCTCATAAATCTTGTTTTGTTACTTAGAACTTCCGCACTACACTGAGATGCTTGAAGCTTTGGGCTAAAAGACGTGGTGTCTATTCCAATGTAAGTGGATTAGAGCAAACAATTTTTTTCCATCTCCTATGTGGACATGTATCACACGTGTCTTCCTTTTTTGCTCGTTAGGTAACTGGGTTCCTGGGAGGAGTTAATTGGGCACTGTTAGTTGCCCGGGTTTGCCAGCTGTATCCAAATGCCGTGCCTAGTATGCTAGTTTCTCGGTTCTTTAGAGTTTTTACTCAGTGGCGCTGGCCAAACCCTGTCATGCTTTGTGCTATCGAGGAGGATGAACTTGGATTTCCTGTGTGGGATCCAAGGAAGAACCCTCGAGATCGTACTCATCATATGCCTATCATTACACCTGCGTACCCATGTATGAATTCTAGTTATAATGTTTCCACTAGCACGCTCCGGGTTATGATTGAGCAGTTTCAGAATGGAAACAAGATCTGTGAGGTAAGTCGAATACCAATTACTTGGAAATTTTGCTTTCCAAACATATTTCATCTGTTTTCATTTTATGTGCTTCTTCCTACCGCATTCAGGAGATAGAATTGAATAGGACCAACTGGAGTGCTCTTTTTGAACCGTACCATTTCTTTGAGTCATACAAGAACTACCTTCAAGTTGACATAATTGCTGCTGACTCTGATGATTTGCGTGTCTGGAAAGGCTGGGTGGAATCTCGATTGAGGCAGCTGACTCTTAAGGTATACCCTATGCCATTGGGGCATCTTGATGAATATAATTTTGTTCTGTATCTAGCTGATTGAGCTTGAGGACGTGAAACAAAGCAATTATGACCTCTCATGGCATTGGTTTTTGTAAGTTAATAGTGCTAATATGTCCTTCTGTTTCGCTATTCATTCTTTGTCTGGGCTTTTTCACAGATTGAGCGAGACACATTTGGGATGCTGCAGTGTCATCCGTACCCAAATGAATATGTAGACACATCTAAACAATGCGTACACTGTGCTTTCTTTATGGGCTTGCAGAGAAAGCAAGGTGCGAAAGTCCAGGAAGGTCAACAGTTTGATATTCGTGGAACTGTTGATGAGTTTAGAAATTCAGTTAACATGTACATGTACTGGAAACCCGGTATGGAAATTTATGTTTCCCATGTGCGGAGGAGGCAGATTCCTTCTTTTGTGTTTCCGGAAGGATTTAAGCGACCTCGGCCTTCAAAGCCTACGAACCAACAAAAATCTGACAGAATTGAAAATGAAGTGGACGAATGTGATGGTAGGTCTTCAGAAAGACAATTTAAGAGGAAAAAAAGTCCTGATGAGGACATTGGAAGGCAAAGACTTGAGAAGCGTCTATCGAGCAGCCCAGATCCAGAGAAGCTTTTTCCATCTGAGCCTGGGAGTGGAGGATCTGATGGAGCATCTATAAAAGTGGAGAGATCACCTAACACTTTGCAGTATCCTGTTACGAAAGTTGATGAAGGCTCAAAATTGACGTCTCCTGATTCTGGAAATAAGATCCCCTCTGATTCAGACACTGGATTTTCTTGTGAGAGAGGTTGCACGGATGAGTTGGTTCAATCCCGTATACAAGAAAATGTTTTGGAGGCAGCACTTGCAGAGAGCAATCATGGGGTGGAGAGTGACTTAGCAGGGGATTTCCAGGTTCCTCATCTGCACTATGTTTTGCCTTCTCTCTTTGCGAAAAAATTGACTTTTTAGAACTCTTGTTTTTCTAAAGTTTATTCCCTTATTTCGTTTATATATTCGTCTTTTCTTGTTTTTTAACTGTGAAGCCAAATGCTTCCGCCCTTGGGGTGGTCCTGACAGATCGAGGTGGAGTTAGTTCAGAACCCGTGCAAAAACCGGTGATGAGGCATGCCATTGCTTTCTCTGATTTTTTTTTTTATTCCTTGAAACTGTGCTATGTAGTTTTTATCTTTATACTGTCCTGTTTTGCTGTTTTTTGATTTGGTCATGGCAGGCTGAGTCTGACATCAACGGCATGAGTCTTTTGACAGTTGAGTCACAAATGATGGGCAAAGAAGATCGCAGATGAATGACAAGGCGCAGCATCTCGTGGTAAGTTCTACTTGACCTTGAAGTTATGGTTTAGACGAGAAGGGCAAATTCGGGGAGAATGGAGGAAGACTAGCGAAGGGGATGATAGAGGCAAACTTGCTCTTAATGTACAGTGACATTAATATGAAGGTTATAGGGGTGTGGTTCTGTATGTTGTGGGGGTGTGGCCTCTCACCCTCATATGCTTGGGGTTGCCGAGGTGGGTGTTTGTTTATCATCTTTGGTGGTAACCAACCTGTCATTTGCTTTCTCTTAGAACTAGGTCTTAGGTCTAGAAACTAGGTTAGGTTTTAGGGTTTCTCATTAATATTTTCTTCTTTGTTGGCGCTTTCCTCTCAAATTTGTATACTTAAACCTTGTAATACAGTTTCATGAAAAATGAGTTTGGTATGTATTTGCTGGTGCTTGCGTCTTGATTTATCTATTTGGTTCGGTATGAGAGTGCAGAATACGGCATTCGCATTCTATGCTAATTAATTGGGATGTGTTCTTAGGCGTCTGTTAGGCTATTGTTTGTGTATCAAATGTAGATCCTGCTGGGAGACTATTAATACTGTGGTGCTGTTACTCGAGCCGGATCCTTACTTTTTTCCGTTTTTGTTGTTATTGTTGCACTGCTTCCGCCTGTTGTAGGAAAAATTGGACGTAAACAAAGCGTTGGGTTATTCCCCCGGTTCTTGGCCGATGCGCCGATGCGTGTGTATACAAATTACTACAATGTAGATCATCAATTCATTATGATTGTAGTTGACAGTTCATGAGTTTGGGCGTGTCTTGTTTACTAAGTGAGGGTGTTAGGGGAGCTTATATTTTACAAGCTGTAATTAAAAATCAAGTATATTCTAACTTTTGAAAAATTAACTCATAAGCTTACCGAAATGGGTGCATATCGCCAAGCAAATTACTGTTATAACCGAACAGTTTTTTTTTTTACACTTTTTGTCGTAGAAATCAAGAGCCGCCTACTATAATGGATTGTTTACGTCTCAATTGACTTAATAACAGAATAGCTATTGATGTCACCTTAACAACACAGCAGTAAACGAGAGCTGGCTTTTGCTTTAACGTTGATAGCCGCAGGAAGCATTCACACGTCCTTGTACCCCTTGTTTCCCGACCATTATTCATCAAAGTCGCTCGTAAATTATACCAAAATTAGTTTCACTGCGGCACTTGCTCATTTTGTTCCGCCAGATTGAACACGTGACATGATAAATATTTTACCCCTTACGCAAACTTGCTCACCGAAACAGGTATGCATGTGATCCTTAGTTTACATGCTCTGATCAGCTCAAATAGTGTTCCTGTATCAAATTTAGTTTTTGCCTGAGGAGCTATTAACAACGTGGTCGTGTTGCTCGAGTGGCATTATACAGTTATTTCTTGCAGTTTCTTATGAACCGGTTCTGGTAACTGGGTTAATAACCACCATCACCTAGGATAAAATATAACCAGGACGTGGCAGGATACTGAGGGAGAGAATGCTAAATAAAAAGCAAGGAGAACAACGAAAGAGGGTAAGGTGGCCAGCTGTGATACATTACAGGATTCGAAGAGGGGACCATTAATTCTTCTGGTGGTTAGCAAATTAAGGAAGGCGTTCTTATGCTCTTTACTTGTTATGGTATTTCTCCATCTTGTGGCGGCAGCTCACATAGTAAGGTGAGCATGCGCAGTGTGCAAAACATTAATCGTCTGTCCGTCCGTGATTGTGTGGTTGTCACGCCACTGACGTGGATATAATTGGAACCATCAACATATTCAAATAATATCTGACCATCTCAGATATATGTCATGTCAGCGACACATCAACCGAGACCGTGAAAGGACACGACGACCGCTCTTGTTCTCTATATGTATTACCTACAAAGTATAAATTGATTATTTAAAAAGATGAAAGCTGTAATCACCTACAAAATAGCTATTGTTGCTAGCTATCGGCAGATCAACATGGCTTTTAGTGACGCCACTGGACTCCACATGATTGCTTAGTTATATAGAAGCACCACTGAGACGAAATATCGGATCCACCATTGGTTGTCGAACACCAGTTATACGCTACTAAGGCTGTGCAAAAAGGGGAGGGGAGGGGAGGGGAGGGGAGGGGAGAAGGAAAAAAAAAAAAAAAGGCTTTCTTGCTTTAACACTACCAGCGGGACACGACAGTTTCCTTCTGGTGGTAACAGCGGGAAACACTCACATGATCTTGAACCACTTGTTCCCTTAACACTCAACTTTTTCCTCAAATCACAATCCGTCATAATTATTACACCAGACTTCTTTGTGAGCCAACAGGCTACAGCTACCTACTCTCAACTGTTTCTTGCTTCCCCTATCCCCATCAAAAAAATGGTACAAAGTTATCCATCACATTATCCTACCAAAGGGATTCTGAGGTAACCCTTCGGAATAATTACCCTTGTTGGTTGGCGGAAGGGGAGAGGCCCATAGTAGTAACGTTTCTGTTCTTTTCTCTTTTGGTTTCGGTTGGGATAGATTTGGGTCGGGTTTGGATGGACACTACTGATTCAGGTTGGATTTGCGACACAGTGTACTATCCACTGGGGTTCAGGAGACCACACCCCCCCAGCAGGGAAAGCTTGTCTCCTTCAAGCCTCAACTTTATGACCCTTGCCCATTAAATCTTAGCTTTCTTACAAATTATTATTCTTTTGTTACAAATTATTTGCGGAGCCGATCGTACCGTAACCGCCTCGCACCATGTGGGTGTGTTCTAAACCCCACAGATGTGAGAGCGGGGGAGGCGTGTGTGTTCTGGGAGGGGGTATATTTTATGGTAACTTTGTCGAATATTGTTTCACAAAATGTTTATCGATGACCGAAGAATATGAACTTTTCCCGCTTATGATCATCACGAATTGAATTATAATCAGATTGCTTTGGGCCGATTACCAATGTCAGCAATTGGAGATTACATAATATAAACAGCTATGAATTAGACTTGAATCAAAATAAATGAAGATTAATCCCTTAATTCAAGGACAATTACTGCTTTCTAAGATTTTTTTTTATATATAAATGATTCAAGTTTTTGGCTGGTCAGAAAATTACAAATAATAATTAATAACTATTGATTGTTGAGAATTTCTCTTTAATTTAAACCGGTAGTTTTGCGCTGATTTCCAAACATAAAATTCCAACCACCTCTTTGGTATTTTTTTTATCGGTTTTTCTATAGAGTGCCCTTGGGCACTCTATAAGAGAGGAGAGAGATAGAGAGAAATGAATGAGGAGGGGGGTCCCCTGATTTGCATTGGGATCTTCTCCTCATTCATTTCTCTCTATCTTTCTCCTCTCTTATAGAGTGCCCAAGGGCACTCTATAGAAAAACCGTTTTTTTATAGGGGTGGTGGAGGTGTTCAGATATTTCACTGTTTTGGGGGCCCGTCCGTAGGGTGATTACTTATATGCCATTAATCATGACCCATTGAACGATTATTGTTTTAAAACTTATTAGGAGTATTAGGCTGATCAAGTGACAAGGTATGCCAAGAGAATACGATCGATATGATGAATCAAGATAATGAGTGATTAGGAATTTTGTAAGGGTTTTTAATAATCTTTCTGTGCATAAGAGCACAGGATGCATGCCCATACTTAAGTCTCTTCTCCCATTTATATTTCTTTAATTCTGACAAAACTGAATGAATAGATTGAACCTGCAGATATTACTTACTTAATCGAAGCTGTTTATGGTAGCCAACGAGATCCCAATGACTTAAAATAAGTAAAATTTACATAATCCAGTATTTAATGCAAACTGGAAAAGGAAAATGAAAAATAAAATCCTCTCCTCTTCCTCATTCAAAAAATATGCCAAACCCAAACCAAGAAAAATGAGAAAAAAGAAATCCAAAAAATAATATAAAAATCAGTACAAAAAAATTCCCAAAACCAAAACAAAAGCCGAAACCTCATCTCCCAATCTCAGAGACCTTAATCGAAATCAGCGGCTCATAAAACGTCTCCTCCCCTTTCCCCTCCTCTAACGCCTCCGCCTCACTCTCGTGCCTCCCCTCTCCTCCGCACGTGAGCTCCTGCGCCCTCCTCGCCTGCGCCTCCCAGTCAGTGGTCCCCACAACGTAAAGCATGAGCCCAGCACAACAAACCTGGGCAGCTAAAAGCCCAACCCAAAGCCCACAAAACCCAAACCCGAGTCCAAACCCGAGCCCGATACCAACAGGCATCCCGACCAAATAAAAAGCCCCAAGGTTAACGTGCGCCGCGTGCGCAGGCCTAGCGCTCCCCCTTAAAACTCCGCACCCGACGGTCTGCGGACAGTTCCCGATCTCGCACAGCCCTACGATCGGCAACGCTGCCGCCGTCAGGCGTAGGATCTCCACATCGTTGGTGAACATTCTCCCCCACTGATCCCTCATTAACGTGGCGAACCCCATCGCGACGACGCCCATTAACGCCGATAAAGAGACCGAAACGGACGCTGACGTCTTCGCCTTGCCGGGCCGGTTCGCGCCTAACTCATTACCGACCCGAGTCGAGGCTCCGAACCCGAGCGAAGAGGGGAAGACGTAGATTAAAGCGGTGGTCTGGATCAAGACGCCCATGGACGCGATAGCGGGTTTCGGGTCGGGCAAAAGCCCGCACAAGAGGATCATCAGCTCGTACCACCACCACTCGAGGCAGACGGAGACGCAGCTCGGTAGCGCCAGCCTGGCGAGCGGGCCCCACCCGGAGAAGCACTCCGACGTGGGCCCCGCGTCCTGCCACGCGGCGCGGTGGTCGAAGTGGAGGTGGGCCAGGAGGAGGAGGAGGAGGAGGATGTTCGACGCGGCGGCGGCGGCGGCGACCCCGGCGAGGCCCATTCCCAGCTTCTTCACCAGCAGAAAGTTCAGCGGCAGGTGGAGCAGGGCGGCGATGGACGCCGTCACGGTTAAGGGTTTCGTCATCCCCTGGGACCTGAGGTAAATCCTTATGGGGTGGATGAAGGAGAAGGATATGAGGTCGGGGAGGGAGTAGATTAAGTAGGTTTGGGCCATGGAGGTGATTTCTGGGTCTTGGCCCAGTAAGAGGAGGATCTTCTGCATTGAAATCCAGAGCGTGCAGATTGGGAGGGAGGAGGAGAGGAGGAAGAGGATGGAGCGGCAGAGGGTGAGGGTAAGGAGCTTGGGGTGGTTGGCGCCAAAAGCTTGGGAGCAGAGAGGGTCCATGCCGAGGGCGAGGCCGGAGAGGACGGAGTAGCCGGTGATGTTGGCGAAGGCGATGGCGAGGGAGCCGGCGGCGAGGGGGAGGTCGCCGAGGGAGCCGAGGAAGAGCATGGAGAGGGCGGAGCGGGAGTAGAGGAAGAGGGCGGTGACGGCGATGGGGAAGGAGAGGTTGAAGAGGGAGTAAGCTTCTTTAACGGCTTCCGAAGGGGAGGGGACTGGGTGCGGGGGCTTGAGGGGAGATTGGGGCGGGTTTTTGCTTGGCATGATGATGATGCGCATGATGAGCGGAGGTTGATGGGGGTTTTAGTGAGGGAGGAGGAGGAGGAGGAGGTGGGGGGAGGGGCGGGGTTTGAGTGTTGAGGGACTGAGAGGGGAGAGGGAGAGGGAGAGGGAGTATTAATACAAGGAGAGGGGAGGGCTGAGAGAGACTGTGGTCTTTGTTGGAAAAAAGAAAATTTATTTTTTATTTTTTGCTTTTAAGTTGGGGAGGAGGCCGGGTGCGTGGTTTTTATTTATTTATTTATTTTGTTTGATTGTTTTCGAAATGTTTGTTTTGTGGGTGTTTTTCCACGAGGAGGGAAGTGAGAGAAATTAAACATGGGTAAACTTACCAAATGCAAATGTGGATATATATATATATATATATATATATATAGCACGTATGTCATTGTGATATTTCTAATTTGCATGTGTTTGTACTTTATTTTTTAAAGTTGAATTACGGTGTGGCTGGGGCAGAGCGTGTTTGTGTCGTTGATATAATACACATCAAACTAACCACTTATGATCAAAGCTCTCATGCTCTAGATTCTACGGGTACGAATATGCGTCACGTGACAACACACAAGCAACTATTTAGATGGACCCACGAACTCTAGCTTATTCTAATAGTTTTATTATGTTTAGTTTGATGGAGTTTTAGCTCCTATATATGCCTCTTGATATGAAATTTTACTCTAGAAGATAAATTTTGAGTGATCTAAGCTGTGGTAAAAAGATGTTATTTTTCAGATCAATCTCGTACTTTAGCCAATTACATAGTCTAATTAATCTAGGTTTTGCATATCTAATTTATCAGCTTCTTCAGAATGTTTATCCTAAATCAAACAAATAATTAATTACATGACCCCCTTGTCGTAAAGCTCAATTTTTATTATACCTAACAACAAACTACAAAATCTGAATTTATGTTTTGTAAATTGCAATAGGAGAGCAATCATTTTGTTCCAAACTCTCTATCTATAAGTACTATATGATAATATGATTGTGATTCATTATAAGCATAAATTTGCTCTCAAGTCTCAGCTTTATGTAAGCACCAGTCTTCTATTCGCTATCGTTGGGTGGGGTGGGTGGGTGGGGGGATTCGCTTTCAAATACATGACGAACGATCATCCATGAACTCTACACTAATAATCTGTTATGACAAAGGAATGGATAACTATACGGTAAGAAAATTAGCTTTTCCGTTGCAAAATTAATTACAGAGTAGATTTCCTAGACACTAGAATCCATGAAGGCACTAATGAAAAAGAGTTGATAGAAAGTAATTTTTTTAAAATAATATAGTATTAGAAATATATAAATAATAGTCTTATTTATTAAGATGAATAACTTATTTACTTCTGGGTTATATCTCAAAATATTTTACTCAAATATCTCTCTTCAAAAAATCACTCATGATTATCCCAATAAAATATCCCACTTTCAAAAGGTTATCTCATATTAACAATCATCCTACTTGTCTCAGGAGGTTCATGGTAAAATCTTTATATTCATCCATTATCTCAGGAGGTTGTTTATTCAGATTCTATAAGTTTGTTTGGAAATCTCCCATCCCTCTGAAGGTTAAAGTCTTCTTTTGGCTTGTGTGCAACAATAAACTTAACACAAGGGCCAACTTAGTCTCAAAGGGTTGGCAAGGTGACCCAAGGTGCCCGTTCTGTAATCTAGAAGTGGAGAGCCAGGATCATTTATTTACTGCATGCCCCTTTGCTTCATCCATTTGGTCCATCCTCTTCCCAAGTAT
The DNA here is from genome assembly GCA_022839385.1 of Asparagus kiusianus. Taxonomy (NCBI): domain Eukaryota; kingdom Viridiplantae; phylum Streptophyta; class Magnoliopsida; order Asparagales; family Asparagaceae; genus Asparagus; species Asparagus kiusianus. Next base: position 149,616 of record BQKN01064488.1, on the reverse strand, counting down.
TGGTGCAGCCTCTTAGCCTCAAAACATGCATGATTTGATTCTCTTCAAAGCATCCTCTGCCGTCAACAGATTCATTAGTTGCATTTGGAAGGTTGTGCTTCCATGCTGTTGCTGGTGGATTTGGAATAGCCGCAATTTACTCATCTTTAAAGACAGACAGCATAATTCAGACATTGTTGCAGCTAACGTGGCTAGGTATACTCTCCATTGGGCAGGTGCTCACGAAGACAAGTTGGCAAAAAGGATCAGAAGGGCTGCAATCAAACTGCAGTTCGACGAAATAGAAAAGAAGAAGGTTGCAGCTGATGTGGGAGATAACTTTGCAGCAGATTAGCTCAAATGCGGACATGGATCACCTTTGGACCTTCCTTTTGAGTGGTTTGATTTCTCGATGAGTAGACTCTTTCTCAACTCTTATGGTTTTACAAACTCCCAAATGTGTTTCCATTTCTATCTGGTGTTGTAATACCTTCGTAGTTAATTAGCCTAGGCAGGTGACTATCAGTTGCTTTTCCTCTCTTTCTTCCGCTTCATCTCCATCTGGTCCCCTTTCTGGTGTGCTAGGTTTGTAACTTCTATGTAAGATCTTTTGATATAAATAAATAATATAATGAGCAGGAAGGTTTTCCTGCTTTTTCAGTTCAAAAAAAAAAACAATCATCCTACTTGTAATAAAAATGTTTCAATTGACTAATACCTATTTATAGGTTTTGAGGATTTTGAATCAATTATATGTTCAAGTTCCATAAATTTGAAAAAAGACATACACTTCATCCTTCTGCCCACATTGAGAAAAAAATTCTACAATTTTGCATGGGGATATTACTATTTTCAGTGGGGGCAGGGGCAACTTATGGGTCAAAACAAATGCATTGATGAACATTGAAATTGTAAAGTTTTTCTTAGGGGCAGTCTGGTATTGCTAGAGCTTATAATAAGTTGCTTATAAAACAAATGTGTTTTGTGTCAAAACCAACAACTGCAAACTTGCAATCACCTATTCTTTGAATGTCAATTTTCAGCCGATATATGGAACAAGGTGATGAACTGGATGGGATTCTCTTGGAGATCATGCAACTGGAATTTACTTATTAATTGGTACTACTTTAATCTCAAAGGAGGTGGTTTAAGCAAAAATTAAAGAGAACGACTCTCTCTGTTACAGTTTATATGATTTGGCAAGAGAGAAATATGAGAATTTTTCAAGAGAAGACTCGGGATCCAAGATGATATTGAGGACATTGAAAATTTTAATATACTCTAGGATTTTGAATAATGATAATATGCATGTTCATATGAGGGAAACCCTTGAGAGAATGTAATTAGTAATTTTGAGAGATTGTAATTAGCTATAGTGTGATCACCGGGAATTATCTGGTGTTTTGATGTTCTCTACAGTTTACATATTAGGAAATGAATAAAATTCTTTTTCATTAACAAAAAATAAAAAATAAAAATAATCATAATATATTAATTTTTATTGTTTAGTTCGAAGATACTTTTTCTTTTGACTAAATATTGTATTTCAGTTGCATGCTTGCATAAATGTGCTTTCCATCACGCTTGCAAGAAAATATGACCTTCACTCCTCCAAGATCGCTTTCATTTATGAAACACCCTCTTAAATATGGGCCTTGGCTAGAGAGTTGTAGGTGATGGCCGAGTCTAAAAAGGGTGAGGTCCAACCGATTCAAGTGGGACTTCTGTTGCGTCGGGGACGTTTGCTTCCCTATATAATCACACACTCCTTGTGATCTCATCCCCATCATGGTCCATCTCCTCTCTTCTCGATCAGCGGCCACGATCGGCGTGTGGCCCACGAATTTTCATCCATGTAATTTTTGGCTTTGAAATAATAAAAAACTAGTTCTTACGCGTGAGACACATGAGTTTAAATTAAGATTCTTATATGCATAATAGACTTCTGGTAAAAGAGGATAAAAATTAAAAATTTTGTCAAGAGAAAACAAAATGAATGGTTAATTTATAGGAAATTGAAATTGTAAGATAAAACAAAGGTAGGATTTTTCAAGATATACAGGGTAGTGGATTAAGATAAGATAGTGATAAAAAAGAGTTGCTCGTTATTAAGTGCTAGTGCTCTTTAAAATTGCGAGGTGGCAAAAATATGCAGCCGGGCATTAACTTTATTAATATAACAATTAAATGTGCGCACACTGGAAAAAAAAATCATCTATAGACAATGATAAATTGGTTTGATTCGAAATAATGGGATCTATTTTTTATTGAAAATTATAAGTTTCTCATACTTTGCACCTATATACCCTTACTTATTTTTGACAGCACCTATACACTATAAAGTTTTTAAACTTGTACTTATATACCTTTAATTTACCTATTTTTGGCGGTACTTAATTATATACCACAAAATTTTAAAACTTGCACTAAAATATCCTAAAATTTTAGAACTTGTTCTTAAATATCTTTTACGTTTTAAACACTTGCACATAAGTACCGTCAGTTGTGCAAACATGCAAAAATTTCTTCCTAGAAATTTATTGTACAACACACACATTCTGTTTTTCACATTTGGCACATATATGGCATTTTCACGTACGTTAGCATAATAAAGTACTAATGTGCCAATTTTAATCAATTAGAACATATAAATATCAAGAAAGACAATTGAGGGTACATAAGTGCAAAATGAGTGAATCAATAATGTATTTAAATACAATTTAGCCTTGTTTCATGATGATTAGATTCATATATAGGTTGAATTTCGTCATCTGGGGATAATTTTGATTCACAGTCGAAGAGTGATTTGAGTTAACTAGCTTCTTGTCTCTTGACATAGGAAAGAAACCAAGGATCGAGCCTCTTGTTCATGTAAAAAAGTTTAAATACATGAATAATAATGACTTCAATGCACAAATAATTATAACTCTATACTCCAGTTCAAAGTCTTGTTACGTATTGATTTTTAGATATCAACTAATTATGCAAAAAGAATTTCTTACGTGTTATCGTGTGCAGCCAGTAGATACAATACTGAACTACTGTATAACATATTATAATCAAAATATTTGTATAGTTTAACTGTACGTTAAAATATATTATTAATCAAGGATATTGAAACAACTATAGAATATTGTATAGCTTAACTATACTTGAAAATCAAACAGTATCACTTATATACCCTCACTTACTTTTAGCATCACTTCTCTGCTCTGTAGTATCGGCTACCTCGCATTTAAACACTTTTGACAGGGTATAAATGCTATTTTAGCATTCTATTTTTTGCGAATATGTGGATGTGGTGATGCCAACATGTGAGGAAATAGTAAATTTTGAAGCTAAAACTATTAAAGGTAATAAAATATCAATTTTGTGATTAGGATCCCAGTTGCCCGCTAATCATTGCACAATTAAACTCATAAAATATATTGTGGGTGATTTTACAGTGAGTTTTGTACTGAAAGTGAGAGAAAAAGCTGCGGAAAGTGAAAAAAGTGGAAAGTCTGAGATTCTCCGGTACATTCCAGACACGTGGAAAGGCCACGTGTGCATCCACACGCGTGCATCACCAATCCAAAGGTACCAGCCTGGGTTTGCGTACTTGCTCATTGGTCGCAGACCTCTCGTGTCTCAGATTCTCGATATCTTTTTTTTTATTACTGAAATTACACTTTTTTATGATTATTTATGAATAATGTAATAAAATTAGGTATAAATTTATGGCGGTCTCTTTCATGTTCCCTCGTCTGGAATCTTGAGACACGTAGCTTTGGTAATAGAATGCGAGAGCCGCGGTTAACAATGACATGAATCAAGAATGTATTTTTGGGTCAGAACTAGATTAAAATATGCGGTTGGGCTTATAGCTAGGTAAGATCAATGTTTGATATTTAGTTGGATGGGTTGACACGTTTCTGAACCGACCCGCTAGGAGGATCAATGTTGGATATTTAGTTGGATGGGTTGACACGTTTCTGAACCGACCCGCTAG
>BQKN01064488.1:120344-145636 GCA_022839385.1 Asparagus kiusianus | reverse complement strand
GGATATTTAGTTGGATGGGTTGACACGTTTCTGAACCGACCCGCTAGCTCCTAGCGGGTCGGTGACTTTGGACGCTCGCTTGGTGGGAGCGAAAACATATATCGCAATGGTTTTTAAAGATACTTGGTCTGCTCCACTACCATCAAAAATTAATTGGAGAGATCACAATTACTCATTATGATTGTTGATTATATATGTAGCGATTCATTATGATCTATCCGAAATCTTATATACTTTAGCTTAGTGAATTGCACTCTTTAATTTGTAAGGTGCACCCAAAAACAAATTAAAATTATATACTAGATAATTAACGATTGTGATAAAGTAGTAATCTTGCTGCTAATTTTTTGGTAGCATAAAGAATTTGTATCCCTTTTTTAAAGGATCCGGGTGTTCTCCACTATCAAAAAGTAGAGGTGATATTACTAAATTTATCTTAACTGTCCATTATTAAATAATGGGTACATGTGATTTTTTAATATAAAAGTAATAATAATTAGTGCAATGAATGGGATATGATAGTTACTAAGTTTGGAATGAATTCTAAACATCCACGAAGCAACAAAGGAATGCCGAGCTAGATGCTTGGTCTGCCATGACCCTTCGCTCGACACGGCCTACCATGCTCTGGTAAGATTGATGTAACTTTGCAAGGAGGGGTCTGGGAGGCATCATCAATATTGTCATTGGATGTAACATGTCCATAGTGTTTTCACCTTATCCGATTGGGCAAAAAAAAAAAAAAAAAAAAAAAAAAAAAACTCGTGACGGACATGGATTTTGCACTTATTTAGTTTGAATTGGTAGGGATAAGGCAAATCGAAACACAATTAGCTAGGGCAGGGGAGTGGAGCAAAGATGCAATTTGCAGGTTGATGGATAATTCCAGAAATCTGCTCATGGAGTTTCAGAGACCAATGACGAGGCAATCTCCGATGAATAATTCCGGAGTCCCAATAATTTGTGTTGAGAGTGTTGTACCTTCAATCGGTACAATTAAATTGAACGTTGAGGCTGCTTAATTTTTAGGGAGAAAATCTCAGAGAGCAGTGATGGGAGTGGTGGCTAGGGATACAAAGGGAATCTTGTTAGAGGGTTTTTTGTTTTTATGGGCGAGAATGTCAAAGGAGTTATTTTTCAAGAACCACAAAAAAGAAAGATCTTGCCATAGCCATTTCGGCATCTGTGTGGAGGAGTCTCTAATCTTAGCTATAAAATATTTGAGATGTGTTTTTTCATATACTAACAAGGGTGCACACAGATCATCTCTCACTATTGCCCAATTTGACGTTTTTATGCCGTCCGTACTTTGTGAGGTTGAGAGCGCCCTTCAATTTCTTCTTCCTCGTTTAGTTATGGACCTTGTTCTCTCTTTAGTCATAAAATTCCAATTTCATTAAAAAAAAGGAATTTGATTAACAGTTATAGCCTCCCCGTTACTTTTTGATGGCCGAGATGAACCAACTCCAATATTTTTAAATACTTTCTCAATATTTGTTATATTCCTTAGGTTAGTAATAAGTACATTGACTTTTCATTATGATAATGAATTTTACATAATAATGATCTTGATGTTGTTTGGTAACAAAACAGGAGGTCGCCACGTCGCTCTCGATGGCTCCGACTTAATTTTCATCGCAAGTGAGAGAACCGGTAGACTCGTGATATTTTGTGCTACAGAAGCGGGGGGAGAGACGATAGATTGCGATGTCACCCTCACGTGGGACCCACCCTCCTCCCTTCACAGTTGGGCTTTTATCGGACAAGATGGGAGCGAGGAGACAGCTTACGTAGCCATTTTCCCAGCCAAACAAATAGAGTGGTGTTACAGGCACACCCCTTACCATCCATAAACCACACTCTCCTTTCTTATTTGCTACAGTATACAGGGTCCCACATGGGATTTTAAAATTTTAAAACCCCATGTGGGGCCCCGTGCACTGTAGTAATGAGAAAGGAGAGTGTGGTTGGTGGTTTGGTTTGGGGTGTGCCCCTAGCATTTCTTAAACAAATAAGCTAGCAATTGATTCCAAAATAAATAAATAAATAAAACGCTTTGCTAATTTACCCTTTGAGGCCTCGTTTGGCAAAGGGTTAATGAAGAGGGGTTAAAGAGAATGATTAATGTACTTAGCCCATTTGATAATCCGAAGGACTAAATTATTAACCTGTTAAATATGTTTTATTTTAGCCTTTATGATCAGTTTTAGTGTTTGAGAATAACAATGATTTTGACTATTTTCTTTATAATTAGAAGGGTTAACTCTTATTCCATCTAAATAGGAGTATTAGTAAACCCCTCATTTTGAGGGGTTAACTCATTTTAACCCCTCTAGAGGGGTTAACTTAACCCTTCTATATTTTTTATGTTTGACAAATTATGGAGGGTTAACTTACTTTAACCCTTATATAGATTTGTTTTGTTTGGCAGGTTAAGAAAGGGTTAAGTCTCCTTAACCCCTCACTTAACCCTTTGCCAAACGGTACCTGAAGGAACATCATTTTTCTCATTTATCCTCCAAGAGTACCGATTGAATTAGGACCAGCTTTGTTTGGTGGAAGCCTCACTGATTTTTTTTTAAATATTTTGAAAATTCAGTGATGAACTTGTATCTCGAAAAAAAAAAATGTTACTGTGATTTGGGTCAAAATATCAACAAACGTAGATTCTTAATTCATTCAAAGATAATTATATTTAGTTGATTTACGTTATTTAAATTATTCATTTGGAATATTACTCGAATTCAGTGCTTCTAACTTTTAGAATATGGAAGTTAAAACTAAGATGAACTAGTATCTCGGAAAAAAATTGTTACTGTGATTTGGGTCAAAATATCAACAAACGTAGATTCTTAATTCATTCAAAGATAATTATATTTAGTTGATTCACCTTATTTAAATTATTCATTTGGAATACCACCCGAAGTCGGTGCGTTTAACTTTTAGAATATGAAAGTTAAAACTAAGTGGTGTTACCAAACAAGGAAAAAAAGTCATAGTGATAAATTGTTTAATTTGCATTTAAATTTCATGTCAATATTGTTAACTTATTACAATTTTCAAAACTCGAAAGGGGTTAGTGTATAATTCTACACAATTTAGGTTAACTTTTGCAAAACATCCCCAAGTTCAAGAATATTTTGTGAAAATTACATTGAATTTCTAGTAAGAAGATACTCTTGTTTTGGTGGGGAGAACGGCTTAGTAACAAGCAATTAAACCCGAGGCCATTGTCCAAAAAAAAAGGTAAACTCCTTGAGGTTTCTCTTTCACAATTTAGTCATGAGTAAATATCATAAGTGTTGCGTTTGATAATTAGAAGAGACAATTATACTAATTAAAAATTTAATTCCTTAATAGCATTAAATTATTAAATGAAAACCTATTTTTCATAATAATAATAATGAATTATAAAATCGTAACGTAAAAAGAACTATCTTAATACTGGTAAGTGTAAAAAATAAAAATAAAAAAAGTAACATGACCAAACGTTAACATCGCATATAAGTTATATTTGATTATTAAATGAATTTTCGAAAAATAATCAAATTGAGCATACAATTGTATATAATAATATGAAGCATCCATCTGTAAGATGCACCGGACTCAAGTTGCTATCCTGCGCTGATACACGTGGGCAGCTGGATAGAAATTGCAGGACCCACCGACTTTCGCTATTGTGGGACCCAGGAACCTCAGCAAGTGGAAAAATTCTTTGGTGATCAATGAGCACTGTTCCCCTTCGGCCTGCCTGTCCGTCGAGACAGGGAAAGGCCGATCCAGAACTGGGCCCCACCAACCGTCTCTCAAGAGATTTCAACGAATATTTCCAACCGTCAGATCAAGATAAGTATAGAGCTTTATAGAATGAACAGACAGGATCGATTGCAACTGGTAGTCACGTTGCAGAACTGACATCCATAGATCGTGTTGATGTGATATTCGTCCTATATGTACATCTTCGCAGGTGCCCATTAATTGCTGTTAAATGTTTGAAAGTATCATTTTTACCCGGCACAAAAGTTATGGAAAAATTGTGTAAAATCTTCAAAAACAAAAACTTCATATGCTGCCAGGTTTTTAACTTTTTCTTATATGTTTTAGTCTTTAAATTGGAGATCTATATTTTACAGCCCTTCTTTAACAATTATTACTTACAAACTAAGCATAGAGAGAGAATAAAAAGCAAAACCCCCTAAAATGCCCTTATTTCCTCTATTCATGCATGTTAAGTCTAAAAGCAAGTTGAATTAAACTTAACATGAAAGTCTAATTTCATGTTAAGTTTAATTTAATTCATGTTAAATCTAATTTAATTCATTTTAAGTCTAATTTAAATCATGTTATGTCTAATTTCAAGTTGAATTAAACATAACATGATTTAAATTGGACTTAAAAGGAATTAAATTAGACTTAATATGAATTAAATTAAACTTAACATAAAATTAGACTTTCATATTGAGTATAATTCAACTTGTTTTAAGTCTAATTTCATGTTAAGTTCAATATAATTCATGTTAAGTCTAATTTAGTTCTTTTTAAGTCTAATTTAAATCATGTTATGTCTAATTTATTTTGTTTTAAGTCTAATATAATTGGACTTAACATGAAATTAGACGTAAAAAAGTTGAATTAGACTTAACATGATTTAAATTAGACTTAAAATAAATTAAATATGATTGAAATTAGAATTAAAATAAGTTGAAATAGACTTAACATGATTCATGTTAAGTCTAATTGAACTTGTTTTAGACTTAAAATAAGTTAAATTAGACATAGCATGATATAAATTAGAATTAAAAAGAAATTATGCTTAACATGAACCGAATTAGATTTAACATGAACCAAACTAGACTTAATATGAACCAAATTAGACTTAATATGACATTAGGCTTAAAACAAGTTGAATTAGACTTAACGTGATTCACGTTAAGTCTAATTCAACTTATTTTTAGACTTGCACAAGTTGAATTAGACATAACATTATTTAAATTAGACTTAAAAGAAATTAAATTAGACTTAATATGAACCAAATTAGATTTAACATAAAATTAAACTTAAAACAAGTTGAATTAGACTTAACATGATTTAAATTAGACTTAATATAAACTGAATTAGACTTAACATGAACCGAATTGGACTTAACATGATTTAAATTGGACTTAACATGAATCAAATTGGACTTAACATGATTTAAATTGAACTTAACATGAACTGAATTGGACTTAACATATAATCCACATTAAGTCTATTTTATTTTATTTTAAGTCTAATTTCATGTTAAGTCCAATTTAAATTAGACTTAAGATGATTTAAATTAAACTTAACAAGATTTAAATAAGACTTAAAATAATTTAAATTAGACTTAAAATGATTTAAACTGGATTTAACACGAACCGAACTGGATTTAACACGAACCGAACTGGATTTAACACGAAACAAACTGGATTTAATACGAATCAAACTAGATTTAACATGAATCAAACTGGACTTAACATGAACTAAATTGGACTTAACACTAAACTCGATTAAAATTAGACTTAAAAGGAATTAAATTAGATTTATCATGAATCAAATTGGCCTTAACATGAAGTAAAATTAGATTTAACATGAAATTAGACTTAATATAAGTTAAAATAGACTTAACATGATTCATGTTAAGTCTAATTCAACTTATTTTTAGATTTAAAATAAGTTAAATTAGACATAACATGATCTAAATTAGACTTAAAAGGAACCAAATTAGACTTAACATGAACCAAACTGGACTTAATATGAATTGGACTTAACATAAAATTAGACTTAAAACATGTTAAATTAGACTTACCATGATTCATGTTAACTCTATTTTTAGACCTAAAATAAGTTGAATTAGACTTAACATGATTTAAATTAGACTTAAAATAAATTAAATTAGACTTAACATGAATCAAACTGGACCTAACATGATAGATCTGGAGAGAATGAAGAGGGAGGAGGAAATGAGGGTATTTTGGGCTTTCATGTTTTTTTCTCTCTCTTTGTGCTTAGTTGACATAATAATTATATGAAAAAGGGCTGCAACACATAATGTGACATTTCTTGGGGCTGAATCACATGGGGAAAAAATAGAGGGGCTGAACCACATGAATGTTTTATTTTTGGGGGCTTGGCACAATTTTCCCAAAAGTTATTCACAATCATCGAATTTTGCAGAATAACACTAAAATTAAAATCACCTATTTTTTGTGAAGAATTAGTTTCTAAAAATCAAGTTGGTTGCATGGATGAAAAGGGAATTACTGAATGAATGGTAATTCTTTCTGCTTCTTCTAAAATTATGCCAAAACTAAAGACTAGTATGAAACATTTTAAGTTAATAAAAAACATTAATTAACTTAATGTAAAAATAAATATTCTTTATATCAAACTTAGCAAGTTTATGACTTATTTAACTTCTAAAAATGAGTTCATGCGTACCTATTTAATTGTTGATAGTTTTTTTTAAAATTAATGGTCCACTATAACCTTATCCCGATGAAAATGTTGTGCGCATCAGAAATTTCGACAACACCTCGACGCAACAAGATAGTTAGATCACAATAGGAATTCTTATTTTACCAAGGAAACAAGAACTGAAAGCAAAATATCTTAACAAAGTGGGATATCAGCTCTTCCTCTCATCAGTTTTAGGACTGACCTGTCAAGGGAACCTAAACTCTCTATTACAATCACACAAATAACGAGACAAACTAATTTTACGTGGTTCGGCAAATAGCCTACGTCCATGGGGTAAGGAGGGGGAGATCTACTATTAGAGGGAGAGAATACAACTAGGGTTTATAATCTCATAACCTAAACCCTCAAACAATCTCTCAAATCCCTCATAATCTCTCTCTCAAAAGGATGCTCAAAACCCTTAAAGAACGACTGACTTCTGCCGCTGCCTTCTGTAATTTTTCTGCACCTGCATGAGCCCAAAAAGATTCTGTAGAAAACAACCACAACCGAAAAATAAAACCTCCTTCGCACGCAATCCTAGAAAGCCACATTGTTATTTATAAGACTTTTGTATCGGGTGGGCCTCTGAAACAAAGTTCGCGTGCCGAAAACTCTTTCACGCGGTTTTCTGGCCCCTATAATCAAATCCCCGCACGCGCCCGCAATAGCTTCCTTTCACGTGCTTTCGTGCTCGTGCTCGTGAACGTGGGTAGCCCCCACTCCACGTGCTTCACAATTCTCCACCTCGGTGAAGTTTTTCCAAAATTGAGCCGACACCAACTGTAAGCTGTCTAAAAATCACGATGGATAGTTGATCCCCATGGATTAAGAAGAGATTACGAGGTGATGATTCCTTCAAATCAAGAAGCAGAATTCATCCTTGCAATCGAAATATAAGCAATTTCCAAATCACTGCATCCGCTGCTCTACAATCGCCACAAATACAACCTTATATTTGAGATGATTGATCTTGATGACTGCGACAACAACATGACCAATATTATATTAGCAACTATTAGAGATGCTGATGAGCAGTGTAATGATTTCAGAAATAAAAGGTTGGACTTAGTTGGTGAGTTGCTTGGTAGAGAGCTGTGGGCAAATAGTTATAGATTCCCATCAAGCTCCAACAATGGAAGCTACAATCAAATAGCTTTCGTACCGACAAACGAAGCTTGCAAATAGAGGACTTTTCACATAGATCTAGAAGAGCTACAATTCAACGACACTTCCGACAGCTGATGAAAACTCTATTCAGTGGCCTTCGTAATCAACAGTGAGAGTTACAATCTGACGACTTTCACATCCTATAACAAGCAAAGATCAATAAGCAGTAGCCTTTGCAATGTTATAATGGACGAGGTTACAAGTCAACAACCTCTCTTAAACGCAGAGTTCACTTCTGCGTTTCTCAAATTCAAAACGCACACCTCCTGTGCGTTCCCCAGCAGGCACCTAACTCTGCAACGCAGAGTTAAAGCACAAAACACACACATAATGGGCGTTCTTCAACGGACTTAATTATGCGTCCCAAATTCTTGACGCATAGTTGAATTTCAACGCACAGGTGACCTGTGCGTCTCCAATTCCAGAACGCATGCGACCTGTGCATTTCTAATCTTTGACAAAGATTTAACTCTGCGTCTCAAGCCTTTGACGTAAAGTTAAGGCCCAGAACGCCAAGTTGGGCGTTTGACTTGTTCAAACATAAGCTGAACGGCCTAACAACCGTTATCCCACGTTCTGAGAGATTTTCGCCCACTTAGGAGCGGATTTAGGGATCGGTTACACCCCTAATCCCCCTATAAATAACCGACTTACTCAACTGAGTAAGGGGTTGACGTGTGCTGGCATAAAAACCGCTTAAGGTTAGCAAATCTCAGCAGCTTAACCACACGGAGGAGGAGATTTCTCTGAAGATCAACAAACTACTAAGTAGTTAGCAAATCAAATCTGAGGGAATCCCTTCATCAACGGCAAATCAACTTGGCTATCAACCGAATCTTCGGTTTTAACAACTCTGTTACAGAGTTTTTAACTCGCTCTAAGTTCTGCAACTCATTTAAGAGTTAGTAATTAAACTTGCATTTAATTACATTAATCGGTTATTCGGTTTTTCGTCAACTCTTTTCAGAGTTTTCAACTCGTTTTAGAGTTCTTTACACTCATTAAGAGTTTTAAACCGAATTCATTGTTTGCGGTGAAAGTTGCTGTCTTTATTGCTATCGAATCTATTACAACTTTAGTCATTACAATAAACTCGAATAAAATAAAAAATTGATCTTTTTATAAGACCTCCTTACACAATGAAAATAAAACAAGTTTACAACTTTGTCAAATAAACGCAGGGAGATCGTTTATCGATCTTCTGCTTGCGTGGGTGTCTTTGCCTGTGCCGAGGTTTATCCGTGGACCACCGTCGATCAGATCTAATTGCTGAAAAATTGGGTAGAGCTTCGTCTATCTGCGAAGGGATCGAGAAAACTGTAGCTCTTATCTCGGCGAAGCGAGATAATCACTCTTCTTAAGATTACCGCAACGGGATAATCCTAAGGAACGGATCCGAGAAATGGTAGATCTGACGAATCTCTCTCTCTTGCGTTGAAGAACTAGATCTGGTCTCTCCTCCTTCTCTCTGAAATTCGTGTACCTTCAGTCTTCAATCCGGCAGGGCTTCGCCTAATCTCCAAAACTCCAGATCTCCAAAAATGAGGGTCTGAGGCTTGTATTTATAGGCTCCAGGAGATAACGGGCGGTTAAAATCGCATAAAGGCCCATTTCTGCGTTGAAGACACCCCAGGGTGTCTCCACCTGAGCCGAGACACCTTAGGGTGTCTCGTTGGTCCGAGACACTCCGTTATGGTGTATTTGTCCGCTTTCGCTGTAAATTCTTCGTCCGAACTCGGATTTGAGTGATTCGAAGTGCGTTGGAAAGCCGATGAGGAGTTCTATCAGTTTCGATGGTTGGATCATCTGTAGAACGAATGAGGCACAAAGGGCGTTGTTCCTTTTGTAAACATCGTGGGGCTCTCGATTAGCCTATACCTTCGTTATTCCGGAATTCTGTTAGTTCACGTAGTTCGTCGATTCACTTCAAGCGTTCAGCGACATCAATCGAACTCCTGTGAATCGGATTATGACGTTCGTCGTCGTTCCTTAACACTGAGCTGTTCGTAGAGACCTATAGGCGATTTTCGATGCCTACAGATACCCCCTCCAAAGCGTTCCAGACTCTTTTCTTTTATAGAAGAGGCTGGAATACTTTGGATATGATTGGTCCAGCCTTCAGTCGGCGCAAAGGACTTGTAGTTAGCTTCGATTCTTGACTCCTTCGATTTTCAGTCTACTCGATGCTTTGATGAATAGCTGAAATTCTTCCGGCGCTACGTTTATCGTCTGGCCGTCGTCGAAGTCTCGAATCTAAAACTGATGAGTTGAGTTTGGCTCGTGTCGTTAAGTTGATTTTGAACTGACTATCTCCGTCACATCATGCTGAATTAGGATTTCAGATTGACGTACATTGACTTTTTATCGCAACGCGTTGGCTGGCGTTGACCTAGGGTTACGCGTTGACCGGCGTTGACCCTAGGGTTTCGGATCGATCGCCGTTAACACAGTTTATACTCGTACGTTTACTGGAGTATACACAGTTTAAGCTCTTTAAGGTATTGGAGCATGGTGGTCCCAAGTGTCGGGGCTGCAGGACCAACTGTTAAAGCTGATTCATCTGCATGTGTGGATCTTATCTTGTTATTGGATAATCGAGTCACGAGACCAACTAACGGAGCTGATGCGTCAATGACTCGCATTTACAGAATTTTTGGCAAATCCTCAGCCATCAACGGGTTTGATGAGCCTTTACCGACTACCGTTTGAGTCGGGCTAGCATGTGGATTGTTTAAGTCCGTTCCGCATGTGACGTTATGCTAAAGGAATGAACTCCCTTAGACTTGATGCTACGACTTCGAATACGTAGACTTCGCCATTGTTACGGGAATAGGCTACCCGGCAACGCGCGTTAGGCGCTGACTTATCCTTACTTAGGATTCAGGATAAAAGTCCCCAGACTCAGATTCTGGTGTCTTCTTCAATCGGTAAAAGACTAAACCGGCAACGCGTATTAGACGTTGGCTTATCCCTGCTTAGGCGTCGGGATAAAATTCCTCGTGCGTGTGAAGCACGGATTTTGGCGTTATGAATAACAACCTGCCACAATATTGAATATGCGGGCTTTTATCCTTTTTACAGTTAAAGACTAACCGGCAACGTGTGTTAGGCGCTGACTTATCCCTACTCAGGCTTCGGGATAAAATACCCCAGACTGGATTCTGGTGTCTTTTTCAATCGGTGAAAGACTAAACCGGCAATGTGTGTTAGACATAGACTTTGGGATTTTTGGCAAACCCCCAGCCTTCAACGGGTTTGACGTGCCTTTACCGATTACCGTTTGAATCGGGCTAGCATGTGAATTATTAAAACCCGTCTCACATGTAACGTTGTGATAGGAGAATTTCTTCTCTTAGACTTAATGCTATAATTTTGAATACATAGACTTCGCCATTTCTTACGGGAATATGGCATCCGGCAACGCGTATTAGGCGTTGACTCATCCCTACTTAGGATTCGGGATAAAAGTCCCCAGAATTATACTCTGGTGTCTTTTTCACTCGGTGAAAGACTAAACCGGCAACGCGTGTTAGGCGTAGGCTCATCTCTATTTAGGAGTTGAGATAAAATTCCCCGTGCACAAAGTGCACGGACTGAAAGTTGGGAATTGTGTCTTCTCTCAAAGTAAAGACGGACTGGAAAATGGAAAAGGAAAATTTTTATATTCTATCTCCCGGCACTTGAAGAGAGCGAATTTTATATTCTATCTTCAGTAGGAAAGGAAACTCGAGGTGGGATCTCCACCCCCAGAGTCCAGAAGGATGAGACTAGGAATGTGATCTCCACTCCTAGAATCGAAAAGATTCAAGTAACCCTAACTTTTATAGGATTGATTGCTTGATCCAAGAAGAGTTCTTCATTTATTGAAGGAAAATTCCAATTTCAACCCTACCTTTTATAGGTTTGGCTGAAAATGAGAAGATGAAAGTCTTTCGTTTATCGAAATGGTTGACTTGACCTTAGTCCTAACTATCTGCAGGTTTGACTAAGGTGAGACCGGAGACAATCCTAACTTTTATAGGTTTGATTGCTCGAATTGGATGTGGACCCCTTGTTCATGGAAGGAATCAAGAGGAGAATTTGACTTTGGCCCTAACTTTTATAGGTTTGACCTGAAAGCAGAGAGAGTGGTATACGTGTAACAGTAGAAATACTGGTTTGTACTGGCCACTCGGTGAAGGATTTTAATGTTAAGTGATCAGGACTTAACACGTCAAGCTTTAAAAATTGCCATGAATTAGCGGATAGAAATTTTAGTGGACCCACCGTCAATTGATTTGATCAATGGAGGAATTCTGTGAGGGTTGGTTGATCTGTCGTCAAACACCAATAGGAGTTTTGTGAGGGAAGATTGATCCAACGAAGTGATCGAATCACGTCTCAGCAAAAGAGTGTTCGGAAATCACAATGAGGGTTTAGTATTTATCACTTTGTTTGTAATGATCAGGTTATCCCTATGAAAATTACATATAGTATTTTTTTTCCCTGGGAACTTCCCGTTACATGAATCATCCACCCCCAGCTTTCTTTGTGAAACTGGGTTTACCATTGTATTCAGTTGCATGATCGGATTATCCTTAAGAATATTACATGTAAAAATTCTCCAGGAACTTCCCGTCAAGAGTGGGAATAGTTTAGACTCATATACCTATTGGAGTATTAAGAAACAGTTTATACTCGTATACTTGTCGGAGTGTTGAGAAGCAGTTTATACTCTTATACTTATCGGAGTCTTGCCATTCTCATTTGGCTTATCCTAGCGTTATGACGCCGGCTTCAACCAAGGTCTGGATGCTATTCTTTAAAGTAAAACAAGCCTTGGTGGGATGAAGGATCCTCCTGTGGTACGCGCAGTACTTCGGATCTGTAGTATTGTCAGCTTCCTCTTGATTCGTGATGGGTGGCAGCTTGATCTTATTATTTTCGAGAAGGGTCTCGAAGATGGCTGGAACATCTTCGTCCTTGAATGAGTACTTTTTTTGGAGCCTCTGATCCGAAGTCTTCTGCTATCTTCGGGGCTGCTGTTGCGACGTCTGATTAACATCAACAGCTGTTATAGGTGCCTTCCCATCATCATGGGAAATGAGACTCGGGTTCAGAAGGTTAGCCATCGGTTGGCTTCTTTCGACCTTCCTCCTTCTGAGGAAGCGTTCGGCCTGCTCTCCACGCACCTTCAACTCTTTCTAGGTATTGAGCGGCTCTACTCCCATAACGTCCAAGATGTTAATGGACAAATTGCTATGACAAGTCTACAAGATGAATTCCTCCGTGATGGGATCCTTGCAGTTCATTGCCTGATTGCGGAAGCGTTTGATGAAGGTATCCACTGACTCTCCGTCTTTTTGTTTCTCATCGAAGAGTGTCCTGATCGACACTTCGGCATCATCATCGAAGAAATGAGTGAGGAACATGCTCTTCAGGTCCTCCCAGCTGTTGATGCTTCCAAATTTAAGACGCCGATACCAATCGAAGCCAGGCCCGCGAAGGGTGTCGACGAATGATCGAACCATCAATGCTTCATTGCCGGAGATCATGCCCAAGTGGGACTTGAAGTAGATTAGATGCTGAGTGGGCGAGCCCTTCCCGTCGAACGGCGTGAAGTTGATCAGGTTGAACTTCGCCGGAGACGGGATCGAGTCCCACTCTTTCGGGTAAGGACACGGAATGCCGGTCTTCTTTACCTCTTGAGCAGACATTAAAGCGTTAATTTTGCTCTCGAGATCCTTCATCTTTTCGTCCTCATCTATATCCTGTTTTGGGCAATTTTCGAGAGGAATAAAGGGGCTACCCCCAGCATTGTCATCTTTGGTGGGACCACCCCCAGTATTGTCATCTTTGGTGGGACCACCCCCAGTATTGTTATCTGTAGGGTGTGTATTTAAACCACAACCAGTATTTTTGGGAGGTACATCGGCCATGATGATTTCGTCCACTTCTGGATCGCTATCAACTGCGGCGTTCTGTGTGCGACGGCTGGATTCAACTAGCTGATTCGACAAAGCTCGGATTTGTTGGTCATGCATTTGTCTCATCTCCTGCATAGCCATTTCCATTTCGATTTTGAATGTTTCTTTCTGCTTGGCTAGAGCATCCTCAATGATTTTGGTTATTTGCTCGGTGTTGATCATGAACACTTCCTGAGCTTGTCCTATGCTAGACGTTGTATCGTCGGAGGCGAGTGCGGAATAAGAATCCGAGAGTTCGTCATCGGAATGGATTCCTTCGTAGATCTCTGGGTAATCGTTATATCCGATGGCTTCTACCTGAAGCTGAGATATTCGTTGGGTTATTCCCGAATTGACTCTTCTTCCTGGAGAGAAATTCGGGTTGGAACCACTTGAAACAATCGGAGATTTTCCCTTATTGACCATGTTGATGGTAACTTCTGGGAATTCATCATCTCGAACAACCGATCGTCTTTTGCGAAAACGTCTTGATTTGGGCTTTGATGCTTCAGTGGAGATCCTCTCAAATACCGAGACCCTCTGTAGAGCGGTCTTGGGGCAGCTACACGCTGATAATACTGCCCTGATAAATTTTGTACACGGACAGTGAGAGTCTGCTTCCCGGGTACTTCTCTTTCGAGATTTATTCGCACCCCCAGCTCGATAGTACAACTCATCGACGTTGCGGTCAGAGCAACCTATTGGCTGTTTACATGAATCCTCAGGTATAACTCGTTCGTTTGTCTGACGCGTTTTCATCTGAGTAAACATCGCCTTGTTGGCGTCTACAGGAGTCACACGTTTGGAATCACACCCTTGTGAGGGTGAAACCTTAACGGGCTCCTGGTTTTCTGTACGCACAGCCAAGCGGGCCGTTGTAGAAATTAATTTGTTAGGAGGTCGCGTACGACCCCCAGTCCGGATGTTTGCCCGGGGTTCCTATAATGGTCCCAAGTGTTCCTTTATAGGTGCTTTGCCTCGATCCTCGGGTAGAGAGCCAATGCGATCCTTCAATAGGATTCTAGATTTGGAGAGATCCATGTTGTCATAGGGCTTCACCGGAAGTGTGGGAGCAGGGTCTAGAGTTGATGAAGGTCGGAGAGCAACGTCGCCTGCTTTTGCCTTAGGCGCTGATTTGGCATTTGGCATCCAAACTTGCTTAGATCTTGGTGGCCTTTTGACCACCTTTCCTTTCTGTAACTCCTGTGCATTCCGCACAAGGATCCTCGTCTGCGCTAACAGTGTGCGGCGCTTGTGGATATGCTCCTCAAGAGTTGAACGAGTTCGTTTGACACGAACACATTCGTTAGTAGGTGGTTGGGAGGAGGTTCCCAAGGATGGTTGCTGGAACACTTTACGCCTTCTGAGTTTCAGATCCGCATCATAGCAGATCCCGTCAATAGGCTCCAAAGCCTTGGCAAATTGACGCGCGAGATGTTGACGGCGCCTTTGACGAGCCCTCTTCGTCAGCACTGGTGCACTTTCAACGGGTAACTCCCTGACTTTCGAAGAGTTGTCACAAACGTTGGATCTGGTTTCTTTGGATGCCGGCGGATCGTTGCAAGGTGCAACTGTAGTAGCGACGGTGTGGAGATTGACCTCTCGGATCTTCAGATCTGGAGACCGGTGGATCTTCTGGGGGGAGGAGATCTTCCTGCGCTTATGAGGAGGAGCAGATCTGGAGGAGGAGGAGGAGGAGGAGATGTGCTCTTCGAATTTCTACTGGTCGAATTCGTATTCGACCTCTTCGAGCACCGGGATCTTGATCGTCGGCTGCGACACGACAGCTCCGGCAGCAAAGCTGTTGGCTCCCACTGTGGTCGCCAGTTTGTTTGTGGTGAAAGTTGCTGTCTTCATTGCTATCAAATCTATTACAACTTTAGTCATTACAATAAACTCGAATAAAATAAAAAGTTGATCTTTTTATAAGATCTCCTTACACAATGAAAATAAAACAAGTTTACAACTTTGTCAAACAAACGCAGGGAGATCGTTTATCGATCTTCTGCTTGCGTGGGTGTCTTTGCCTGTGCCGGGGTTTATCCGTGGACCACCGTCGATTAGATCTGATTACTAAAAAATTGGGCAGAGCTTCGTCTATCCGCGAAGGGATCGAGAAAACTGTAGCTCTTATCTCGGCGAAGCGAGATAACCACTCTTCTTAAGATTACCGCAACGGGATAATCCTAAGGAACAGATCCGAGAAATGGTAGATCTGACGAATCTCTCTCTCTTGCGTTGAAGAACTAGATCCGATCTCTCCTCCTCCTCTCTGAAATTCGTGTACCTTCAGTCTTCAATCCGGCAGGGCTTCGCCTAATCTCCAAAACTCCAGATCTCCAAAAATGAGGGTCTGAGGCTTGTATTTATAGGCTCCAGGAGATAACGGGCAGTTAAAATCGCATAAAGGCCCATTTCTGCGTTGGAGACACCCCAGGGTGTCTCTACCTGAGCCGAGACACTCCGTTATGGTGTATTTGTCCGCTTTCGCTGTAAATTCTTCGTCCGAACTCGGATTTGAGTGATTCGAAGTGCGTTGGAAAGCCGACGAGGAGTTCTATCAGTTCCGATGGTTGGATCATCTGTAGAACGAATGAGGCACGAAGGGCGTTGTTCCTTTTGTAAACATCGCGGGGCTCTCGATTGGCCTGTACCTTCGTTATTCCGGAATTCTGTTAGTTCACGTAGTTCGTTGATTCACTTCAAGCGTTCACCGACATCAATCGAACTCCTGTGAACCGGATTGTGACGTTC
Source organism: Asparagus kiusianus (assembly GCA_022839385.1). Classification (NCBI taxonomy): domain Eukaryota; kingdom Viridiplantae; phylum Streptophyta; class Magnoliopsida; order Asparagales; family Asparagaceae; genus Asparagus; species Asparagus kiusianus. The sequence continues at coordinate 129,290 of BQKN01064488.1, read as the reverse complement.
GTCGTCGTTCCTTAACACTGAGCTGTTTGTAGAGACCTATAGGCGATTTTTGATGTCTACATTCATCAAACAAGTCAATGGTTCTAGTGAGATAGTACGATCGGATCATCAACGGAGAGCAAGTTCGACGCAAACAATCGAAGGAGGCACTCCATCGCTACCAAGAAGAATCTAGTTTTAAACAAAGGGGAGAATCAAATTCATTCTCCTCTCTTTTGTAATCGGAATCCAAATTGTAATCGATTTTGAGAGAATACAAATCAATATTTCTTTCATTGTCTTTTTACTGCAAATTTTCCACAAACACCAACCAAACCAAATGTCTCACTTGTTGCGTCCAGTACGAAGTAAAATAATTCACGATAACAGACTCAATCCACAACAAGTCGAGACCCAAACGAGAATGTGAATACTCTCCAAATGTCGGTATCAACTCACCAAATCGGCTGCATCATAAATGACTGTCTACGTATCCTCTTGCCCAAGGAATCAAGCCTCACGTAGTTCACCCAAATGGCCGTCAATGGCCTCAACAATCACGAATATGTAACAAGTTTCGATAATGATCAAACTTGTTGTTCGGAACCACCTTTGTGAGCATATCCGCCAGATTATCCTTCGTGTGGACCTTCACAATCTTCACATCTCCATCTTCAAGATCATCCTGAATAAAGTGATAACGAACATCAATGTGCTTCGTCCTCTCATGAAAAACCTAATTCTTCGTCAAATAGATAGCACTCATGCTACCATAATAAATAGTGACGGACCGTTGCGATATACCAATTTCCTCCAAAAGTCCTCGAAGCCAAATAGCCTTCTTCACAGCCTCCGTAATCGTCATATACTCTGCCATCATTGTAGACAAAGTCATCGTAAACTGTAAGGTGCATCTCCAATACACCGACGTACGGGTCAAAGTAAACACATACCCCGTCATAGACCGGCGCATATCCAAATCCCCGACATAATCCAAATCAACATAACCAATGCATAACTACCCACCTATAGTGTCCCGCTCATAAACTAAACCAACATTGACCGTACCTTGAATGTACCTCAAAATCCATCTTACGGCATCCCAATGACTCACTCCTGGATCGTGCATGTATCTCGAAACCACGCTCACCGCCTGTGACAAATCTGATCTCTTATATACCATCGTATACATCAAGCTCCTGACCGTGCTCGCGTATGGAGTCTTCGACATCAACTCTCTATCTTTAACTGTCTTCGGTGAAAGGTTAGCTGAAAGTTTTAAATGGGCTCCCAAAGGTACACTAACTGGCTTTGTATCCATGCTAGCATAAAATCGCTGTAGAACCTTCTTCAAATATGCCACATGTGTTAAACAAATACTGCTATTCTTCTTGTTTCTGCCGATATCCATCCCTATAATGCGCTTCACCTCACCCAAATCCTTCATCTCAAACTCCTTTTAAAACTATGCCTTCAACTCATCTATAGCAGATATGAAAATAGAGGTAACTAACATGTCATCGACATAAAGTAACAAATAGATGTATGCACCTTCTTTCAACTTGCGAAAATATACACAAAGATCAAACTGGCTCCGAGTGTACGAATGACTAATCATAAAATCATCGAATCGCCTATACTACTATCAAGGAGACTGCTTCAAACCGTATAGTGATTTCTTCAATCTGTAAACTAATTTTTCTTTTCCTACGGCTCGGAATCCTAATGGATGAGTCATATATATTTCTTCATTAAGATCATCATGAAGAAATACCGTCTTCACATCCAACTGACCTAACTCCAAACCATACTGTGCCACCAAAGCTAGTAAAATCTGAATCGAAGAATACTTTACCACCAAAGAGAAAACCTAATATAATGTATTCCTTCCTCCTGTGCATAGTCCTTCACAACCAACCTAGCCTTGAACCTCAATGGAGTGTCTTCAATTCCCTCCTTCTTCGTGTATACCCACTTGCAACCAATTGTCTTCCGCCCCTTTTGATGCTTAACAAGCTCCCACGTATCATTCTTGTGAAGAGACTCATCTCCTCCTGCATAGCTACCTGTCACGAATCAGCCTTCAAACCCTGCTCGGCCTCTCTGAATGTAGTAGAAACCAACTCATTGATACTCTCCATCAGAAGTGCATATGTAACTATTGTATCAGTATACCATGTTGGCATCCGTATGTCTCTCCTCTGTCTCCGAATCATAATAGAATCCTAAACCTGAACCGTCGGTCCCTGATCCTGCACATCAGTATCTGTATCCTCCGTGTCATCGTCGTGCTCGCCTGGCATCACCTCAGTTAGCACTCTAATGAATACTGCATCATCTGGATACTGTAGAGCTGCATCGATCTCCACCACCTGTGATATCTCCTCCGTCGGGTCTCTCTCCACCTGATGAGAACTGGGAAGTTTCAAGATAGAAGCTTCATCGAACGTGACGTCTCTACTTAGCATAATCTTCCTATCAATTGGATCCCAAAGCTTGTATCCATTGACACCACGCTTGAATCCTATAAATATGACCTTCTTAGCTCGAGGTTCTAATTTATCTGTTCTTACATGATAAAATACATGGCATCCGAATACCTTGAGCTGGTCATAATCTCGTGCTGGCTCTCCCGACCACATCTTCATAGGGGTCTTCCCCTCAATTGTAGATGCATGCAGCCTATTAATAAGGTGGCTCTCATATGTAAGTGCCTCAGCCCAAAAGATCTTCTCCAAACCACTCTGCGATAATAAACATCGGACCTTCTCCAGCAAAGACCGATTTAACCTCTCTGCCACCCTATTTTGTTGTGGTGTATGACTAACTATGAAGTGTCTCTCTATGCTCTCGTCTTGACATAGCTGCTAAAAGGGGTCTGAAGTATATTCACCACCATTATCGAATCGTAACATCTTGATCTTTTTTTCAGTCTACAGTTCTAATTTTTTCTTCTACTCCACAAAGAAATCTAGGACTTCACTCTTCTTCGTCATGGTGTACACCCAACATCGTCTAGAATAGTCATCAACAAACGTAACAAACTAATGTCGACCACCAAGTGATGCAGTCTTGGTGGGACCACAAGCATCTGTGTGCACGTAATCCAGGATGCCCCTCATCCTATGAATGGCTATCCCAAACTTCACATTCGTCTTCTTGCTAAGAACACAGTACTCACAGAACTCAACTTTTTCACTCTTGGCTCCCTTAAATAGCCCCTGCTTGCACAAGGCTTACAGTAACTTCTCTCATGTGTGCCCCAACCTATCAAAGTCTGCTAATGTTCGTCTCTGAAGTAGTTGAAGCAACCTGTCCAACCTCGGTGCTCCGTTTCAGATAATATAGGTTCCGATTGCGGACTCCTTTTATTACCACTAAAGATCCCTTAGTAACCTTTACTACAGCGTCCTCAAAGGTCACCCTGACTCCCTTTGCCTCCAAAGCTTCAACTGAGATAAGATTCTTCTTCAGCTGAGGAACAAATCTCATCTTATTCAATTTACGAACTACTCCATCGTGCATCCGGATCCACACAGTACCTATCACACAAATGCCACAGGACTGATCATTTCCCATGACTACAACTCTCCCATCGAGCTTCTCAAAAGATGTAAACCAATCTCGCCTAGGGGTCACATGATATGTAGCACCAGAATTAAGTATCTAATCTAATGCATCCAAGTGGTTTATCTTTAGAGTAATCAGTAGAGAAAAGCTCGAATCATCGGAATCATCGCTTTTCATAATATTCACCTCATTGGCCTTCGGGCCATTTTTCTTGCCATTCTCCTTCTCCTTGAGCTTCGGGTAGTCTCTCTTTCAATGTCCCTGTTCCTTACAGAATGCACATTAGTTCTTTGCTAATTGGTGGCGACTTCTTGACTTTGACCTCTCTCTATTACCACCTTTCGGATATGAGCTTCTACCTCTCATCGATAAGGTCTCGCTTGAAGTACTAGCACAGGAAGTCTCCTTGTCCTTCCTCCTCAAATCATAAATTGTCAATACAGTAACTTCACTATAGCTGATAGAAGATCTCCCGTTCAACAAAATGAGCACAAAGGTATCATACTCCTCATCCGGTAAGGAGCCTAATAAGATAATAGTCTTGTACTCATCCGAAATCTTCTCATCAACATTCGTCAAGTCCGATAACAACTTCATATAATTGTTCACATGAGCCGCAAGCGAGGTGCCTCGGGACATCTGAAATCTGAATAATCTTTATAGTAAGTACAACCGGTTCTCAACACTCTTCATAAGGTACTTATTATTGGGAATCCCACATCTTCATTGCAGACATCACCCTAATCACATCATACTTCAGCTCTTGTTCCAAACAGGACCTGATCACCTCACAAGCGTTCTTATTCATGTTTTCTCATATTGTCTCTTCATATTTTGGTGATCTCTCGTGGACCATGATGGTCTCCTCCAAGTTCTAAGCATTTAGCGCATCCTGTACGTCGATCATCCACAAACCAAAGTTGATTTTACCGTCATATTTCACCACACTAATTTTGGAGTTCTGAAAACCAACTTGAACTGTACTCGCCATCGACTTGTTACTTTCACCTTCTTCTCCTATTGCAAACTAACTCCAAGTTGTAGAGATTGAATCAAACTTTGATAGAAATTAAGAATTACCCACCTGAATCCTAGATCAGATTCTAAATAGATCTTCTGTCCACACGAGAAAAGCAAAATCTCTAACAATAACTCTAATGCTATCTCCATCGAAGCCTAGAACTCCAAGAACTAAACTTCACACAAGAATCTTCCTCCACATAATTCCAAAAAAACCATAGATCTGAAACCGAGCTCTGATACCACTTGTTGTGCGCATCGAAAATTTCGACAGCACCTCGACGTAACAAGATAGTTAGATCACAATAAAAAATTTTGTTTCACCAAGGAAACAAGAACCGAAAGCAAAATATCTCAACAAAGTGGGATATCAGTTCTTCCTCTCATCAGTTGTAGGACTGACCTGTCGAGTGAATCTAAACTCTCTATTACAAATCACACAAACAGCGAGACAAACTAATTTTATATGGTTCGACAAATAGCCTACATCCACGGGGCAAGGAGGGGGAGATCTACTATTAGAGGGAGATAATACAATTAGGGTTTACAATCTCACAACCTAAACCCACAAACAATCTCTCAAATCCCTCACAACCTCTCTCTCAAAAGGATGCTCAAAACCGTTAAAGAACGACCGACTTCTTCCGCTGCCTTCTGTGATTTTTCTGTACCTGCACGAAGCCCAAAAATCTTCTGTCGAAAACAACCACAACCGAAAAAAAAACATCCTTCGCACGCAACCCTAGAAAGCGACATTGTTATTTATAAGACTTTCGTATCGGGTGGGCCTCTAAAACAAAGTTCACGTGCCGAAAACTCTTTCATACGGTTTTCTGGCCCCCGCAATCAAATCCCCGCACGCGCCCGCAATAGCTTCCTTTCACACGCTTTCGTGCTCGTGAACGTGGGTGGCCCCCACTCCACGTGCTTCACAGAAAAGTCAAATCAAATCACAAATATTTAAGCTACTTATAATATTTATAATAACCTCTAATAATTCTTGATATATAGAAATGAACAATTTATGATTCAAGAAGTGATTTCAATATTGTCTGAATTTTTAAAAACAATCCAAAAAATTTAAAGGCATATATAATAGTTTTACTTTTGTATATAGGTTATACATACACATACACATCCACACACATATGTATGTATTTAAAGGAACACAAATTTTTGTACATGAAGTAAGTACGAAAATCCTTAATATTCTACAGTAATACGTGCCATCCATTACTGTGCTTTTATTATTAATCTTATAATCAATTAATCGCTCGTGCATGTTTCGGTCACAGATGAGCTTTATCACTAAGTTGTCAGTCATGCATGCACTATGCTTAGTGTATAGTTTATTTAGCATAAAAAACTTAATTAGATCTTGCTTACCTTTGATGCTCTGGCTAGCAGCAACCAAGTTGAATCCATTGAACAAAAGGTAAATCTCTATGCGTCCTATGAGCATTATTGGAGACAACTTCCAAGGATGAAAGCATAGAATCTCTAAACTGAGGATGGATTGGCTCGCATAAGGCATCCTCATTTAAGTCATGACATTAAAATGCTCATATTGTCTTAGTAATTGTGGAGGAAAGCTGGAGTAGTACTGTAAGGTTAGTGTGTGGCTAGCTAATTATCAGAAAGTAATGAATATATATATATATACTACTATATTAATAAACCCCCACAATGTAGTTGGTAGCTAACGGTTCTGCTTGTTACATTAGCTATGCACTAGCAAACTACATGAATAAGTAGTATACTTGTGGTCACTCATTTATCTTTATATGGGTTAAGATATTTTTGTATATTTCATTTAGAAACCGGATACTATTATATATGCTAAATATGTGCAACATGTGTAGAATCTACTTATTATTTCATACCATCAAGAACCATATATACAAATTATTGACACTTACAAGAGTACATTTATAGGAATATGCTTGACATCTTGATGAGAGGCATGTAACATCAAACTAACAGTAACATCCAAATTCATGAATTATTAACCAACTAAGATCCAAATAGTCTACAGGATTCTGTGTAGTTGATGCATGCATGGACCCAGTAAAATAAATTGTCACCTAGAAAGTGTTCAGGTGAACATTAATAGTCAGCAAGTAGATCATATGTAATCCTACTCTCAATTGTGAACTGAACTTGCTCTATCCCCATTCATTAATTTCTATGTATATTCATTTGTCCATATTTTTTTAAAATTTCATTTAGGCTTTGATGTAACACATTATTGTTTTTATTTGCTAAGGGCCCTCGGGCACATGCGGAACTTGCAAGTTTCAAAGAAAAAAAAAAAATTCAGAGTCGGGACAAGACCTAGCAGCACCCATCCAAACAACGACTTCATTATTATGAGTAACCAACGTATATATTAATCAATTATTATTAACTTAACATTAAATTAGTAATAAGATGTATGGATTTTTATTGTGTTAGCTACTCAAACAAAGATACACATCAAAATTATCCATCTCTAACTAATTATTAAGTCCTATTCAATAGAAGCATATTAATATGTATAGTTGCGTATCAGGCATGCTATTAGTCTGGCCACCAAGTAGCTGGCTTTGCATGCTATTAACATTTGTAACTAAGATTTTATATGTTAAGTGGTAGTATTAGACATTATCAGGTCTATAGCAAGGTGGCGTATCAATCGATGGATTTTAGCTAGAGGTTTCGGCCCTAAATGGTGCTCCTGGATACATAATATAATATCCTCGTCAAAATCAGCTGTTTTGGTCAATGGCTCCCCATCTCCCTTTTTCAGATGTTTCAGAGGCCTTAAACAGGGAGATCCTCTCTCCCCCCTCCTCTTTTTGTTGGTGACTGATGTGCTTAGTAAAATGCTTAATTGTAGTGCAGCAGCAGGGGACCTCTCTGATCTGAACTTGAAAGGTAAACTCAATTCTATCAGATCCATTCAATTTGCGGACGACACTCTCATCTTCTCAAGGGCTAACCCCTCTGATATGGTTACTCTAAAGTCTATTCTCTCCATCTTTGCTAGCATTTCAGGTCTCTGTGCTAATCCTCAGAAATCTAATCTCTTCTACCTAGGTAAAATCCCTCACAAGGGTCATTTGCTGGCTGAGACCCTCAATTGTGCTGTGGGTGCCCTTCCCTTCACTTATTTGGGCCTTCCCCTGAAAAGGGGATCGCTGACCAAAAGGGAGTGGCAACCTCTCCTAGATTCTTTCAAAAAGAAGCTTTCATTATGGAAGAACAAGTCTCTCTCTATTGGAGGTAGATTAACTTTGTTAAACTCTGTTCTCTCCTCTATTCCTCTCTATTACATGTCCTTCTTCAAGTTGCCCATATGGGTCTCTAAGGCTATAGATAAAATAAGAAGGAATTTCTTGTGGAATGGTAGTCACAGCTTCTCTAGATCCAAATGCCTTATCAATTGGGGAACTGTATGCAAATCAAAAGTGGAAGGAGGGCTTGGGGTGATTGATATCCCATCCTTCAATTCTGCCCTCCTGTCCAAATGGATCTGGAAAATCTTTGATAGATCATCCTTACTTAGTGAAGTGTTTTTTTCCATATACTCAAAAAATGGAACTAACCCTTTTGCTAATCATCAGAAGTCATCTCTTTCAAGATTCTTTCAGGATCTCCTCACTACTCAGTCCACTTTCTTCAGCATAGCCAGATGGAACATCGGTAATGGCATCTCGAGTAGTTTTTGGCATGATAAATGGGCATCAGCAAACACCCTAAGCAGTCTCTCCCCCTATGCACACAAACTCGCCTTCTCGAGTAACTGTAGCATTGAATCGCAAGGAAGATGGGCTAACGGATCATGGGTCTGGCATCCTATTATTAGAAGGGGAGCTTCCCCTAGAGAGAGATCAGATGTTACCCATCTATATGATTTCATAGAGCATCTCTCACCAGGAGTCTCATCAGAGCATGATTCCTTATGGTGGCCTCTTAACTCATCGGGTTCTTTCTCTGTGAAATCCTTTTACTCTTATATTTCCTCAGGGGGTATAAAATCCCAGTTTTATAATTTGATCTGGAAGTCCAAAGTTCCTCTCAAGGTTAAAGTTCTCCTCTGGATCATTTCGAAAAGGAAATTGAATACCAAAGATAATCTGATAAAAAAAGGGTGGAATGGTGATCCAATATGCCCCTTATGCCATCAGGAGCCAGAGAATCATGATCATTTGTTTATACATTGTTCTTTTGCCCGTGCAGTCTGGACAAAACTTCTCCCCTTATACCCAGCTAACGGCTGGCCCACCAATATTAATAAGTTGCTGCTGTATTATCAAGTTCCTAATATCTGTCCAGATACAAAAGTTTCATGGAAGATATTGTTGCCATGCTTCTGTTGGTGGTTATGGTTTACTA
>BQKN01064488.1:99200-115344 GCA_022839385.1 Asparagus kiusianus | reverse complement strand
ACACACACACACACACACACACACACACACACACACACACACACACAAACATTTTAGTTTTTGGTTTCTATGTATATATATAGTTATATGTATACATACATGTTTTGGTTTTCAAGTTTTTATAAATATAAAATTATATATTTTATATTTATTATTTTGATTTGGTTTAGCTTTATAGATATGAAACAAATATACATTCATATACATATTTTATTTTTCATATATATCATTTTGTTAAATGCATATTGTGCAAAACTTCATTTTTTATAATATTGAGTTTTGGTTTATAGACTTAACAACAATAGTTTATATCTTTAATCAAGTCTATAAAATTGTTTTACAAAGTTTTAAAACTTGGTTTATTTCAAAACATCAAAATTCAAGTATCTCATGTTTTCATGTTTTGGACATATTTGTAAAATGATGATATTTTACAAATGGGAGGTGCTTTTTCAAAACTAGTTTTTGTAACATGTTTATTTTCATATTTACAATCATTTTCCAAAATTTTATATTTTTCTGAATTTATTTGTTATTTTTAAAAGCACTTCAAAAATTAGTTTTACTATTCAAATCAAGCTGATAATGTATTATCAGTCGACTGATGCAAGTATTCAGTCAACAGATGAAAACACCTAGAATAGTCAATAGTTTCTGTTTTTATGTTGGTCGAGTAACCAGTCGGCTGATGAGGTCATCAGTCGGCTGAAAAGATCGTCAGTCGACTGATGAGCTGGAAAATGCTTACAATGGTCAGCTCATCAGTCAATTGATGAAACTCGTCAGTCGACTGATAAAACTCGTCAGTCGACTGAAGTTATAACAGCTAGTTTTTTGTTTCTGTTATTTTTGTCTTTTTGCTTGATTTTGTTTGTTTCTTCTTAGCTTTGGGGTTTCCTATTAATACCCCACATATCCTCAGTTCTAGAATTGATCAAGAAGTTTTAAAAACAAGTTTACAAGAGTTTAATTTATTTTTCAAGTGTGTTTAAGAGTTTAGTTTGTGAAGAAATTTTCATAATGGCTTGAGAAGATAATTTTTGGTGTTGATGAGATAATTTTTGGTGTTTGGCCATTCAACTCATCTCCCTCTCTCTCTTGATCTATAAAGAAGTTTCCCTAAACTCTTTCTACCTTTATATTTATTTGTTTGTTAATCATTTTTATTAAAGCTAGATTTTAATTGAGTTTAGACTTGTTTTAATTTATCTTTTTGTTACACACACCCACTTGAGATTTTAGTATTTTTATATATAGTATATTTGGGGTTGTGAGTTTGTGACATTGAGAGTGAGCTTAATTGAGTTCTCATCTTGTTAAAGAACAAATCATTTGTTGTTAGCGAGCTAAATTGTGAGGTTCGCTTTGTATTACACTAGTACACCAAGAGGAGTGTATGGTGAGTGATGGGGTTGTCCCAAGAGAAATGGCGTCGGTAGTAAAGCCTAGAGAGGTAGTAATTCTGAGCACTTGAGGGTGTAGGCGTATAAAATTGCCTATAGGTCCCTTATCACAGCTCGACGACGCCAATTCAACAAACGGACCATCGAACGACGTATCCAAGCACGAACGTTATCCCGCTAACGTCGAAGCCAAGCCATACGCAACGGAGCAGGTTAACGAGGCGACGAAGCCAACAAATCGCACCCAAGCATTGGAACGCATCCACTTGCACGCGGAATCAAACCAACGTTTTGGGGAATCAACGAGTCATCTAAACAAGAGCGAACTCGGATGAACCACGATCGAATCAAGATCGGTTTCGGACTCAAACTCAGAAGTGGGTTTACTGCCAAATCAAGAATCGGATCAAAACGAATCGAATCCGAACAAGTCAACCACACAACCGAATCGGAGTCCAAATCAAACAGCGAATCAAATCGCGGACACGAATGAAAACCGAACGACGGAAACCGGAAAACACACCCGGGGGGACTCGGCCCAAACCGAACCAACCCGGGGTGGCTCGGCCCAAGCCGAGCCACCCCAGGGTGGCTCGGTGGCCGAGCCACCCTAGGGTGGCTCGGCCAAGGTCGAGCCACCTCAAGGTGGCCGGCCCCCCCAAGGGGGCCGGCCTTGTTTCCCCCCCCCCCCCTCTCTATTGTGTACACGTGCATGGGCACAGTGAGGAGAAGTTATAAATAGGGGACTTGGTTCTTCATTTTAAAAGGTTGGATTTTGAAGGAGGCGAAGCCCTGCTGGATTGAAGACTCAGATCTAAAAAAAGATCTCAACTTTGAAGGCTTGAAGTTTTGGACTTCCAGATCCGGTGCTCGGCGATCGTCAATGTCAAATAAGGCCTTGTGCCCGGGGCACAGTTTCGAGCGCCTATAAATAGGCCTTGTGCTCATTTGTTTTGGGGGGGATTTTGGAGGAGGCGAAGCCCTGCTGGATTGGAGACTCAAAACTTAGAAAAGATTCAATCTTTGGAGGCTTCAAGACTTGTTCATCCGGATCTGATGCTCAGCGATCGACAACGCCAAATAAGGCAGGAGTTCGAGAGGACCGGATCGGGAGATCTACGTTGCTATACTCCGGATCTAAGCTTGGTTCTTAGATCCCGAGATTGAGCGGTTGTTTCCTTGGTGAAACAATCCCTCCCGGCTATTATCTCCCTTGGTGGAATAATACCCGTTATACTGCGTAGATCTGCCCGGATCGAGATCACGCGGTAGTCCACGGCAAACAACCCCGGCGCAGGCAAAGAACCACACAAAGCGAGTGACCGCATAACAGGAGCTCGCGATTCGTTCGACAAAGAAGGAAACAAGTTGTAATTTTTCTTTATTTGTATTTTGATTTTCATTGTAACCGGCTCTTATAAAAAGACCGGATCTTTGTAATTCGATAAACGATTATTAAAGTGTACAATGATATCAACAATGAAGAAAGCAACAGATTTTCCCGCGAACAATCTGGCGACCACAGTGGGAGCCACCGATCTCGTCGATGAGATCGTTGCGTCGCAGCCGCGGATCCTGATCCCGGTCGTGGAGGAGGTCGAATACGAGTTCGACCAACAGAAGTTCAAGGCGTACCTGTCGTCCTCGTCCGGATCTACCTCCTCCCGCAAGTCCAAGTCTCCAAAGTTCTCCTCCAAGAGGAAACTTCGTTGGTACGAAGATGTTGAAGCTACCAACGAAGATCTCGCCCCGTTTAATACCGAAGCTGCATTAGGTGAGATCTCCTCAACCTCCAACCAGGTCGGATCTACTCTGGCCAACCCTTCTGCCGCAGGGGGCGTAGTGACTCTCTCGAAGAGAGCCCGCCAAAGGCAACGGCAACGCCTTGCGAAACAATTCGCAAAGGCCATGGAATCTGTTGACGGAGTTCGCTACAAGGCGGATCTGAAGAACAGAAGAGGTAAACGGCCTCAACAACCGATGAATGGCAACTCCTCCAAGCCGCCGACGGACGAATGGATCCGCGTCAAACGGAACCGATCAACGCTGGAGGAGCGCATTCGCAAGCGCCGCGCACTATCAGCGCAGGCACGGGCTCAAATTGAAGAAGCCCGTAGAAGGCTGCAGAAGGAGGTGGCAAAGAAATCGCCACCAACTTGCAAAGTATGGAGGCCTAAGTCGGAAGCGACGAGTCAGACTAAGGAGCAACAACTGCAGCCTTCGAAAATTCAACTCCCGGCGAATCAATCCAAATCGCCGATGACTTCCACAACTGCTCTGGGAGATCCCGCAAGACCATCCCAGAAAAGGAAGTCAGTCTTGGAACCCCTCGGTCCAATCCCCGATGAAAGAGGCAAAGCTCCAATTCAAGATTGTTTGGACCCGATGAGAGAGCCCCGAACGAATCAACATGCTGGGGGTCGTTGTCACTTTCAGCATGACGAGGAGTTCAAGGCTGCTGCGCGCGTCAATTTGCGCATCGAGGTTCGGGAGCCCGTTGAGAATTCACGCCCACAAAGGCGCGTTTCAAGACGCGTGACTCTCGAAAGCCCAAAGAAGGCAATTCGCCCCCAGAAGGAAACGTTATCGTCCGATGACGATAACGTTATACCTGGGGAATCGTGCCAACACGCGATAGGTTGCTCTGGCTTTCATACGGACGAGCTGTACTATCGTGTTGGGGGTACGAACAGAGCCAGGAAGAGAAGCCCTCGTAGGCTCGAGATTCAGTGCCCCTGTTCCAAACTCATTCGGGCGGTATTGTCTCAGTGTAATTGCACTAAGACGGTCCCCGAAAGGGTTTCGGTGTTCGAAAGGCTCAGCACTAAGATGCCAAAGCCAAGGCCTACGCGTCCCCGACGAAGGAGAGCGGTGGTTGAAGATGGAGAATTCCCGAGGGTCACCGCTAATATGACCAACAAGGGGACATTGGCACGGGATGATCTCGAGTCAATTCTGGAAGCATCTCGGCGTTTAACCCGTTTGCAGTCTAGAGCCATCTCACGAAGGACGTATGGGAGGATTCGGATAAGTCCACCTTCAGAGGATGAAGAATCGGATGCTTGCTCTGCGGTTACGTCTGATAACACCGTATCCAGCAAAGGAGAACCCCGCGAGTCGTTCATGATAAGCGCGGAACAAGTGACCAAGATGCTTGAAGACGCCATGGCCAAACAACAGGAGACCTTCAGGCTCGAGATGCAGATGGCCATGCAGACCATGAGGGAGATGCATGAGCAGCAAATCCAGGCACTGAGGAACCAGCAAGGCGAACCAAGCCACCGTAATCATGTTGTTCAAGAAGTTGAGCATACGGATACGGATGAAACTCGCAATGCCGATGACCCTCCCATCAACGCAGGGGGTGGTAATGAGGATGCCAACGAAGATACAAGTGAGAGTTCAAAGCTTAAAAATCTCGAGAGCAAAATCAATACCTTGATGTCCGCTCAAGAGGTGAAGAAAACGGGCATTCCTTGTCCATACCCAAGGGAGTGGGATTCAATCCCCTATCCGGCGAAGTTTAGTCTAATCAACTTCACGCCGTTCGATGGGAAAGGTTCCCCCACTCAGCATTTGATTTATTTCAAATCGCACCTGGGTGTTATCTCCGGCAATGAGCCTCTGATGGTGCGGTCATTCGTTGGCACTCTTCGCGGAGCCGCCTTCGATTGGTATCGCCGCCTCAAGCCAGGTAGCGTGAGCAGCTGGGACGATATGGAGACAAAATTCCTCGCTAACTTCTTCGACGACGACACTGAGATATCCATCGGAACGTTGCTTGACGAGAAACAAAAGGACGGGGAGTTAGTCGAAACCTTCGTCAAAAGGTTCCGGAACAAAGCATTGAATTGCCGGGACCCGATCACCGAGGAGTTCATCCTCCAAACTTGCCACAACAACCTCGCATTGGATGTGTTGGAAGCAATAGGGACAGCACCATCCAATACTTGGAAAGACCTGAAGGTCCGAGGGGAACAAGCCGAACGCTTCCTCCGAAGGAAGAAGGCCGAGAGGAGTCGATCGACGACCAATCCTCCAAACTCGAACTTTGCCTCCCGTGGTAAGGGTAAAACACCTGCAGCAGCTGTCGATGCTAATCAAACGTCGCAATAGCAGTCCCGGAGACAACAGAAAACTTCGGATCAGAGGCCTCAAAAAGAGTACTCCTTCAAGGACGAAGATGTTCCAGCCATCTTCAAATCTCTCCTTGATAATAACAAAATCAAGCTCCCACCGATCACGAATCAAGAGGAAGCTGACAACACTGCGGATCCGAAGTACTGCGCATACCACAGGAGGATCCTTCATCCCACCAAGGCCTGCTTTACTCTAAAGAACAGTATCCAGACCTTAGTTGAAGCCGGCGTCATAACACTGGAGTAAGCCAGTCAAGAACGGCGAAACTCCAGTGGGTGCACGAGTATAAACTGTATCCCAAAACTCCGACCGGTATATGAGTATAAACTGCTTCCTGACACTCCAAAAAGTATACGAGTATAAACTGCTTCTTAATACTCTAATAGGTATATGAGTCTAAACTATTTCCTTTCTTCCACGGGAAGTTCCTGGAGAGTGCCGTACGTGGTACTCTTAAGGATAACCCGATCGTGCACCCAGTTTTGTAAAGAAAGCTGGGGGTCGATAATTCATGTAACGGGAAGTTCCCGGAAGAATGTTAAATATAATATTCTTAGGGATAACCCGATCATTATGAATAAAGTGATAAACACTAAACACTCTTGAAATCACTGACGAATTGTCAGAACCCCGTTTTTGTTAAGTCTTTATCACTTAACATCAGAAACCCCCTTTGAGTAATTTGTACGAACCAACATCTTACAGTAATTTGTACTCTTACTCTCCTTTTTCATTTGGTCAAACCTTCCTACAGTTAGGACCAAAGCCAAAATCCCCTCTCGATTCCTTCAATGAACGAGAGGTCCACTTTCAAATTGAGCGATCAAACCTTCCTACAGTTAGGGTCATCTCAAACCCCCCACTTGGTTAAACCTTCCTACAGTTAGGACCATAATCAAAATCCCCTCTCGATTCCTCCAATGAACGAGAGGTCCACTTTCAAATCGAGTGATCAAACCTTCCTACAGTTAGGGTCATCTCAAACTCTCGCTTGGTCAAACCTTCTTACAGTTAGGACCAGAACCACGATTCACTCTCGATAAACGAGAAATTCATCTTTACCTCGGTAATCAAACCTTCCGACAGTTAGGGTTATCCGAATCTCTTCGATTCTCAGAGTGGAGATCCCACTCTCAGTTTCACCTTTCCGGATTCTGGGGGTGGAGATCCCACCTCAAGTCTCCTTTCCTTGTTCTGGGAATAGAATATAAAATTCTTCCTTCCCACACCAATCCTTTTCCAAGAATCTTGGATTCATCATAGGAAGTTTATCCCGAATCCTAAGCAGGGATAAGTCTGCGCCTAACACGCGCTGCCGGTTTAGTCTTTTTCCGATTGAAAAAGACACCAGAGTTCGATTCTAGGGTATTTTATCCTGAAATCTAAGCAAGGATAAGTCCGCGCCTAACACGCGTCGCCGGTTAGTTCTTAACCGTTTAAAAAGAACACTCGTCCACATATTCAACATTGTGGCAGGTTGTTATTAATAACACCGAAATCCATGCCTTACACGCATGGGGAATTTCATCCTGAATCCTAAGAAAGGATAAGTCGACGCCTAACACGCGTCGCCGGTTTAGTCTTTTTCCGATTGAAAAAGATACCAGAGTTCGATTCTGGGGACCTTTATCCCGAAGCCTAAGTAGGGATAAGCCAACGTCTAATACACGTTGCTGGGTAGCCTATTCCCATAACAATGGCGAAGTCTATGTATTCGACATCATAGCACAAAGTCTTAGAGAATTCAATCTCTGAGCACAACGTTACATGCGAACGGATTTAAATAATTCGCATGCTAGCCCGACTCAAACGGTAGTCGGTAAAGGCTAATCAAATCCGTTTAAGGCTGGGGGTTAGCCAAAAATCCTAAAGTCAGCGCCTCACACGCGTCGCCGGGTAGCCTATTCCCGTAACAAGTGGTAAAGTCTATGTATTCAACATCATAGCACAAAGTCTAAAGGAGTTCATTCCTCTAGCACAACGTCACATGCGGAACGGACTTAAACAATCCGCATGTAAGCCCGATTCAAACGGTAATCGGTAAGAGCACGTCAAATCCGTTGAAGGCTGAGGATTTGCCAAAAATCCTAAGTCAACGTCTCATACACGTTGCTGTTTAGTCTTTTCACAGGAGAAAGACGAAGTCTACGTATTCAATATCGTAGCACTAAAAGGGTTAACTCTTTTAGCTTAACGTCACATGCGGAACGGATTTAAACAATCCGCATGCTAGCCCGACTCAAACGGTAGTCGGTAAAGGCTCATCAAATCCGTTGATGGCTGAGAATTTGCCAAAAATTCTATAAGTACGAGTCATTGACGCATCAATTCTATGGATTGGTCTCGTGACTCGAGTATCCGCCACGCTCCAATACCTTAAGAGCTTAAACTGTGTATACTCCAGCAGACGTACGAGTATAAACTGTGTCAAACGTCGAACAGCGCATCACAATGAAGCCTGGACGCCGGGCAACGCGTCGCAATGAAGCTCAAACGCCGGACAACGCGTTGTAAACAAAGATTCAACGCAGTCAATCGACGATCAGTTCTATGTTGAATCAACCAACTCGAGCTAAAAAGTCAAGAAATCAAGAATCGGTTTCAAGTTCAAAGTTTCAACAGACGGTCAGACAATAAATGCAGCACCGGAATCCTTACAGAAGTTCGACAAAGCACCGAACAACCTAGAGGGCTGAAAGAATCAAGAACAGAAGCCATTCCAAAGTCCCGTTATACCGACTAAAGGTTGGGACAATCACATCCAAAGTATTCCAGACTCTTCTATAAAAGAACGAGGCTGAAATACTTTGGAGGGGGTATCTGTAGGCGTATAAAATTGCCTATAGGTCCCTTATCACAGCTCGACGATGCCAATTCAACAAACGGACCATCGAGCGACGTATCCAAGCACGAACGTTATCCCTCTAACGCCGAAGCCAAGCCATACGCAACGGAGCAGGTTAACGAGGCGACGAAGCCAACAAATCGCACCCAAGCATTGGAACGCATCCACTCGCACGCGGAATCAAACCAACGTTTCGGGGAATCAACGAGTCATCTAAACAAGAGCGAACTCGGATGAACCACGATCGAATCAAGATCGGTTTCGGACTCGAACTCAGAAGTGGGTTTACTGCCAAATTAAGAATCGGATCAAAACGAATCGAATCCGAACAAGTCAACCACACAACCGAATCGGAGTCCAAATCAAACAGCGAATCAAATCGCGGACACGAATGAAAACCGAACGACGGAAACCGGAAAACACACCCGGGGGGACTCGGCCCAAACCGAACCACCCCGGGGTGGCTCGGCCCAAGCCGAGCCACCCCAAGGTGGCCGGCCATGTTCCCCCCCCCCCTCTATTGTGTACACGTGCATGGGCACAGTGAGGAGAAGTTATAAATAGGGGACTTGGTTCTTCATTTTAAAAGGTTGGATTTTGAAGGAGGCGAAGCCCTGCTGGATTAAAGACTCAGATCTAAAAAAAGATCTCAACTTTGAAGGCTTGAAGGCTTAGACTTCCAGATCCGGTGCTCGGCGATCGTCAACGTCAAATAAGGCAGGAGTTCGAGGGAATCGGATCTGAGATCTACACGATCACACTCCGGATCTAAGCTTGGTTCTTAGATCCCGAGCATCGAGCGGTTGTTTCCTTGGTGAAACAATCCCTCCCGGCTATTATTCCCTTGGTGGAATAGTACCCGTCATATCGTGTAGATCCGACCGGATCGAGATCACGCGGTGGTCCACGGCAAACAACCCCGGCGCAGGCAAAGAACCCACCAAAGCGAGTGACCGCAAAACAGGAGCTCGCGATTCGTTCGACAAACAAGGAAGAAAGTTGTAATCTTTTTTATTTCATTTTGATTTTTCATTGTAACCGGATCTTATAAAAAGACCGGATTTCTGTAATCGATAAACTATTACGAAAGTGTACAATGGAATCAATGAAGAAGAACACAAATTTTCCCGCGAGCAGAGGGAGACACGGACTAGAGACCAATACTTGAGGTGGTAGTTAGTGTGTTTATATTGTGAGTGATTGTAAAGTTTTTAATGAACTAGAAAACCGAGTGTGAGTGTACACGTTATTCGGGTGAGCATAGAAAATCTGGTTGTATAGTGAATTCTCCTCAGGAGTGGGAGCGGAGACGTAGGACGGAAGGTCCGAACTCTGTGATTATTTTTGTTTGTTTGAGTTTAGCTTGGCGTATTTATTTTTGTTCATCCTTATTGTCATTCTCTCATTGTTTTATTCATCCACCATATTGTTTATATTTGTTTACATTTGTTTGTATATCCTTTCTTATATATCTTGTTGCATATATAATTTACTAGGATATTTGTTAATTAGTTTTATTTGGTATTAAATTGGATTAGATTAGCATAAACCATATTCCCCCCCCCCCCCCCCCCTAGGGTTCTTTTCTAGTGGTATTAGGGTGCTTTCAATAGGTATCAGAGCACTTCCTAGTGGCATTAGGGTTTTTCAAAAACTTCTTGAACTCCTTCAGCTTATATTCTCCACCATTGTCTGATCTCAGATACTTCACCTTCAGATCCGTCTTGTTCTCCACCATGGTTTTTTACTTTTTGAAGATCCCAAACACTTCTGACTTGTGCTTCATAAAGTATACTCGCACCTTTCTCGAGAGATCGTCGATAAATGTGACATAGTATGCCGAACCGCTAAGAGAAGACTTGCTAGCTGGACCCCATACATCTGTATAAATAAGCTCTAGCTTCTGAGCTTTAGGTGGTCTTCCACCCTTCTGAAAGCTGACCCACTTCTACTTCCCGTAGATGCAGTCTTCACAAACACCAACTTTCAGTGAATCGATGCCGGTTAGCTTTTCTTGTGAGTGTAGAATCTTCATACCCTTCTCGCTCATGTGTCCCAACCTATTGTGTCACAAATCTGCACTCTCCTTGTCATCTGCAATTACAAGGGTGTCACTCGCATGTGAAGAGAGGTAAAGAGTTTCTGTTTTGTTGTCGGGCAACCACTATAGTACCGTTGGAGATTTTCAACGAATCTCTGGTAAAAGTTAAAATATAGCCTTCCGCTCCATGCTGACCTACCAAAATAAGATTCCTCTTCAGGTTCGGTATGTGTCTGATGTTCTTTAGATTCTACTTAGATCCCTTCATCTGAATCTACACGTCGCCTCTTCCAACAATACTACAAGGGTCGTTGTTTCCCAAGTACACTTTTCCAAAGTCTCCTACTACATAGTTCTGAAGAAGCTTCCTATTAGCAGTGGCGTGGAATAAGGCTCCTGAGTCAATAACCCAAGAATCAGAATCGCTATCCATAACAAAGATTAAGGCATCTTGCATGATGTGAGCCTCTTGCTCATTTGCATCTTTCTTTTGTGCTTTACAGACTGAAGACATATGGCCCTCCTGGTTGTAGTTCCAACACTTCTCTTTAATATGCCTAACCTTCAAGTTTGACCTCTTCTTCTTCGACTTCGACCGATTCCTGCTCTGGTTACCCTTCTTCTGGATTCAGCCTATCTGCTCGAGATTTTAGACTGAACCTGAACCTTCTGATTCAGATGATTTTCTTCTAACCTCCTCAGATAGAATCATGCTAACAACCTCACTCAGGTTCAACTTTTTCTTTCCCACCGAGTTGTTAATTGCGGTCACGCAACATGTCCAACTATCCGGTAACTACGATAGAATAATAGGACATGTACTTCGTCATCAAACATGATGTTCATGAAGATAAGTTGATCAACAATCATATTGAACTCGTTGAGATGCATCGTGAAGGAGCATCCTTCTTCCATCTTGAGGTTGAAGAGTGTTTTGACAAGATGCATCATGTTTATAGCTGACGGTTGCTCGTACATCTTTGTGACCACTTCCATAAGCCCCACTGTCGTCTTCTCCTTTAATATATTGTGGGTGACTGATTTGGCGAGTGACAATCGGATCTACCTTAGAGCCTTTCGATCCAATTGTTTTTAGTCCTTGTCTGGTTCCTCTTTCTTCTTTCCCTTAGCCTTGCCCATCAACGAACGGTAAAGGTCCTTCTGGTACAGATAGTCCTCCATCTGCGACTTCTAGTAAACAAAGTCTGACCCGTCAAACTTCTCAATCTTTGATTTACTTTCCTCTGCCATGGCTCTCGCACAAATCTCCTGAATGAAGCTCTGATACCAATTGTTGGGGGTTCGAAACAATCAATCAAACCCGTGCTCTTCCGGATCATGTGCTAAGAGTTTAACAAGTAGGAAAATCATCGCAAATAAAAGAAAATTTACAGGAAAGATTAACAAGAAGGAACACAGCAGATTTAACGAGGTTCAGCAACGTGCCTACGTTCTCGGGAGCCACACCACATAATTCTTTGATTAATTAAAGAATATTACAATGCTCGCAATACGTCTCTCTCTCTAAGATTTCTAATCTCAAAGAGCCGTCAAAACCCTCTTTTTTTCTTGTTTTATAAACTCTAAAAACATATCAAGGTATATATAGTATTCCAGCCCAAAACAGATTCCCAAACAATTTAGGAAACTGGAAAAACCGCTTTCGGTCAACCGAACTATGGGTGTCGGTCGACCGGCCAGAACACCTTCTTGTAATCAGCTTTTCGTGCACGTTTTCGGTCGACCAGTGACCTATCTTTGGTCGACCGGATGACCACTCTCGGTCGACCGTCATCAAGCTTCGATCGACCGGCCGGAGTGAGTTTCCTGGGTTGTTTTCCTGCAGTCGATTCGGTTGACCGGCACACGTCCGTCGGCCAACCGATAGGGGTTTTTCTGCTTCTTTGATGATTTTTTTCAAGTTTCAATCTTCACACTTCCAAAACCAACATTAGTAACATAAAACACGATAGAAAAGAAATCAAGCTATTTTCGGATTTGTAATATTTTCTCTAGAGAAAGAGAAAATGCAGTATATGACCACATAGTGATATTTTCTGAAAGTGAATTGATTATTTAGGATTTTATACATATTGAAAACAAAAACTTCGGTATTCTTGAAATTAATTAAGAATGTATCCAATAGATCGATAGGAAAGAGACAATGTGTTGCGTGAGAATCTTGTTCAGCACTAAATTTAGGTTCGTCGATATCTATGGCATGACTCCCATTGAATACAAAACAAATATCATCATATCAGCATGACAATCAAGTGCAGGGAAGATCAAGATGAAATCTTTGTTTCACGTTAGGGAACAAATTTGTCCACGAGTTGCCATTCAAATACATATTAAACATGTTCAGATTTCAGGCTTATCTCCTGCTTTAACTGTATATACAAGTTCATCACAAAAATTCTAACTAACAGGATTAAAAAAGTTTTGGGGTTTTTGGTGAATGAAACTCAGTGTGCTTTTGTAAAAGGTAGGTTGATCTCAAGTAACATTATGTTAGCCCATGAATTGGTCAAAAACTACAGCAGAAAGAATCTTTCTCCTAGAGTCATGTTAAATGTTGACATCAAGAAGGCCTTTGATAGAGTTAGTTGGAAATTCCTATCATATATGCCTAAAGGGTTGGCTTTTCCTATTGCAATGATAAACTGGATAATGACATGTATAACCTCCCCTAAGTATTCAATCTCTCTTAATGGTTCCCTCCATGGTTATTTCAAGAGAGAACGTGGCCTTAGGCAAGGGGATCCTCTCTCCCCCTATTTGGTCATTCTGTGCATGGAATACTTGTCAAGGAGTCTGGATCTTCTGAAGCATGATAAATCATTCAAATACCATCCTAAGTGTGCAAAGTTAAAAATAACTCACCTTATTTTTGCTGATGATTTGCTCTTATTCTCCAGAGGTGATATGAATTCAGTATCGAAGCTACACCAGTGTATAAGGAATTTCAGTGAAGTTTAGGCTTAGAAGCTAACCTAGATAAAAGCTCTATTTTATATGGAGGTGTTGATGAAAATGTTAAGGCTTCAATTCACAATCGGCTGGGATTCTCTTCTGGAATAATGCCTGACAAGTATTTAGGAGTGCCTTTAGTTTCAAAAAGATTGGCTTACATGGATTGCAATCCGCTCTTCACAAGGATTATTGGTCAATTCAAAAGTTGGTTGAAAAACAGGAATCTCTCTTATGCTGGTAGAATGCAAGTCATCAAGAGTGTGATTCTTGGAATTCAAACTTTTTGGACCTCAAACTATATCCTACCAATCAGTGCATTGAAGAAAATTGATAAAATTTGTAGGATGTTCTTATGGGGTAAAAATGATCAAACTTTTAAAGCTCCGCTTGTGTCATGGGAGAGAGTATGCATGAATAAAAAACAAGGAGGTTTGGGCATTTTTTCTGCATATAGGTGAAATGTTGCTTCAGCTCTGAGATATATCTGGTATATTCATATTAGCAAAGAGTCTCTGTGGATTAAATAGGTTCATGAAACCTATTTAAAACATAGAGACATTTGGCAGGTCAAATCTAAAACAAGAGAGTCATGGATGTGGAAGCAATTGATTAGAACAAGAGATAAAGTTATGACTATGTGTGAAGGTGAAAAAAATCTGAAGCAACTCATCAACTCATGCCATCATAGTGCTAAACTAAGGCTTTCAGACCTGTATAATGCACTATCCCCTGGTTCTCAGAAAGTGTCATGGTATAGTGTGGTTTGGGGAGGATTCAATGTTCCCAAGCATTCTTTTATGTGCTAGTTAGTCCTACAAGGTAGAATCCTCACTCAAGATAGGCTTCTTAGAAGAGGGGTCGTTGATTCAAATAACTGTTGTCTATGTTCTGGAGCTGAATGTGAGACCAGAGATCATTTGTTCTTCGAATGTGCATATTCTTGTGAAGTGTGGAATAGCATTATGAACTGGTTGGGGTTCAATTGGAGATCATGCTGCTGGCAACAAATCATTCATTGGTTCATCATCGGGTTGAGAGGGAAAGCACTTAAACAAAAGTTGAAAATGCTGGCTTTAACTGCAACTATTTACTACATTTGGCAAGAAAGAAATGCAAGAATTTTTCGGCAGCAATACAGGAGTCCAGATCAAATGGTCAAGATGATTAAAACTGAAATTTGGATTATAATCCTTAACAAGCCAGGAGTAAGCAGTGATATTGATAGCTTAATGTTGTGATTTGCAGTTGTTTTTTCCTGTCTTTACAGAGTAATCTCGATGCTTTTGCTGAGTTATCTTGATGTGTATAACTTCTTTTCTTTTTGGTGGATGAATAAAAATTTTCTTTCACTGGCCAAAAAAAATACATATTAAACATATATACAAACAAGAATTGCCTGCTAGTCTTCGTTCAAGTATTCAATATTGTCAAAAAACATTATTTGCCACTTAACCACAACCTTTATAGTTGGTCGATCGGTTGAAATTGAACCTTAGTTGCTCAGATGGTGGTGGAAATTGAAATATGTTTTCTTTCTTCTTGATTTTCAACAATAGAAAACCAAACAAATCCCCAACCCTAGCTCTAATTACCCCTATCTTGAACAAAGCACCAATTTTTTATCATAATAATGCACGTACCTTTGACCTAAACCCAATCAAACCAAAATTCATGAAATTGCAACGAACCAAAGACAAAGAATCTAACATATTATTTATAAAATAATAGACAGTTGTGATTGTGATTAAAACAACATATTTTGATTGGTAGGCTATAATTGAAATTAATTTATACTATCTGTTTCTTTCTCCAGCACCTATAATGCAAAAAGTGCACTACCAATCTATCATGCTTGCTATCATGCTAGCATCCACTATGGGTCGTTGCCTAGCTAGTAGATACTCCATAACAATATTTGTTCATATAATCGGTCAACGTGAGCTCGACTTCCTCATATCTAAAAGTGGAGGAATTGATTGGTTGACGTGCTTCCATTAATGGCGACATTCAAGAATGGAGAAAAGCAACGTGTGTGTCCATATCTATTCCTTTATACAAATAGGAGGATCAGAGATTCACTGTTTATGGTACAGTAAATGCTACAGTAGCATTTACTGTAGCATTATTACTGTAGCTAATAATTAATTAAAAATATTGCTGTAGCACACGGATATACTGTAACATTTAAATGGTACTGTAGCAATCGGGATACTGTAGCACTTCCAAAAATTCAAAGCATGCCATATTAAAAAAACGGGATTACTGTAGCAAAAAAAAAAAATACCGTGCTTTGCACGGACCGCAAACTAGTATATATATAAAGAGAGATGTATATACTTGGTACCAAGCTTAAATTTTGTGTTTAGTAGTGAGGTGTCTTATTCTCATTTACTCATTCTAATTCTCAACCACTCCCCAACTCATGTGAATGTGGACCTCAATTTTAACGAGTGGAGAGAAATATCTCACCTCACCACCAAGCACATAAACTTATGCTTGGTACCAAGATACTCATTTCTCTCATATGTGAAAAATGTGTATGCTTGGTACCAAGCATAAGTTTTTGTTCTTGGTAATGATGTGGCATATTCCATTTCACTCATTAAAATTGAGCCTCACATTCTCATGGGTTGGAAGGAGTGGTTGGGAATTGAAATGAGTGGATAGGAATAGAACATCTCACTACCAAGCATAAAATTTGTGCTTGGTACCAAGCATGTTCATTTCTCTCTTATATATATA
>BQKN01064488.1:9125-69200 GCA_022839385.1 Asparagus kiusianus | reverse complement strand
TATATATATATATATATATGTGTGTGTGTGTGTGTGTGTAAATATCGTGTATGTATGTATATATATGTATATATGTTTATCCATACGTATTAAAGTTCATAAATTTAAATAAGATCAATATTATTTTTTTCATTTACATTAGATAATACATAAGAAATAAATGTGAAGTGTAGAATAAACGTCCAAGAAGCGTATGAGGATTGTTCAAAATTAAAACATGCATTATATAATTGAGTATACGCCTGAATAGACATATGCATATATTAAAGTAAGTGTCTAAGAAGTTTTGGTATGGGTAGGTGTCAGGTACAAGTATGGCTTCCGATTGGAAGTACCCATATAACATGATGCGGAGGTGATGATGAATTGTAGCCCTACAAACAGTACCCATGAACAGTTCTCTTTTTAATTTTTTGTTGTCAGAAATATAAAATAGGCTAGACCAGATAATCTTTGAAAATGATGGAAAAGGCTGGTTTCACATACGGACATCTAATCAAAAGCATATGGCTTCACGCATTTATGAATCACTCCACAATTTAGCCGAACTTAAAACTTTTATTCCTATCAATACTCCTTCTCCAAAATGAAACGTTACAATCCTTTATATAACAATGAAATAAATCCTAATTCTAACTAATATATTACATCGAATTCAATAAAATAACATAATAGCAAATCTAATTAAATAACCAATCCAATCCTAACCAAATATCTCAAAATCGCATCCTAAAAATCCTTACTAATCTAATCTTCTAGATGTCCTACATCATAACATAGGAGACTAGTATCCGGAATAGGTGAAAATATTTGTATGTTGATCAAATTCTCAACTCTTGAATTGTAGTTTTTAACTATTTAGGGTGTATGTAAACTCACAGCTTATCAGTAATATACTTGACTTCAAAAATATTCCTTCCAGGGAATTTCATATCTACATATAGGTGTCAGTAGGTATCCTTCTTTGTGTGACGTAACTAGAGAACTAAATATGTAAACACTGAAGATAATATTCTATGTTTGAAAGTAGGTTTAATTATTTCACTTGCTTTCTGATGGAAAGCTAACAATCATTATGGAATGGAAAGAAACTTTTATTTTGGGTTAAATCCCTATGTACTTTCTCTCTTTTATAGAGTATCGATTGGTAAAATTGTGGGGTGATGTCAATATTTTTTAAATACTTAAAAAAATTAATAAGAAATATGGCCCTGAAAACGAAATACCTCACATCATTATAATTACTTCAATACCCAAAATTGTCACTATATTAAATTGTTTCTGAAAGATGTTACTATATTAAACTTTAAAGTATATGATCAAATAAATTCAATTTGGAGTTTTCCATTCATGATACATGCATATGCGTAATGTCATGATTTAAATTTGTCTCTGTTGTTGATGTATATTGGAACCAATTGGAAATTGGATATGTACAACAATTAGAAAGTAACGTTTCACACCTGGCTAGCATCCGAAGAGAGGTTAGTGTGCCTCCTCCTTTAGCATAATTTTCTGATAAGATTCTGATTCTTTTCTTAGTGAACTTGTTATATGTCAGAGAACAATTGGATCCTCTGGATTGGATGTCCAGAATTTAATATCTTCAGAGTGACGTGCTCATACTATATCCATGTTTAAATCTTTTCTTATTACTTTATCTTGCTTTGATGATGATTTCTCTTTTAAAGTTTTAAATGTCAATTTTGTTTCATTTTTGGCAATAATTTTAAGGGCGGCTCGTCCTTTGAAGAATCCTTGAGGAAAGAAAGATTCCATTGTGCTGGCACCTTACCAATGCAAGCTCTTCACGAGGTAGTCAATATCCTTGCAGTGTAAGCTACATGTATATCTTATGCTTATAGACATACAAATTATTTATTGTTTTTCTTCATGTCTATATACATGTACACAGGCATATGTACATGTATGCATGTACATGTACATATCTGTTTTTGAAATATCGTTAATGGAATCCGTATTTTCATCTCCTTGTTACAAATATATTCTTTTTTTCTGAAAAAAAAACTGATGAATCCTTCATGTGTGATGCAGAGTTGCAGATACTTTAAATTATTTACTGGTAAGAGATGCTCCCTGTGATTTGAAATTTACATTTCTAGGGATTTAGCTTCATCTGATATAAAGCTTTTACACTTGATTTCATCCGAATAGCAACTGTACTGTGCAGCTGTTCACTTTATGTTCAAGTTACTGAATTAGACTGTTAATATGTTCTAATATAACATTTGTGTATAATTGAAATCATGAAAACGAATTTTAAAACTTCTCCTTTGCTCTTTGGGTTCCTCCCAAGAAACCGCCTTTAAAATAAAGTAAGAATACCAAAACATTACAACTTTTAAAGTCCAGTTAACCGTAATCTAAAACTTCTCCTTTGCTGTTTGGGTTCTTCCCCAGAAACCGCCTTTAAAACAAGGTAAGAATACCAGTTAATACAAAAAAACGCCCTTGAAGGGTTTTGGTAGCAACCAGATCACTTTGACCTATTTTCCAATAAAATTTTGATTGAAATTTCCAAAATGTCGGTCACACGCCAACACATTTTTGGTTTAGACTTGATTAAGACGTGTCATGCGCTAGGAACACGTGCTTTTAAGAGCATTTTGGGAATTTCAGTCAAAGTTTATTAAGGAATAAGTAAAGGTGGTTGATTGCTATCAAAATCCTTTTAAAGGTGATTTTTGTATCAATTGAACTTTAAAGAAGATTTTTATATTCTCATCCTATTTTAAAGGCTGTTTGTGTGAGAAGAACCCTTGCTTACATTTCTTTGCAATAAGATGAAATCTTAGTGTCCCTTCGATGTAAAATTTTGGCAGAATACCTTACATGTAGATCCTTAAAATGGAATTACCCGTGAGGCTAAATAGCACTTAATTACCTTGCAATTTCACTCAGTTTGCACTTATATACTAACTTGTTTTTTGCAACATTTATATACCAGTATCCTTTATTGTGAAAATGTAATACTTTTCACCCAAATGTTCATGTAGACACTCGCATGCTAATTTTAAAACTTTTTAATCATTAATGTTTGTTGAATTTATTGTTAAACCCATCAAAATTCTATTTTAAAATAGAATATGAATATGTTAACAGTAAATTTAACAATTATTAAATAGTTAGCGAGTTCTAAAATTAGCATGCATGTGTCATACGGGAACATTTGAGCGAAAATTTTCACGTTTGCATAACAAATACTACAACATGCCAATTTTAAGCAATTTAGGATATACACTGCTAAATACAGCAAACCGAGTCAAACAATATGGCATTTTAGTGCTATTTAGCCTAGCTGTAAACCAAAACATGGAAACATTTTCAATAAAGGACCCTACAAACCTTTTAAAGATATGGCTGTACCATCCTTTATAATTATATATAAGTTAGCGAGGGGATTTGTTGAAGGTGTTCCAAAAACATAGAAAGCTAGTCGATCGTTGGCTGTCTTTTCGAGCATTTGTTCCGAAGGAATTTTGGGTACATGCGAGCGACTTCTTTAGATTCTCCCTCAGGAACATCAACGGCTGTGATCAAGTCTGCCGTAGATAACACCAATCAGGCTTAGTGTCGACCGTCGGATCAATATGGCTTCATCACGACGAAGGATACTTGTTTGTTATGGTTTGGCCGCGTGCATGTTCGAGGTGAAGGTGACATTTGAAGAAGTAATTCGGTCTCGTGTGCGTGTATCAGTTGAAGGCAAAAGGTAAAAAGCACTTATTTACTCTGTTGTTTCCTCTGCTTTTCACTTGTATAACCCACAGCAAAAAATGTCCAAAAGTTTTTTATATACTTGCACTTATACACTTATATTTCCTAAAGTTATTAAAAATTGCACTTAAATACCCTAAAGTTTTTAAATTTGATATTTAAGTACCCAAAAGTTTTTAAAACTCACACTGAGATACCCTCAATTTTGTATAATTGAGGGTATTTAAGTTCTAGCTTTAAAAACTTTAGGGTATTTTAAGTGTGCTAAAAAGCATGAAGGTGTGTAAGTGCAAGTTTAAAAAAATTTAGGGTATTTTCTTGCTATAAAATACAAGTTGGGGTATATAAGTGAAAAGTAGGTAAAACAATAGGGTACATAAGTGCTATTTAGCCTAAGCTAAATTTTAGCATTTATTATTCTTTTGGGTTTAAATCATGGGCAATTGCAAATTACCTCCTAAATCTTGGTATTTGCAATATTAGCCCTCAAATCATCAACTTTGTGAAAAGATACCCCAAAATCAATCAACTTGGTGCTAAAAATTAAACTATTTTGTTGATAGTTTTTACATCGTGATTACAAATTAGCTTATCAAAATTGATGATTAATTGCTTTGAGAGTAATTTTTTTTTAAAATTGATTATTTGAGGGGTAGTTTTGTAAATACCAAGATTTGGAAGATATCTATATAAATACTCATGATGTAAGGGGTATGTATGCAAAACCCTATTCCTTTTTTACAAGAAAAAGTCTTGTCAAGGAAGAAAAAGCCTCCACACTGGGAGGAAAAAAGCTACAAAAAAGGTGAGAATTTTTGGAAAGAACATAAGTACTACTAATAACCGTGTGATCCTTTTTTATTTTGTTGCAATAATTTTTCAGTGTGCGTCTACTAGTAGTAGTATTGCTCGTGTAGGCCACACCCATTAATGATCTCAGCAAGAAGAGAGCTCCCATGTTTGTGGAAGGAAATTCAAAATTGTGGGTAGTAATAGCACAATAATAGACCAACCCCAAAATGACCCGTACATTAATGCTAGAGTCTGGTTATATGTTGAAGACAGGTCAATGGTTATCAATAGTACATATTGTAGATCTCATGAAGACATTAAGATTTAGATGTCCTTATCACTGTAACAATTATAATTCGATGGTCACTCGTAAAATTAATATTTGTTGCCAAAAATTTTTGTTATATTTTTTCCTGCAATTATAATTTATAGTTATAACTATTTTTCGGACAAATGTGTAGAACTACAAATATGTTGGATCACGTGAGGTTGTACTTACGATAGTACATTATCAAGTACTAAATAGAATCTCAAAAAGTTTGTGACTCATCATGACTCTGACGTGGCACGGCTGACTATACAGAAAGTTTAGTTGAGAATAGACTCCAGGCTTCTAAACTACGATGATTTTTATCTTTTTTTGCAATAACTATGATAAAATTTATATATTTTAACAATTGCATAATTTAATGTTTGTAGCAATGCTTGACAGCTCTTCTCTCGCTGTATAAATAGATGTAAATTAGTCCTCCCAAATAAAAAAAGTGCTAATCACGCTATAATCTATGGATTTGCGTAACATCCCATCACACTCTTAATTTAAAGGTTTTTACATCAAAATCACGTTTATTTTTACTCAAATTGATATTTATCATATTTAATTTTTTTTATGTAAACTGTATTTATTTGCTAACATGCTTGTAATGTCACAGTTAATTTAGTTTTTAGCCAAAAAATACACGAAATGATCATTTTACCATTTTCTTATTTTTTTCATCTCCTTCATCACAAACCTTAACCTAACCCTAACTCTAGCCTCTTCGTCCTCTTTTCCCCATCTTCTCTCTCTCTCCTACCCCAACTCCCCTCCCCCTCTCTCTTGCCCTCCCTCTTCCTCTCTGCCCTCCCACTCTCCCATTCCTTCTCACGTAGAAATTAGGATTAGGGTTAGGATTTGGAGGAGGTGGTAGTTATGAGTTAGAGTGAAGATTTTTGGGAGGTGGCGGCTATAGGTTAGGATTAGGGTTTTGAAGGATGTGATGTAGGCACTAAAAATGCCAAGAAATAAAGCAGGGTCTAACCTCGCCACAAGCATGATAAGAGTCCTCATCATGACGAACCTCCTCTCAACCAACAAGCTCGTCATTGGCGACGAAGCTCATCATCGAAAACGAAGTTCGTCATTGAAGGCGAAGTTCGTCTAGAGATGAAAATCCTCTAGAAGATGAAGCCCATACAAGAGACGAAGTCCATCTGCAGACGAACCTCGTCAAACAGTGCCTCACCTCTTGGAGAATGAAACTCGTCATTGAAGACAAAGTTCGCCTAGAGACAAGGCTCTCAACACCTTATCCTTCAAACGATGCTCGTTAGTGAAGGCGAAGTTTATTATTAAAGACGAAGCTCGTCACTGAAGATGAAGTTCGTCAGAAGAAGTTCACGAGACTTGCTACGAAGCTCACCGTATAGCGAAACTCACTTTGTCAGACAAACCTCGCTGCGCATCGAGGCTTGTCTTATTTGACAAACCTCGCCACGCAGCGAGGCTCGTCTCACCAAATAAAGTTCGACTGTAACGGTCTTGAAGACCCAGTCAGCCCACGTAGACTAAATTCCAGGAGTCTGTTACGCTCCTCAACCCCACGATTAGCACGTCAGTTACGCGCTAAAGGCTTATAAATAGCCTCAAGCAGCTATGAAGAAGCCAACTTGGCACAGGCACGAACAGAGACACACGTGAGAGCTAGAACTCAAACTGGGAGATGCTCTTTTGAGATCCGAACGTCGATTCTTGTGATCTAAGCTATTAACAGAGGCTGATTCTTCTCCTCGAATTGAAGTGATTTTGTTTCGATCGTCAACGAGAAGTAAGTTTGACTCAAGCATCGAGCGATGCATTTCACCGCCACATAGAACCCACGTTAAATAAAGGAGAAGTCGAACCAACATTCTCCTCTTTTGTACTTGAGAAAGAGCGATTGTAAACAAATTCCTTTCCATGCGATAGAATCTTTCCTCAAAGCTAAAACAGTTAAGAGAATCAATCGTTTTCGAATCTTTTTCGGGACCCTACAGAAGATGGCGACCATAGTAGGAGAACTCATTTTCTCTGATGAGATGATCATGGCGCAGTTGGACAAAATCGCTGTGGGAACTGACGTCGAGACTCTCATCATCGAGTTCGACTAGCCCAAGTACAAGGATCTCCTCTCCTCTCGTACTCCGAGTCCCATCAAGACACGTAAGTGCCGCAAAGTCTCTCGCGAGACTCGAGTCAATTCGGCTTTTGATAGTTCAACTCGAGTTCGCCTCGAGGAGAAATCCTTGCCTCTGAATGATGAGGCCCTGAAAATCAGCTGCCAGGCTAAGCAATGGGTTGTCAAACAACCCAAGCAAACGCCAATTGCGGAGCTCGCTGCTGATATGCTGTCAAGGAGGGCAAGACGTCGTCGACGCCAGAATCAGGCTCGTCGTGAAGCCCGAGCCTTAGTCTCTATGGATGGCTTCCACTATCGGCCACGAGACGATGTGTCTAAGGTCTGCAAGATAGTCGAGACTCAACTAACTGATGTGCGTCAGAATGATGAGCCTCACCCAAGCGTCCAAGTGTGCTCAGATGACGAACTCCGTCCTCAACACGAGGCTCGTCCAAAACAACCAGTGCGTCCCCCTACCCAGGATCGCCCTGTCATTGGAGCTAGCCAGACTTTGGCTCGTCAAAAGGACAGACTGCGTCCTCAACACCGAACTCGCCCCGCTGCTGAGCCACATTCAAGTGGCCAAGTTGAGATTCGACCAAGACGGCAAGTGCGTCCCCCGAATCAAGTTCGCCATGCTGTTCGAGTTAGCCAGACTCAGGCTTGTCGAAATGATGAACCTCGACTACAGCACAAAGCTTGCACTATTGCTGAATCACGTCCAAGTGATCAAGCTGAGGTTCGATCAAGACGACAAGTGCGTCTCCTGAACCAGGCTTGTCCAAATATTGATGCTCACATGAATGACGAGGTTCGTCCAGCCAATCAGAGTCGTCGATCTCTAACCCTTAGAGATTCTTGCTCATGTATAAGCAAGTTACCAGAGTTAACAGGGGGTGGTCCTGTTACTGATTTGCGAGATTACCTGGTTCGTAAACGCGGTATGAGCCAGATGAAATCTCAATGCAAGTGTGAGAAGCTCATCTCTGCAGTATTTGCCAAATGTCAATGTGGAGGCCCATCATTGAGGCCCTCCGTCTTTGAGCGATTGTCTGAACTTCCAGAAGCTCCCTCATCTAGAAGAAGACGTTTTCGTCCCAAAAGACAAACGTTCAAGAACGAGTCTACTAAAGTCACAGTTAATATGGTTAGCAAAGGCAAAGGCAAAAGTCCAGCTGATTCTTTTGACTCCACTGATCCCGAGTTTTTTCTAGGGTTAGGGGGATTACTCATCGAAGTGGAGGGTGTCTATCAATATACCTGTACCTGTACCGGCTCGATGATTCCATTGAATTATCGGCGTTTAGCGGACATCTCTGATGATGCCGACGAGGAACCTGATAACTCTGACATTACCTGATGATGCCGACGAGGAACCTGATAACTCTGACATTACCACTTCTCAAGCATCTAGCACCGATCAGAGCGAACAAGTGAATGCTCATATGGCCGGGAATGGAGAAGACTTGGCAAAAAAGCTAGAAGAACAGCAAGTTATCCTTCTCCAACAACAAGAAACTATCAATCTTACGAGGGAGACAATAGACAGACTCACCAAGGCAAAGGAGAAGAAGAAAAAGAAAACCACCAGTGAAGCCTCAGGATCAAGACATAGGTGATCTTCACCGGTGCTGGGGAATCTAGCTGTTGAAATCAAGATGACGCTAATGCAGAGGATGATGATGAAGAAATTTTCAAAATTCATTCTGAATCATCAAAAACTGAATCCAACCCTCGTAAGAAAGAACGAGACCAGAAGTTGGACGATTTCCATAAGCAACTAGATGCGTTGAAACTTCAAGGAATTTTTGAGGGATTAGGGGTGACTAGACCATACCCCGCCGAATGGGACGCCGTCCCTTATCCTCCGAAGTTCAAGCCACTCAACTTCCTGCAGTTCGATGGCAAGGGCTCTCCTACCCAGCATATTTACTATATTTCGGGCGCAAACTAGACACATTGTGGGAAATGATCTCATCATGATTCGACTGTTCATTAGTACCCTCAAGGGGGTTGCTTTAGAATGGTTTCGCAGATTGGAGTCAGAATCTATCACTTGCTGAAAGGACATGGAAATGCTCTTCATGGCTAGATTATTCGACGATGACACAGAAGTATCTATGGCCACCCTGCTAGCCGAAAAGCAGAAGAAGACAGAGTCCGTCAGTGACTTTGTCAAGAGATTCAGTCACCGATCACTGCATTCCCGCGATCAAGTTTCTTAGGCTACTCTCATCGAGATGTGCCGGAACAACCTCTTCATCAATATACTATCCAAGATGGGCGCTGTCGAAGCACGTTCATGGAAGGATTTGATTTGGCAAGGAGAGCAGGTGGAGAGTATGCTTAAGAGGATAGATGTTGAAGAGCCTCGGGAGTCTCATCCCAGAAAAGGGGGTATGTTCGGCGTAAAAACTAACTCCCGGAAAGGGATTGTTTGTATTAATAAGAATGACTTATTACAAGGATCAACAATTACAACAGAAACGAAGAGAATGATCTTCTTGTTTAACATGAGTTCTTCGGTAGCGATAGGGCGCCTCCCTCGAATGCTTACGTCGAGTTTGCTTCCCTTGGACGATTCGATCAAACTGCGGTTGAGCTTCAGTACGTAGTAGAAGCTCTTGTGTGATTGAGTTCGATTACCCGAGCTTAATGAGTGTCAAGGCTGAATGCTTAGAGAAGGCTAATATGCAAAGTTTGCAAAGAGCCAAGAGTCTCAAATCTGAGAGTTCAAATTGAGTCTACTTCAACAATCCAAGCTTCTGCTTAAGAATATCCAGCCAAGCTTTCAAGATGCCAAGCCAAACTTTTAGAATGTCAAACTTCCAAGCCCCTTTCTCCCTGCCAGCTAGTCAGCCTCTCCAGCCTCTCTAGCCCCTTTTCATGTGGCCAAAGGCGGCTTATAAATAGGTAAGAAGAGGCATGGTCAATCCCTTGATTTGTGGGATGTGACCGCTCACAGGTGAGGAGCATCATACCCTTTCTTATAGCTGTGGGATGTGGGCACTTATAGTGATGGGAGCCATGCTCCTATCCCTTAAAACGTGGGAAGTGGGAATGCTCATTCCCACCAGCAAGCAGCTGCTTGCACTGCTCAGGCGAGGCTGGCGGTCTTGCAGGTGAGCTTATGTGCTGTCTGAATGCTCAGGCGAGCTTGCAGGCGAGCATAGCGAACAAGCGGGGTCGGCTGGTGGACCCCTCAAGCGTTAGGCGAGCTTGAGTCTATAGGCGAACTTGGTTCGTGCGGGCGAACTGCCTGTAGGCGAGCTTGACTCGTGCAGGCGAGCGAAGCATTCAGGCGAGCTGGACTCGTGCTGGCGAGTCAAGCAATCAGGCGAGCTTGGTTCGTACAGGCGAATCAAGCAAACATGCGAGCTTGACTCGTGTTGGCAAGTCAAACAAACAGGCGAGTTTGAGTCATGCTGACAAGTCAAGTGAAAAGGCGGACTCGGTTCGTGCAGGCGAACCAAGTGCTCATGCGAGCTTGACTCGTGCGGGCGAGTCGAGCGTGCAGGTGAGCTTTGCTTAGCCTCACTCTTGCAATCTTGAGCACACAGGCAAGCTCAAACAGGCGATATTTGAGTTCTTCTGTGTAAAGGCAATTTTTATTGCCTACAAAATCTCGTTCAAAGTTTTCAGACCTAAATCAGGTTGAATGTGGTCTGGAACACTTTGAATGAATAGGATCACTATTCATTAGTTTGGGCAAATTTGAGCCCCTTGGTTGAGCTTTTCAGGCGAGCTCAATGAGATGTAGACGAGCTCAAACTGTGCAGGCGAGCTCTAGAGATCGTCAGGCGAGCTCTGTGTTTGCAGACGAGTTGGATCTGCAGGCGGAGTCCAAGTCGGTGGCAGGTGAGCCACGTGTCCGTGGGTGGGCTCTTACGCTCGCCAGCTAAGGTGACGTGGGCACGTCAGATCGCATTAAATATGATCTGACGGGGTGGCCTCGTCTTCACGCGCTCGATTTGAGCCGTGGAATTGGCGGTGCTCTTGATCCCAATCGTCGATTCGATGGGAGATTGTGGCCGTTCGGTTGAACCGTTTCATTTTGGTCATCGGTTCGAATACAAACCGCCTCATTGTCCAAACAGTTCGATTCAAGACTCGATTTCATCCATTCGATTCGAACTGTCGAATCTGAACCGCCGCTGGCGATTTGAGCCCTTGGCTTTGGTTGAGACAATGAATCTCAACCGTTGAAGCCTCTCCTATATAAAGCCTTCATCTCCCACCTTGGGAGATTACTGTGCTTTCAAAAATTTCTCTCAAGTCTTCGACGAAAATAGAGCTCTCTCTCTCTCTCTCCTCATTTCTTCTTGAACTCGAGATGGCACCCAAGTTGAAGAAGGTCGCTTCCAAGGGGAAGGGGAAAGCTTCCTCTTCCGCCGCCGCTGCTGCTATAGCCGCCTCCGGCGTGACCCAAATTCATTATGGTAAGTTTAGGGGACTGTAGGATAGGACTGAGCCCATGAACGAACAAGATGAAGAAGATGAACAATATTTGTTCATCTTCTGTAGCGGGCTTCGTCTACTTAGGCGAAATTCTGCAATCCAGGCAAGCTTGCATTTCAGGCGAGCTCAGTTTTGTCTGGCGAGCTCTGCGCTGTTAGGTGAGCTCTGCATTTGTCAGATGAGCTCAGCATGTTAGGCGAGCTTCTGCCTTGGTCAGGCGAGCTCTGCTTTTCAGGCGAGCTTCTGCCTTTGTCAGGCGAGCTTTGCCTTTGTTAGGTGAGCTCAACTTGTCAAGCGAGATTTGCTTATCAGGCGAGCTTTGTTGGTTCGCCCGCATGATGGAGCTCGCCTACTCATTGCGGGCCGTCTGTTTTCAAGATTTAGGAAATTTTTGACTTTTTGAGTCAAAATTTCTAACTTCCTCTTGTTGTATTTCGCAGCTCGAGAGGAGGCATCAACTGTTGCGCCTCGCATCCTAAGATCATCCGAAAAGAGACCAACACCGACTGAGAAGGCGAGCCAATACGAAAAGAGCGCCCGCAAAAGAAGACCAGTGGGGCCCAAGACGTCGACGAGGCCGAAACTGATGCAAGACGCAATGAGGTCTGAGCCTATCACACTTGAGTCTATCGTGATTTCAGATGAAGAAGAAGGAGATTTACCCACCCAGGCATCTACTCCGCTACCTCCTCAACAGCCTTGGCCTCAATCTGATATCCCCACCTCAGCAAGCATATGAGGTGAGTGTAGGGTCGAAAAAATTGAAGATTGATTGATTCTCTTGTTTTAAGAAAACTGGGTTCGATCACTTGGTACGAACCCTTACAATCACTCACTCTCTCTCGATTACAGAGGAAGAGAAGATTAATTTAGCTTCTCTTTTGTTTAAGGTGGGTTCTAGGTGGCGAAAGGATGCTTCCCCCGATGCTTGAGTCGAGCTTGCCTCTCGTTAACGATCAGACCAAGATCGCAAGAGCTTCTGACGTGGGCTAACCGGCTGGAATTGAAGTTCGAACTCCGGATTGACGTGCAGAAACTTTAAATTCTGATGCTTCTCTAAGTCCAAGCTTGAAAATCTCCAATCAAGAATATCAACCAACCCCTTTCCCCCTGGCCATCGATGGCTATTTATAGGGTTTTAAGCACGTAACCGACGTGCTACAATAGTGGGGTCGTGGGCGTAACTGATGCGCTGTAATTGTGGAGTCGTGGCGTAACTGACTCCTTGAATTTAGCCCATGTGGCTGACTGGGTCTTCGTGACCGTTATAGCCTGATTTAATATGAATGACGAACTTCACTGCGTTGGCGAACCTCGTCTTTGATGTCGAGCCTCGCTGCGTGGCGAGCCTCGTCTTTGATGTCGAGTCTTGCTGCGTGGCGATCCTCGTCTTTGATGATGAACTTCGAACCTCGTATCCAATGACGAGTTCCGACTTTCGTGGCTCCGTTTCATTCAATAATGAACTTTATCTTTCAACGTTGAGTTTCACTGCATAGAAACTCTCGTTTTCGAGGTTGATTCCTTTCTAAACAACGAACCTCGTTTCTAATTCAAAAGGGGGTTTGTTTCCCTGACCTCTCTTTTCACCTTTCGAATTTTGACATTTTTTTAATGTCTACAAAACCCCCTTTAAAGTTTTCAGACTTGAATCGGTTTGTATGTAGTCTGAAATACTTTGAATAGGTATCTCGAACCTGAGGAGTTTATTTCACGAACCTGATTTTGTCATGAACCTCGTGTTCGCGAAAGTTACTGTTAGGTTCGTTCTGGAGTTTGTCCCTTTATACAAGCCTTGTCAGCATAACCAACGTCTGACAAATGACCCATTGTAGTTTCGTCAGCACCACTGCTGTGCATTTTTTCCAGACCTAGCGAATGGTTGCCAGCTGTTGTTTGGAAATCCCCGTGAATCCCGTCCGTAGATCTTGTTGGGGAGAGATCTCGTCAAACAACCTTAACTGAATATCGCGACCCTTGATTCGACTCTTTTTCCGCCCCTATAAAGAGGGTATCATAATATGAGAAGTCTTTTCTTCTCTCTTCGTCGTTTGGGTTATCTGAATTCCTCCTCTTCTTAAAATTCCGATCTTTCTCTCTTCGCAAGTCTTCCAAGCGAAATCGATGGCCCCTAAGACCGCTGTAGACCGAAGCAAGAGTAAGGGTAAGAAGGTTGCTGGCCCTTCGTACGAACCCGGCGTTCTACCCACTTTTTTAGGTAATAGATCTTAAACGCGTGATTTGCGTTCTGAAAGATGTCAACCCCGTCTATTTTAGACTTGGGTTTCTTGAGGAAGATAAACAGTTTCTCCCAGACTCATCATAAAGATGACGTCTTTTTGGCTAGATGAGGCTCGTCATCGATGATTCTCGTCTCTTTGACTTGTTTCGTCTTTCGATGAGCCTTATTCGCAAGTTGCACCTCACATGTCCAACATCGTTGGCTGTTTTGACGAGGGTCATCCTCTAGAATTGTTAAACGAAATTCGTTTATATGATGAGCTTCGTCTTTTCATTGACCACATCTCTCTTATTGCTTTGAAGATTGTCTCGGCTCCCAGTAAAATGGATTGGGATTTAACCCCAGTACAGGACGGGGTCATATGTGGTCACTTTTCTCGTAGCAGCGCCAAGATAGATAGTGGAGGTCGTTACATCACCGGATTGCACCATTGGCTTTTTCAAAAAGAGCTCCCTATTGGTGAGACCGCTGAAGAGGCTAACACCTTTAGCCGTACGTTCTTTAGAAGAACTGGTCAATTTCCTGCTAAAGACTTTAGAACTCCAGGCTGGTCTCATTGGAGTCCTACACAATGGTGGCCTCGTGTCACTGAATAGATTTTGCAGGAGAACCAAGAAGACCTACAAAAGTTTGGTCTTTATGCGCCCATTAGAGCGACACAATTCGGATTGATCAATAACTCCCACCAGCTTTTTGGTATTCTGGAGTTGTATAACCCCACAACCCGTACTTTCTTTACTCCTGATGGAGAGATGGGGATTGCTCATCACGAGATGGAAGAAGTCTCCGGGCTGTCAAATGGGAACTATCCGTATGAGGAGTATATCCCAGGTCAACGGGAATTAGTTGCTCTAGAGAAGGAGCAACCCCAAGTAGTAGAGACCTTCTGGGAACTAATGTGTCATTACCACATTTGTATGAATATGGAAGGAAGGCACAATAAGAAGGGTGAGAGACTCCTCAGCCATAGCATCTGGGCTCGATATCTCTTCAAGAACTTGGAGCATAAAAATGACTCTGTGGTTCCCTTAGGTCCTTGTGACGCGAGTGAATTATCACGACGAGTCCTTGCTTATCCTCCCATGCATCGGGTCTCAGAATCAGATGAACAAGGTTACCCTGTTGGTACCACTTTTGAGAGTTATTTCTTTCAAAGTGGGGAGCCTATTTCTTCCAAGGCTTTGCTGGCAGGGTATCTCATGCTATGGCTTCATCAAGTCGTTGTTTCTGGAAGTTTTGACTTGCTGCCAATGGAAGTGGTGTTCTCTGTCGTATGTTTAGCGCACGGACGTTCTTATGCCCTTCTTCCAGCCATGATCGCCCACATTCATCATGGATTGCGAAGCTTATGTTACCAATTTTATCGAGGTAACGAGAACCCAAAAGTTGGCTTGCCATTTATTTCATGGCATGGGTTGTTCTGCATTGTCCAACCCTTATGGGTACGCCTTCTGCTCGTAGAGAGGGTGAAATCATTCCCTTTATTCAGAGGTTGGAGAATTTAGACTGGGAGTACCATTATTTGGCTTTGGTACGGCGTATTCTTCGCGACCATAAGAGATGGGAATTCAATCGCTGTTTCCCTCATTTCCCCGGAACCAGTTATGGACAGGCCATTGTGGATGCATCCAATGGTCGGGGTTATTCTTCTCTGTCACTTGGCTGCTTCAGATGGCTTATGACTATTCGCCTTGGGTATCATATTTATCGTTTCGGCCTAGTATGTGTATTGGAACCCTATCTGCCTTGTCGCTTCGCCCGTCAATTCGGCTACACTCGGTTATACATTGGTGTAGGCGTCAAAAAATGCTGAAAGATATCCAAACACAGCTCAAAAGGAGGTTATCCAAAAAATCAGAAGAGAACACAAGTTTGGGTTGTCTCGCCGTGCGAGACAGTCTTTACTGTCTCGCTGGGCGAGACAGACTTTTACTGTCTCGCCCACGCGAGACAGTCTACACTGTCTCGCCCACGCGAGACAGACTTTTGCTGTCTCGCTGGGCGAGACAGACTTTTGCTGTCTCGCTGGGCGAGACAGATTTTTGCTGTCTCGCTGGGCGAGACAGACTTTTGCTGTCTCGCTGGGCGAGACAGGCTTTTACTGTCTCGCCCATGCGAGACAGTTCTCAGAGGATCAAAACTGCTTTGAAAACCGCCAACACGTGGCCACTAACTGTTCAAGAACGTGGGGAACGTCGTGGGCGAGAATCACGTTGATAACTGCCAAAATAACGGAGTTTGAAACGTGGGGAGACAGTTACAGCGAAAACTGCCAGGAGTATTCATCTCGCGCGACAGTATTTTACTGTCTCGCCGGGCGAGACAGTAAATTTACTGTCTCGCTGGGCGAGACAGCAAACATTGTCTCGCTGGGCGAGACAGCAAACACTGTCTCGACCAGCGAGACAGTAAATACTGTCTCAGAAGACAGTTTTGTCTCAGGGCTA
Organism: Asparagus kiusianus; assembly: GCA_022839385.1. Lineage (NCBI taxonomy): Eukaryota > Viridiplantae > Streptophyta > Magnoliopsida > Asparagales > Asparagaceae > Asparagus > Asparagus kiusianus. The sequence continues at coordinate 53,106 of BQKN01064488.1, read as the reverse complement.
TAAATACCCCCCGAGATCATTTCCAGAGGGAGGTTGGCACAAGGACGATCCAAGGCTGACCAGAGAGCATTCCAGAGCAGAGAGAGAGCAGAGTTCTTCAATTCAGAGCCATTCCTTGACATTCAAGCTTTGACTTGATTTCAAGAAGAACGACTATCTTACATCGATAAGATATCGTTTCCATTTCTGACTTCGATAAACGAAGGAAGAATCAAACCCCTCACGATTAAATCAGAATCTGTGATTCGGTGGTCCACGAGTCAAAGCGCTCCCGGCACAGGCAAAGAACCCACAAAAGTAGTGATCCAAACAACGATCCTACGTTTATTTTCTCAAGAGTTGTAATTTTAACTTTGTTGTGTAAGAGAGTCTTATAAAAAGACTGTTTCTTTTGAATTTATTGTAATCGACCGAAGATATAATAAATTCCATGACAAGACCAACTTTTGACGAAAACAATTGGCAATCCCAATACTCAACTGATATCTGATGGTTGTAGCTTAATCATTGGGGCCAGAGCTTGGTATTGGACTATTGTCGGCGGCACGGGTGCTCGTTTCTTGCTTCCACCAAAAAATCCACAACTTCGGACCACACTTGCTTATTGTAAGTGACATTGCATGGCAAACGCAATGATTCCCAACTTGAACATCAATTCTTTGGGGTTACGTTATATCCGACGCCGATATAGATCCGGGAATGCTTCTAGGCGAAGCCGTATACCAGGGCTCAAAGAGTTCTTACATGCTGAAGAGAGTGCTGGGGTAGAGGAAACAACTCCTCCTAGCCCTCATGAGACTCAGGAAGAGGTAGACGCGGCTCCACATGAGAGTGCATCTCGTAGATCTCCTCGTGTTGATGAGTACGGGAGCCACATGCCTGCCGCTTCTGATATTGGAGACGCTTTTAGAGATGGAGCGAATCTTGGTGAATTTGAGGATTTTTCAGTGTTTCGTCAACTTGTTGGAATTTTGAATGTAACCTCAAAGAGATATCTTAAGTCCAAATATGCTTGCTGTTTTGACACGTCGTGTATCCCCAAGCATATAGTCTTTTTTCTGGACTCCGGTCTATGCGGCAGCTTCACAGACTCAGTGAAGTGCTTCTTTTAGGAGTCAACAACAATGTTAGTGCCGTCTTCACGTTCTGCGGAGATGGGAGAAGTGCTGATCCTATGCTCAGAGCTTGTGGTGTTTCTATTAGTAGCCAGTTTACCCAAGTAGGTAAGCGTATGCTACAAGCACCTAAGTTAAAAGTTCGGTATGGGGAAGACTTCATGCTCAGGAATGGAAGATGGAACTTCAACAACAAGACAGCACGTTTGCTGCGGACGAGGCTCGTAGTGCAATCTCGAAGGACGTCAAAAACTTGTAACTGAACTTCGTATTGTAGCTGAAAGAACTTGTAACTGAACCCCGTATTGTAACTGAAAGAACTTGTAACTGAACCTCGTATTGTAGCTGAAAGAACTTGTAACTGAACCTCGTATTATAGTTCGAGTCTTCTAAGTTCAATCTATGTACTTTGAGTTTCTGTATCTTTAATTATATATGAATAAAATTTATATTTTATCCACATATTGTTCTCTTGCATAACTGAGGCATTCTAACTTAGGATTTTTAGCAAACTCTCAGTTGTCAACGGACTTGAGTAGTCTTTACCAACTGTCGTTTGAGTTGGACTAGCCATACTTTTCTCCTCAGTATGATGAGTTATCAAAGAGTTTCTTTTAGACTTCAATGCTAAGATTTCTCTTCTATCCTTAGTCTCTTTTAGACCTCAAATCAAGTGTATGATAACGAGGTTCAAAATGTAACTAAGCATTAAGGACGAAGTTCAACACATGGCAGACTCATTGGGAAAACGAACGTCATTTTGTAAAAATGACGACGTTAGGAATATCAAGTCGTTTAAAGACTTAAGATAAAGAAAACCAAGTCTCTTCACTTGGTAAGCCAATGTTAGAAAACGCACGTCATTAAGGGTAAATAACGACGTTTGGAAAATCATATCGTTCAGTGACTTTTAGAAGTATGAAGATGATGAAAATGAAGGCACATCACTTGGTAGGCCTAAGTTAGGAAAACGAACATCATTTGGGAAAATGACGACGTTAGGAAAATCACATCATTCAGTGATTTTAGAAGTATGATGATGTTAGAAACGAAGACACATCACTTGGTAGGCCTAAGTTTGGAAAACGAACGTCATTTGGAAAAATGTCGACGTTAGGAAAATCACATCATTCAGTGACTTTAGAAGTATGATGATGTTGAAATGAAGGCACATCACTTGGTAGGCTTAAGTTTGGAAAACGAACGTCATTTGGGAAAATGACGACGTTAGGAAAATCACATCATTCAGTGACTTTAGAAGTATGACGATGTTGGAAACGAAGGCACATCACTTGGTAGGCCTAAGTTTGGAAAACAAACGTCATTTGGGAAAATGACGACGTTAGGAGAATTACATCGTTCAGTGACTTTAGAAGAATGACGATGTTGGAAACGAAGGCACATCACTTGGTACGCCTAAGTTTGGAAAACAAACGTCATTTGAGAAAATGACGACGTTAGGAGAGTTACATCGTTCAGTGACTTTAGAAGTATGACGATGTTGGAAACGAATGCACATCACTTGGTAGGCCTAAGTTTGGAAAACGAACGTCATTTGGGGAAATGACGACGTTAGGAAAATCATCAGCAATCAGAGGTAGAATTAACACAATAATAGTCCCACTATCCTATTGAAGAGGATTAGTGAGGGAAATTTGGAGGAGATGAAATAAAAAAATCATTACCTTTATTTGCTTCTTCTCCCGTGGCAAAGTACATTTGAAGATGAAGTCTACGAGTAATATTTCTTTAGAAATTTACCGTTGACAGGCATCATAAGTTTGTCGCCATCTTTGGTGATAAGACGATAGGCTCCATTCGAGTAGACAGTTTCTACTACAAATGGCCCTTCCCACTTTTGCTCAAACTTTCCTTTCTTCTTGGAATTCTGATACAGGTGTATCTTCTTCCTTACCTCGGGAGCTTAGTGATCCTCATGGGAGCTTGAGGATAGGTGATTCTCATGGTATCTTGAGAATAGGAGCGTGGATGGAGCCAAAGAAGACGGTGAAAGAAGTCGGAAGAAGCAAAACGCAACAGAACAGGGAAGACTGACAGTTCTCTGTCCGGTCGATCGCAGCACACATGCCGGTCGACCGGAAAACCTGCACAATGCAGGGTTTGAGAAAACTCTCTGGCCGGTCGACCGGACCAAGCCTGGTGGTCGACCGGATCGCGATTTCTGGGTTTTCCTGTTTTGTTTTGGATTCTGTTTTGACAGGGATTCCTGATTCTTTTGGGCTTGTTTATTTACAAGATTGCCATCCACGTTTGCACATCTATAAATAGGATTGTTTTAGGGTTCTAAACAATCAGACCTAAGGGAGAGAGAAATTCTAATAATTGTATTAGGGTTTAGAGAGAGAGTTGAGAGGTTGTTCTCAATTCTAGTGAGATTGTGAGAGAGTGATTGTAATCTTTTCATACTCATAATCTAGAGAAGGTATTTTCCTTCGCCGTACTGAATTGTTCTTGTGTTTTGATCATCCTCTTCTCAACCCACCTTTTGGTAATTCCGCGACCAAAGGGTGCTCGCACGGCAACTCGTATCAATTTGGTATCAGAGCACCCAGATCTTGTGAAGGGGGAACCTGTGTATGGTCCTTACTCGCTCACATTACAAGAGGCTTGGCGAGATCCTTATTTCTTTGGAGGGAGTCCAGAAATTAAGGAAGGAGAAGATGACTGAAACAGATAATTCAGCGAGACTTGATGCCATGGAGAAGCAGATTGAGACGATCGGGACGACTCTTACTCAACTCGTGGGTCTAATCAACAGAGGTGACAAAAAGGAGGAATCTTCTTCGAAGGGTAAGAAGAAACTCGTCGAATCCGACGAAGAGCACGAGGAATCTAATTCAGAGGGGGAGACTGAGATTGTCAAGACCGTTGGACATCAAGGGGGTAAGAACAATTACCAAAATCTGAAGATTGACTTCAAGGTTGAGATTCCTGTTTATGATGGGAGTATCAACGTGGAGAAGCTTGATGATTGGATCGAACGTATGGAGATGTACTTCACTCTCTACGGATATTCGTCCAAGGAGAAGATAGTGTTCGCGACATTGAAGCTTTCCGGGCACGCGTTGACGTGGTGGAAATCCTATTGCAAGCAGGAGAAGAAAGCGGCGTCGTGGAACAAGTTCAATGAGCTACTTCGGAAACAATTCTATCCAGTGGGGTTCCTTGAGGAGCGTTGGTACAAGTGGTACGGCTTGCGCCAAAAGTTTAATCAGACCGTTCAAGAGTACACGACGGAGTTCTAGCAGCAGGCGATGGTTCTAAACATCGCAACGGACGAGTACTCCATCTTCATGAAGTACATGGCGGGTCTGAATGATTACATCCGGAAGGAGATGAAGCTGTTTTCGGTTGAGACGATCGCAGAGGCAAGCGTGAAGGCCATTGCCATGGAGGGCAAGCAAAAGAAGAGCAACGAAGCAAAGGGTGATGCAAAGCAAGTTGGAGGCGAGTCTAGTGGTTCTCAGTTTAAGGAGGAGAAGAAGAAGGGTGATCCAGGGAAAGCAGGGCTGATTTGTGGTCATTGCGAGAAGACATGACATGAAGCTGATCGATGCTGGGATAAGTATCCTCATCTGAAGCCAAGAGGGTTGAAGAGGAAGGAGGAGAAAAAGGCATACGTAATAGCTCAAGGTCCGAAGGAAGTTCCGGGGATGACGGAGCCCAACAGCAGTCTCAACCTTATGACGGGAAAACAGACCACGAAGGAGGACGACGACCCAAGGGAGCAGCTCTTTGTGCTCAAGTTACAAGTGAAGACCAGTTTAGTTGATGCCATTGTTGATTCGGGTAGCGAGAAGAATTTGATATCCGAAGCATTGGTTCATAAGCTGGGTCTGAAGACGGTCAAGCATCCGAAGCCCTATCCATTGGGGTGGATTTAGAAGGAGGAGAAGCTAAGTGTAATTGATCAATGCACTGTAAGATTTGCGCTCCATGAGTCGTATATTGATGAGGTCACATGCGACGTAGTTCCATTGGATGTTTGTCAGATTATACTGGGCAATTCGTACTTATGCGATAGATATGCGATCTACGAGAGGCGGGCTCAAAAGTATACATTCACCAAAGGTGGTGAAAGGTTCATATTTTGTTCGGCATCTCTTCCGAGGGAAACAAGCTTGGGGACGGTGACGCGAGCGAAGAGGTTGGTGAATGCAAGCAAGAAGTTTGTCTCGCTGTGCATTAGATTTTCAGAACAACCATCGAAAGAGGATTGCGATTTGGAGCGAAAGGTGACTACGACGAGACGTGGGATGAATGAGTTGTTTTCGATCGGACGTCGAGATCAGATTCCTAGCAAGGCCAGGTGGTTCAGAAAAGAAGGAGGGGCTCGCGAGTTCTCTCAGCTGAAGTTCTAACTTGAATGGGACTTCAAGTTCCTAAAGGGGGGACCCATGATACAGGTGTATCTTCTTCCCTGCATCGGGAGCTTAGTGATCCTCATGGGAGCTTGAGGATAGGTGATTTTTATGGTATCTTGAGAATAGGAGCGTGGATGGAGCCAAAGAAGACGGTGAAAGAAGTCGGAAGAAGCAAAACGCAAAAGAATATGGAAGACTGACAGTTCTCTGTCCGGTCGACCGCAGCACACATGCCGGTCGACCGGAAAACCTGCACAATGCAGGGTTTGAGAAAACTCTCTGGCCGGTCGACCGGACCAAGCCTGGCGATCGACCGGATCGCGATTTCTGAGTTTTTCTGTTTCGTTTTGGATTCTGTTTTGACAGGGATTCCTGATTCTTTTGGGCTTGTTTATTTACAAGATTGCCATCCACGTTTGCACATCTATAAATAGGATTGTTTTAGGGTTCTAAACAATCAGACCTAAGGGAGAGAGAAATTCTAATAATTGTATTAGGGTTTAGAGAGAGAGTTGAGAGGTTGTTCTCAATTCTAGTGAGATTGTGAGAGAGGGATTGTAATCTTTTCATACTCATAATCTAGAGAAAGTATTTTTCTTCGCCATACTGAATTGTTCTTGTGTTTTGGTCATCCTCTTATCAACCCACCTTTTGGTAATTCCGCGATCAAAGGGTGCTCGCACGGCAACTCGTATCAAATTCAAAATCATCGGGCACCGAGCTGCAAGGACTAGGTCACCTTCCTTAAACGTGCGGTATTTAACCTTCTTATCAAATGCTCTGGAAATCCGAGCTTGATAAAACTCAATATGTTGTTGAGCCAATAACCGTTTTTTATCAAGCGCTTCCAATTCTTCAAGACGTCGGCGATGACTCTCTTCCGTTGTCATACCAATTGCGGGTGCTATCCGCAAAGAAGGAATTTGGATCTCTAATGGTAATACGGCTTCACATCCATATATCAAGGAATATGGTGTCACTCCTGTCGGCGTTCGAACTGTTGTACGATAAGCCCACAGACTCTGACCTAATTTCTCATTCCAATCTCTTTTGTTCGTCGAAACCACTTTAGCGAGAATTCTGACGATGGTTTTGTTAAATGCTTCTGCTTGCCCGTTAGCAGCAGGATTATAAGCCGTTGAAGCCAGATTCTTGATCCTGAATTTGTCATAAAATCGGGTGAAGACTTGACTAACGAATTGGGGCCCATTGTCGTGGATGATACGTCTCGGAACACCATACTTATATACGACGTGGTGTTTTAAAAACTTAACAACATCACTCGTTTTGACCTCTCTCAACGGGATTGCTTCTGCCCATTTAGAAAAGTAGTCGGTTATCGCCAAAATAAAATGATATCCTTTGGAAGAGGGAGGTGTCACTAGGCCAACAATGTCCATTCCCTACGTTTCGAAGGGCCATGAAGTGGTTGAAGGATGAAGATGTTCAGGTGGTTGATGCATGTAATTAGCATGTATTTGACAGGCGTGGCATCGTTTGGCATAAGCGACAGCATCTTGTACCATGCTAGGCCAATAATAACCCAATCTGCGTAATCGGTCCCACAACTTAGGACCGGGTTGATAAGCTCCACAAATACCACCATAAGCCTCTTTAAGGGCTTCTTTTGCTTCTCTATTTGATAAATAGCGAAGCAAAAGTCCATCATACGACTTCCGATACAAAGTCTAAGATTGAGAATCATAGTAGAATTTAGGTGCTCGTCTACGAATAGATTCTCTTTCTTTGATGTCTTCAGGAAATAAACCGTATAAGACATAATCAATGATCGGAAATCGTTAATCTTTAGGTTCGAGTGTTGAAGGCTCCGCTTCAATTGCATTAATCTGCAGTGCATACTTTGATTTGAATAATTGTCTGCTTGTCACTGCGACCTGCTGTGTAGTTCCTTCAGGTAGAGCTAGGGTAGCCGCAAGTGACGCCAATGCATCAGCATAGGTATTCCTGAGATGGGGTATATGGTCGATGTAGAAGCCTTCAAAAGAATCGGTCAATGTGATTGTTGCGGTATGGTAAGTAATAAGGTCTTCGTTCCTAACTTCATGCTCTCCCTTCATTTGATTAACAATGAGTTGAGAATCACCATACGTTTCTAAGTGTTTCACCCCCAATTGTTTGGCTATATCTAAGCCAACTAACAAAGCATTATATTCTGCCACATTGTTAGAACATGGTTCTGTTAAAGAAACAGCGCGTGGGAGTATGTGGTTTTGGGGAGAGATAAAGATAACCCCCACTCTAGCTATAACCCGACCAGTAGAACTTGTCCTTGCTGCACCATCGAAGTACAATTACCATACTTGTTCTCTAGAGACGATGTTTGCTTCATATGTCTCATCAGGTATGTCCTGGTATAATTCGGCCTTTTCTTTTAACGAATGATTAGCCATAAGGTCACAAATAGCCTGGCCTTTCACTGCTTTTTGAGGTTTGAAGTTGATGTCATATTGGGAAAGCAACAAAGCCCACTTGGCGAGTCGCCAGTTCAATACACTGGGCTGTGTCATGAATACCCGAATAGGATTAACCTGAGAGATGACATGTATGGTTTGCCCAACCAAATAATGCCGTATTTTCTGAACTGTGAAAACTAGCGCCAAACATTCCTTCTCAATGAGAGGATAACGGGGTTCAGCACCCGATAGTGTCCTACTCAGATAGTAGATGGCTTGTTCATGACCATTTTCATCATCTTATGCCAAGAGTCCTGCTAATGCATGATCTGTAGCCCGAATATATATCAAGAAAGGTTTACCTGACTTTGGTGCGACCAATATCGGCGGATTGGAGAGATATTGCTTAATCTCCTTAAACATTTTCTGGCAAGCCTCGTCCCACATAAAGGATACTCCTTTCTTCATTAATTTTGAGAAGGATTGGCATTTCCCGGACAAGTTAGAGATGAACCTGCGAATATACGCCAATCGTCCTTGTAAACCTTGAAGCTCCTTAAGATTCTTGGGAGGTGATAGCTTTTGGATGGCTTTGACTTTATCTGGGTCCAAACGAATTCCGTTAGCCGTGACCACAAACCCGAGAAATTTACCACTAGCCATTCCTAAGAATGACTTAGTTGGATTCATCTTGAGATGGTGCGTCCGTATAAGATCGAACATTGTTTTCAAGTCGTGTAAATGGCTTCCCTTGTCACGGCTTTTGACGACCAAATCATCAACGTAACATTCCACAGTTTTTCGTAGATGCTTTTGGAAGATAGAGGTCATAGCGCGTTGATAGGTAGCGCCCGTATTTTTCAACCCAAAGGGCATTACTGTATAACAGTATATCCCTGAAGGTGTTCGAAAGGATGTATGCTTTTCGTCATCAGGATACATTTTGATTTGGTTATATCCTGAGAATACATCCATAAATGACATCCTCTCAAACCCACACGTATTGTCAATAATGACGTCAGTGATAAGTAACGGGAAATCATCTTTAGGACAAGCCGAATTCAAGTCACGGAAGTTGATGCACACTCGAATCTTCTCGTTCTTTTTTAGAACATGGACAATGTTGGCCACCCAATCAGGATGTTGCTCTTCACGGATAAATCCTGATTCGATGAGATTTTTAACTTCAGCTTCAATTGCTTCCATGATTTGGGGCCAAAATCGCCTTTGCTGTTGTTTAACAGGCTTGACGTCTGGTTTGATATTTAGTCGATGCATAGCCACTTGGGATCAAGCCCAGGCATATCCTCGTAATTCCAAGCGAAGACATCAATATATTCTCGAATTAGGGTAATGAGGTCTTCTTTCTCCTCTGGCGATAAACTCTCACTTATGAATATGGGCTTTGGATTAATCTCATCTCCCATGTTCACCTGAATCACCTTGTCATCAGTAGGGGGTTCGCGTTGTTCAAAATGGTGTTCCCACTGTATACCGAGCTGTCGACTTAATGGATCGTCAAACAAAAGTAATTGATCATCTTCCTGATTCTCTATCAAAGATACTGAGGTCATGTTAGCCATGAGTACTTTGAATACAGCTCCTGTACTGGTATCAGACTCCCAGCAATCGGATTCGGAAGACGAGGTGAAAGAATCATCATCTGACTCTCTTTTGGTACCGAAACGCAGCATAAACGGTGGAGATTCATAACCCAATCCACTACGAGTTTTGTGATAATAATCTTCTGGCTTTCCTTCCGGGACATATGCAGATCGTATTAGTGTCCGGATCCCTCTACCAAAATTTAAACCCTGTTTATGAATAAAATCATAACCCATATTCTTCATAAGCCTTCGGGTTGTTGGATCAAAGTATGAGAATTACGGATCTCTTTCCTCTTTCTCGGATTCTTCCAAAATGGTTTGTACCGGACCGTCACTTTTTCCAAAGATGATGTCTTTTGGCCGTTAACCTTAGCCGGTACTATAAAGACTGCTTGCGAATATTCGGTTTGTCGTCGATTCGTTAAAAAGATGATTGAATCGGCATGTATAAGTTTGATTCAGCATATAACTTGGATAGCGAATCCGCTATCGCATCAGTGTTTGTACCTGGCATGTTAGTATTCAATTCCACACGCGAGAAATAAGCTAAATCGTTATTATTAAAGATAACTTCACTGTCCTCATAGATATGATCATTTACATCCAGATTTTCAAGGTCGATTATGACGGGTTCTATGTCATTAAAAATAAGACCATGTTCGTGTTCAGACTCGATATCGGCTTCATTACCGCTATCTGGTTCTTCGATCAGTGGTACTTCAAAAGGCTCATCATCAAGGTAATGGATAGAATCAGTAAAATAATTCTCCACCCCCTTGAATGGTTGCTTCTTTGCGACCACTGTTTTCACTTTACCACTCTCACTTACATATTTCATGCATTGGTGTAGAGTGGATGGAACAATCAAATTGTTGTGGATCCATGATCGACCCAATAACAAGTTGTAAGATGTCTCTACGTCGATGACGTAGCAGGTAACATCCGTCCTCAAGTCACCCATCTGGCATTTGAGTTTGATCTTACCAAGGGGACGGGTATTAGAGGCATTGAAGCCATATATGGTGGTTCTCGTCGTTGATAAACGATGCAGAGGGATTCCAATGTAATGAATGAGCCGTAAAGGAATGATGCTCAAAGCAGAACCAGGATCAACCTGAATTCTATCTACCCGAATAGAGCCGATGTACCCTGTGAAGTAAAATGGTCTATCGTGTTTCGAGTTTCTCACATGCATGTCTTCTTGAGAAAAGGTGATGCATGGCATTCTTCTTCGAAAAACTTGACAACATTGAGGACAAGCTTCTTCCAGCGTTGCTCCGGCTGGATTTGGTGGAAAATGAGTAAGGAAAGCCTCATTATCCGCCAATGCTTCACAGAGAGCTTCTCTCGTTGATCGGGATAAACGTAAGAGCTCAAACAGGATAATCCTCACTGGGATGTTGGCTAACTGAGCCAGCACATCAAACCGAAAAGGATCTTTCGAACTCTCCAGTGCATCTTTTCTGAGTGCTTTGTTATAACGAAGTTCCTTAGGTTGAGGTTGCTCCGCTACTTCTTTCCCTAGTCTGGGTGGTGCAGCTGCTGTTTCAGAATATTTTTTCAAATACTCTTTTCCTCCACGGGTTCCTGATACCTGTGCAGGCTGTGCAGTGAAAGCTGGTTGTTCATTCTCAGAACTACTAAGTGATGTAGTTTTGACCCCCTCATCTGGGAATGCTGAAACGGCGTTGCAAGATCTTCATGTGGCTTTAGGCTTCTTTGAATTTGCTGATGTCCACTGTTCGTCCATTAACAAATCAGGATGAACCCACATCAGTTCGCCTTTAGGGGTAGTGTAAGGGACCATCCCCTTCTCTTTCTTTCGATACGGGTCGAAATTCACTACCCTCGCCTCCGCTTGAGGAATTGGTTGTACACCATTTTGTATTTGTACTTTGGCGAAATCCCCAAATTGAAGTGACACCATATTGCAGACACCTTCTTTTGCTCAGCTTGAAGGGTCATCACTCCTGCGTCTAATAAAGCTTGAATCTTGTCCTTCAAGATGTAACAAGCTTTAGTCGGATGATGCACCATCCTGTAGTACATGCAAAAGTTAGGATCATCAGTCCTTGATACTTCTGCGTTCCGCTTTACCTCTGGCAGCTTGATCTTATTCATCTTGATTAAAGATGTAAGAATAGGAACCATATGTTCATCCTTGAAATCGTATTTCTTCTGAAAACAATTGTCAGATGTATTCCCTTTCTGTTTAGTAGAGGATTTTGGAGATGGAGTTGTCTCAACAGCTAAGGTGTCTTTCCCCTTTGATTGTTTCTGGGAATTATAGTTGCCTTTACCACCTCCCTTTTTAGGCTGTGATTCTTGAGGCTCTTCAGTACTTATTCTCTTGAGCATGTTTTCTACTTGCTCTCCCTGCCAAACCAAATCATTCCACGAACGGGCTTCAACAGCGCCCATCTTGGATAAGATATTGATGGAAAGATTGTTACGACACATTTCCACGAGAGTAGCCTCCAAAACTTGATCGCGTGAATGTAGCGATCGATTTCTGAACCTCTTGATGAAGTCACTGACGAACTCTGTCTTCTTCTGCTTCTCAGACAGTAATGTTACCATAGACACTTCAGTGTCATCGTCAAAGAATCGGGCTAAGAAAAGCCTCTCCAGGTCTCTCCAACTCTGGATTGACCCAGGTTCGAGTCTACAAAACCATTCAAAAGCCATCCCCTTAAGGGTACTAATGAATAATCGAGTCATGATGGGATCATTCCCCACTATGTATCCAGTCTGCGCCTGGAAATAATAGATATGTTGGGTCGGAGAACCCTTGCCATCAAATTGCACCAAGTTGAGTGGCTTGAATTTCGGAGGATACGGTATCGCATCCCATTCACTTGGATAGGGTCTTGATACCCCCAGCTCTTTGAAGTTTCCTTGAAGCTTCAGTGCGTCAAGTTGCTTCTGAAAATCCTCCCACTTCTGATCTCGTTCTTTCGCACGAGGATTAGATTCAGCTTCGGACGATTCAGAATGAATCTTCACAACCCTTTCTTCATCGTCTTCGTCATAGTGATCTTCATCAACAGGTGAAGGTCTTCTACGCCTAGATCCTGAGGCTTGGGAATGAGTCTTCTTTTTCTTCTTTTCCTTTTCCTCATGGAGTCTCTTCACCATTGTTTCCAAGCCTCTTATGGACTCCTGCTGCTTCAGAATGGTAGATTGTTGCTCTTCCAACTGCCACGAGAGTTCCTCCTCTTTTCCTGTCATGTGAGCACTTGCTCACTTTGGTTGGTATTGGAGGGCTGAGAAGTAGCAATGGCTGAATTTGCAGGTTCAGCACCACCGGATAAACCCGCTAGTTTGCGATAGTCTAATGGGATCATCGCTCTAGTATGAGAACGGGTATGTTGATAAACACCCTGGCCTTCAATAAGCGCCTCTCGTAATGCAGGAGATCTTTCAAAATCAGAAGACTCTGAATCATCAGTTGAGATTTTGCTTTTACTCTTGCTGGCCATGTTGATCGTCACTTCAATTCGATGATTCTTAGGCGCTTGTCTCTTGGGACGAAAACGTCTTCTTCTTGATGATGAAACACTTGGAGATTCAGTCAATTGTTCGAAGACTGAAGACTTATGCATCAATTCCCCACATGGACATTGGGAAAGCACCGCAGATATAAGCTTCTCACAATAGCAATGTGATTGCATCTGATTCATGCTTCGTTTGCGTGTGAGATAATCTCGAAGGTCACCATCTGGACGACCCCCAGTCAATTCTGTCGTCATAGCTTTACCCAAGTGAGACCCTCCAAATGATAGAGGTTGATGACCTTGGATAAGTTGACAAACTCCGTCATTTGCATGACGAGGTTCGTTGTTAGGACGAATTTGTTGAGTTCGTCTTCTCGGTTGATTCTTAACTCGAGGTTCGTTTTCATGATGAACCTCGGTATGAACCGCTTGTTGATTTTGTTGAACCTCTCCTCGAGAGTGAGGTTCGTTTTCTGAGTCTACTCGGGTACGAGGATGAGGTTCGTCTTTCAGACGTTCCTTATTCACCTGACCCTTGTCAAACTTGTTGACCTTTGGTTGATTAACCTTTGGTCTATAATGAAAACCGTCTAACGAGACCAAAGCTCGAGCCTTGCGGCGAGCTTGGTAGTAAGTGTTAGCTTACAGATCCGACTCTCCCAATCTCCACGGGATTGGAGATGCTGCTACTCAATCCCATCACTCAATCCCAAATCCGACTCCCCCAATCTCCACTATACTGGAGTTCTCCCCTATATCCTCGCCCGAAGAAACTTACAAAAAATTCATCATGTCTTTAAGCTCAATGGAAAAGGATTGTGTGATTATTCTCTATTCATTGGAAGCAACCGGTCTACGTGTACATCTAGCCGAGATGTTCCCGGAGTGAGAGGCAATTGTATCTACTTTATCGAAGACTTAGTGGATACTATATGGGGACCGTGTTTTGAAAGGAAGACAAGAGATGTTGAGTGGATTAGTCTTTGTTTAAAATTTTATTATACATAGGCCATTTTTTGTTGGCTTGAAAATTATATGTACTTTGTACATGATGCGTTGATAATTGAGAAATAAAAGACTACATACAAAAATATTCATTTAAAATAATGGATGTCTAAATATTCAGTAGATTAATTATTAAGTTTTACCTAATACAAGTGAACTATAGCAAATTAATTGTTAACATTTAATTGTTTCATGTTAAGTATAGTGGAGTAAGTGTTAACTTTTTTTCTTTAAAATGTTAAGTTTTGTTAATTAACTGTTAAGTTTTACCTAGTACATATGAACTATAGCTGATTAACTGTTATTGTTTAGTTGTTCCATATAAGTATAATTGAGTAACTGTTATATTTATTCTTTTAAATGTTAATTTTTGTGTTGTACATGTAAAATATAGCTGATTAACTATTAACCTTTAGTTGTTCCATATAAAGTTTAAAGGCGGAGATCGACTACAACAGCGACGTATTCATGGACTACTATGATTGTGGTTAATGAGCAAGAACATGAAAGAACAAAGGCGGCTAAGCTCTTTCCGTGTTAATGAGCTCTTTGATCATTCATGTCTTAAGGGGTACTCGTAATTCGATCTTAAATAACTCGAGCATTTAGAAATTTTTTGAGAAAGGTTATGTGGGTTTGTTGGAGCGAGGATTTATACAAAAGTTTCTTGCAACATTAGAACTAAAAGATTAGTAAAATATATACTACAAGTTTATTAGAACTAAAAACATTAAACGAAGAAAGTTAAAATTTAACAATTTAAGAGTTAATGCACATTAATAGGTACTTCGTGAGTTTTAATAGACATATATTAATAGTTACTTGATATTTTACATTATATAGTCTTATTCAAAAGTTAACAATTACTCAATTATATTTAAGAATAACTAGGTAAATGTTAACAGTCGGTCACTATAGTTTACATATATTAGGTAAAACATAACCGTTAATCTACAAAACTTAACATTTAAAAGAATAAAGATAATAATTACTCAATCATACTTATATGGAACAACTAAGCATTAACAATTAATCGGCTATAGTTCACATGTAATAGGTAAAACTTTACAGTTAATTAACAAAGCTTAACATTTAAAAGAAAAAAGTTAACACTTACTCCACTATACTTAACATGGAACAGGTAAATGTTAACAATTAATCTGCTATAGTTCACTTGTATTAGGTAAAACTTAATAATTAATCTACTGAATATTTAGACATCCATTATTTTAAATGAATATTTTTGTATGTAGTCTTTTATTTCTCAATTATCAACGCATCATGTACAAAGTACATATAATTTTCAAGTCAACAAAAAATAGCCTATGTATAATAAAATTTTAAACAAAGCCTAATCCACTCAACATCTCGGCTAGATATACAAGTAGATATAATTTCCTCTCGCTCCAGGAACATCTTGGCACATAGACCGATTGCTTCCAATGAACAAAGCATAATCACACGGTCCTTTTCCATGGGGCTTGAAGACATGACGATTTTTTCATAAATTTCTTCGGGCGAGGAGTTAGGGGGATACTCCAGTATAGTGGAGATTGGAGGGAGTCAGATTTGGGATTGAGTGATGGGATTGAGCAGTATCATCTCTAATTAATCATCGACGGTGGCCAACCAACCGTCGGTGGAGCCCATGCAGAGTCGGTGGTGGACTTGAGGATCGCCGAGGAGGAAGGAGGATGGGAAAGGAGAAGGAGACGAGGAAGAGGATCATCGATGGAGCCCATGCAGAGTCGGCGATGGATTGGAGGATCGTCGGGAAGGAAGGAGGATGAGGAAGGAGAAGGTGAAGAGAATGAGGAAGGAGAAGGAGGAGAAGAAGGATAAATTTGGGTTTTGATGTCAAATATGGGCTAATTATGAACTGGGGCATATTTTTTTTTTATAATTTTGAAGGTTACAATACATTAACAAAAAGTATGAAAAGCTGGAGCACATTGAGTTTTGACATTTAGGGGATTTACTCACTTTTTACTATCTTTTATTCGGCCTTTGAGTTATCCCTCACCAAAATCAGCATGGTGCTGATTTCAATGCGGTCCGTCAAAAATTGGTGGTCCCCTAATCGTTGGCCACTTGTTGCACCTAATGCGTAGGATCTCTTGTCTTCTGTCTCCATGTGGGGTCCATAACTGCGCGGGTGCAATTTGAGACTTATTTGGATGTTTTATTATCTGCAATTTGGGTATGCATGGGGGAAGTTTTCATCACATCACTTCTTCTTCCTTTAGTTTTCCTTTGACGTACGAACCCCATTGATTATTCTAAAAATGACAGTACTATTTTGTTTTCTTTGAATAATGTATTCTAAAAGTGACAGCAATAAAATCATCATAAGGTCATGAAAATTTATATTTTTTATCTTTTGTTTTCTTTTTCTTGAACATTGTACGCTTTACAACGAAAACTCCTGTTATTTTTAAAGATGCAACAAAACATAGAAAAGAAGCGAGAAAGTTAAATAACCTACAATTCCAGAAGTATGCAACGGAGGAAGCCCTTCAAGTAAGAAAGATGTATCAACGGAGGAAGCCCTTCAAGTAAGAAAGATGTATAATTTGTGCATCGTTGTCCATAGAAATAAGTAAACATTAATCACATTCAACTGGCTGACACACGTCTCAAACAGACTACACACCGATTTGATCCACACACATTGACTTCTCGCCTCTGTCGAACGCTGAGACGAAAGGCACACATTCTCGTCTCTCTTGAGAGTCGAGACTCAAGAGAGACGAAAGGCATCCTTTATCAACCCTCTCTCAGGATCAAGACAAAAAGGCATCCATCCTCGTCTCCCTCGAGGGTTGAAAAGAAATGCATCCTTTGTCAACCTTCTCACAAAGCCGAGATGAAAGGCAGTCACTCTCTAACCCCTCACCGACAGCCAATCACCATCACATTAAATGCACAGTCAGAATCATCATTACATCCACCCCGAAAGTCTTAATGACTCATCGAACCTTGTCAGAACCTTACTTGCCATGTCGTCATCGCATTAATCACAAAGATGACTCGTACCATCCACAGCCGACCCCTATAAAGTATCGGCCGAATAAGCTTACTGCTTGGACTCGGTCGAAGTTACACAAGTACCCTCGTCAGCTCGGTACAAATAGCCAGGTACATCTACTACTAATGAAAAGTATGCAATTTCTGCATACTTACTTGAGAACTTTATCAGTTTCTTTCTTTCCTTCAGATGATAACTAACTAGATACTTTCTCCTCCAATGACCACACTAGAGACTGACATGTGGCAATGAATAGTCTATTTGTTTTTCCTACGTGTCAAGCTGTGGAGGGGTTTGCATCTCCGGGGGCTGGAATTGCCTATCGGCATATTTGTACTCTTCCAGTTCCGGATTTACCCACACCACCGTTCTTTACCAAACAACTTTAGGTCGAATTCGTGTGAGATCTTCTTTGGATAATGTTCGGATTAATTCTGTTATGGCTAATATATGAAGATTACTATCGCACTTAGCTAGTTTTGAAGAGGAATGTCAAGATTTTGTTGGATATAAAGTCTAATTACTATATAAAAATTATATCATATCTGAAATATCAGATGAAAATAAAATGAAGCATTCCAAAAAGTTATCCTTCGAGTATACAAGTGATAATTAAACATAAATATTTGATGATAATGATATATGAGAAAAATTGGCATATCAAATAACAAGGAGATTTTATTAGATATAGTGATGCAGTTGAATTTTAGAGCCCAGTGAATAAAAGGTTCTTTTATTGCTTCAGTCAATTCATTTAGATGAGATTAGCCGCATCATTTTCTATTTAAATTAAACAAAAACTCTCATATGTTTACATTTGATAAAAATTAAAATGATAAGCCTTCTTTTTATGTAACGATTACAATAAAAGGTTAAAAGGATTGTTGACGAAAAAAGGTTCAACACACTGAAATCTAAAATTGTGTTGCAAACATCAGAGTCTGACAGTATACATCTATTTACAATTCGGTTTTTCTATAGAGTGCCCATGGACACTCTATAAAAGAGGAGAGAGATAGAGATAAATGAATAGCTCATGTGTCCCCCTGATTTGCATTAATTTCTGTGCATAATTCATTTATCTCTATCTCTCTCCTCTCTTATAGAGTGTTTACAATTTGGAAACTGTTTACAGTATTGTATTAAATTCCAAAGATCATTTATGTCTCGTAACTATAGTTGGTTATTTTAACGAATCTCTTTACGGTCATCACTGTCTGTTTTTACGGTTAATTGTGGATATGAATTTATACTAAAAAATAATTACTCTGGATAAAATACCGGATAACAAGTAACAACTAATATCATTATCAACAGAGTAACATGCGTCTGTACGCAACCATTATATAAACCCGCACTTACGTCCCACCTCCATCATTGACATTCCATTAATCATTCATTGCGTCAAGGGGGCGTGTATCTATCATATAAAACAGAGTGACTTTATCAACAATTAATTAAAAAAAAACAAGGAAAATAAAAACGCATGAAAAAGGGGAAATTCCGAAATCTGTGCTCTCATTCTCCAATCCTCCGTAAATTTCTCTTTCGTTTAAATCGTCCTCCATCCTTCACAAATTTCGAGAGCCAGAGTCTCCGAGATCCCCCGATTTCTCTCTTTTGATCGTTTTCTCATTGAATCTTGAGAGATCTGTGAGTTCCTAAGGGGGGTTTTTTTTATTGAGATTGATGGGGAAGGTGGCGGTGGGAGCGGCGGTGGTTTGCGCGGCGACGGCGTGCGCGGTGGCGGTGCTGATCGTGAGGCATCGGATGAAGAGCTCAGGGCGGTGGGCGAGGGCGGCGGCGATCTTGAAGGAGCTCGAGGAGAAGTGCGCGACTCCGATCGGAAAGCTGAGGCACGTCGCCGACGCGATGACCGTCGAGATGCATGCTGGACTTGCGTCGGAGGGCGGGAGCAAGCTCAAGATGCTCATCAGCTACGTCGACAATCTCCCCACTGGGTGAGTGCTCTGATTCTTTGGATCTAACGTTCTTGTTTTGAGATCTTTCTTTATTTCTGTATTTTTAGTGATTTTATTAGTTTTAGGATTTCGAAGGAATTGGAAGATTCGATCTTAGCTGTGTTTCTTTTTAGTAAATGCATATTAGATGAACGCCGTAGTAGATCGTTGGCCAGGATTTGGATTGATTTCTGCGTTTTTTCAGCTATAGATTTTTTAACTTTATGATCTTGGATGAAGTGTCAATGTTTCTTGTTTTTGATTCATTAAAAATACGATCGTTTGTGATCTTTCTCGATTTCGGCACTTCTAATGGTTTATTTTCTGATTTCGAATTAGGATAAGAAATATTCTCTTATCTGAGTTTCTGTTGTTCAATGCATCTTGAATTGCGACGAAGTGCCTTTTTTTTATTTTATAAAAAGAAGTTAATTGCCGTATAAAGAACGCTGTAATAGATCATTGATGTGACCTTGGATTGATTTCTGTGGTTTTTGGCTATAAAATTGATATGGGATTAAGTACCTCGTTTGATTTTGATTTGATTTTGTTGTTGTGGTTGTTTTTTTGGAAATTTATGAAAGTTTATGACTTTTACTTTTGTATCTTTTAGGTTAGCGATTGGGTGGTGATTCATCATATTATTGGGAAACTATACCCTATATATTATCTTTTTTTCTGTGTTATGTAAAAGTGCGCTTAGATTCTTGCCATAACTTTTTTTCCGTTTGTTTTTCCTCAGTGGGTTCTATCTCATTTATTTTAAATCCTATGTTTTTTGTTCAAGCTGATATTATGATCAGTCCCTGATAATATAAACTTGTCATTAAAATCTAGCAGAGAAATACAACTCCATATTTAGGATAACTGAAAACCAACAGCTATAACTATTTGGATTCCAAGGTATTCGTGGGTAAACTCATTCAAAAAGTCACAATTCCTGAAAGAAACAACCACATAGGTGACATGAAATGAAAATTGTATTAAATAATAAGCCAAGGGATACCTTGTAATGTATAGCACTATTTTTATGTTTTAGATACATTTTGAAATCTTTTTCAGCAACTCAGTGGAAGAATTTTTTTTGCGGTTAAGTTATTTTATTTTTTATTTTTGATATTTAGGACTTATTAGGATTCTTTCCAACAATATCAAAATTCTTCATGTTGGAAAATTCAGAAGATTAAATCTCCATGGGTTAAAATATTTATGCAAGAAATGGATACTCTTTAAGATGCTTTAATCTTTGAAGGTGACAGAATGAGGTTTTGAATTTCATATTGCCTGATGATTTGGTCCCTGGCGAAGACAAAGCTATTTGGATCCAGCCAAACACCATGTTGAATAATAATGCTTGGGATAGTCTGTCATATGATATGGATCACACAATTGATGTTATTACTGTTAGTTACTAGAGTCTAGTCACTATATAATTACTTTGGTGGACTAGGGAAGAAAAATAAAATTTATTAAGGATCTATATCCAGCTAACTTTTTGACCATATGAATGAGCTATAGCTATAATTCACTCGAGTTACTGAGTAGTCTACATCAGGCATATAGCTTTTTTTTTTGTCTCTTCATACTCTTTGTAAAGTTAAGGGAGGTTTTAATACCATGAAGCAGGCTTGATACCTGAAACCAGTGTTCTGTAACATAAGTTTCATTTGAAAGGTTGAGAGAGTGATTTCAGATGAAATTCTATAGCTTTCCCTCTTTATCATGGAACTAGTCAAGAAAAAGCTTATGAATAGTTGTGTGAAAAGGTAATGGAACACCACTATGGAACTTCTAGCCTGCACTGTAAACAATATAGTCCCCTGTTGATATTGAAGTTACAGAGCCTTCTGTTTGCATAAGTCCACTTGGCTTGTCTAGGATGATTCTGGATGTCTGGTGCCATTCCGCCTCCAATATCATGAGATGCATCTGTTTAATAGTTCAATTCATCATCTTTGCACCAAAGATTGAGGTACAAACTATTGGGATTTGACTGTCAGAGTTTGTTACTTGTAGGGACGAGAAGGGATTGTTTTATGCATTGGATCTGGGAGGAACCAACTTCCGTTGTCTCCGTGTACAGCTCGGTGGGAAGGAAGGACGTGTGGTTAAACAAGAAGCTGAAGAAGTCTCGATTCCACCACATCTGATGGTTGGAAGCTCTCATGTAAGTGCCAGATGCATTATGCTTTTTATGTCCCGCTAGTTGCAACTGTCATGTTATTTCAAATTGCTTATCATTTGTGCTTCCAGGAACTGTTTGACTTCATCGCTTCGGCATTAGCAAAGTTCGTTGCTTCTGAAGGTGATGACTATCAACTTTCCGTGGGAAGGCAAAGAGAACTTGGCTTTACATTCTCTTTCCCGGTGAAGCAGACTTCAATTTGCTCAGGCACTCTTATTAAGTGGACAAAAGGATTTTCCATTGATGGCACGGTTAATATCTGAACTTGTTCTATTTTAATTTATAATACTAAAATCTTATTGATATTAGCTGTTGATGTCATGGTTGGTTTATTATTATTATCATTTTTTCTGTTTTAGTTTTGAAGCTATCATTTTATTTTTAGCTGATGAAGTTTGGGGTCAGTAATTAGCCTTTTTGGATAAGTATATGCCAGAGATATTATACGTTTACATCTAATTTTACAGTGATGGGGAAACCCTCCACTTTATAGTTACTTCACCTGACAATGTGATATGAATAATATTATTTTAGGCTAATTAGCACTTACATACCTTATAGTTTTCCCTACTTTGCATGTATATACCCTTGTTTTTTGGCAGCACTTGTGTACCCTGAAGTTTCAAATTTTTTTTTAGGACCTTATGTTATGCAAGTGTAAAAATATCTCTAAAAATTCTCATGTGAAAATGACATGCTAATTTTACAACTTTTTAACCCTTAGTTTTTATTAAATTTACTATTAAATGTATCCTAATTCTATTTTGAAATAAATTCAGGATAGGTTTAAAATAAAGTTAAGGTAGATTTAGCACTAAATTTAACAGAACCTTAGGGTTAAAGAAGTTCTAAAATTAGCATGTGAGATTTCCATGGACGTTTTCCAGAAATATTCTCAGTTTTGCGTAATAGAAGGTATTAAGTGCGAATTTAGAAAACTTTGGGGTATATAAGTGCTGCCAAAAACAAGTGTTGTTGTATAAGTGCAAAGTTGGGGAAACTGTAAAGTATGTAAGTGCCAATTAGTCGTTGTTTTATTATACTTTTCTTTCTTACCTCACAGTTTATGGGACATTATTATATTCTTTCGCAATGTAGTCCATGTGGTGCGACTGTGGCAAACCTGATGGTGTGTTAAACCTTCTTGTAGACTGTAACTGTTTCAAGCCCTTACACTTGACCACATGGTTTGATGGTTTCAACTGAATTTGAATTAGTACCTACTAAACTGGTTCTTCTGCTAAATTAGGTAGGAGAAGATGTCGTTGCTGAATTGACTAAAGCAATGGAAAGACAAGGTCTTGATATGCGTGTCGCAGCATTGGTGAGTACTTCCACGTCTTGTCTGTTATTAGCTACTTAAAATGCAAATGACATTTGTATTCAGTATTTTGTGGTGAGTGTATATGACATGAAGGCAATTGTGTTGCTGCAGGTGAATGATACAATAGGTACACTGGCTGGAGGCAGGTACAATGACAATGATGTCGTTATTGCGGTTATATTAGGTACCGGTACAAATGCAGCATACGTAGAACGGGCACAGGCAATCCCCAAGTGGCATGGCCTCCTACCTAAATCAGGAGAGATGGTCAGAATTCTTCTAGTGACTGTTTGATCTTTTCTTCTATAATATGAGTTGAACTGATGTGATAGAACACGCTCTAGATCAATTCCAGGTTTTCATTATCATCTAATTTGACCAATAACATAGTGCAATCTCTATGAGCAAAGGAAGCAAAGGGATTTACAGAATTTTTTGATCGGATTTACAGAATTTTTTGATCATACATATTTAGTTTTTTTTATGAGGGAAAAACAAAAAGGCGAGTAAAAAAATCATTCTTTTTCTTCGAACTCTAGTGGAGGAAGACCTCTTAGGGATAAGAGACATAGGGCTGAGGAGAGAGCCAAAAAATGATCTTTCGTGTATAAGCCTGCATAATCTCAAATGAATCAAACTTTGCAAAGTATGAATTCGGCACTTGTAGCTTCTGTAGGATTTCTTTTTTTCTATAATATGAGTTGAACTGATGTGATAGAGCATGGTCTAGATCAATTCCAGGTTTTCATTATCATCTAATTTGACCAATGACATAGTGCAATCCCTATAAGCCAATTTCTTGACTGTACCTTGCTATTTAGTTCATCAACAATTTATGTTTTAATTAAAACAATTTGTCATCTTTAGGTTATCAACATGGAGTGGGGAAATTTCCGGTCATCTCATCTGCCAATGACAGAGTATGATCACGCACTGGATGTTGAAAGTTTGAATCCTGGTGAACAAGTGATGTTCTATCCTATCTCTTTACCAGCTTGACAATTGCTGATTGTTCTGTGTACTAAAACTTCATGTTTTACTTTCTGGACTCTAGATCTTTGAGAAATTAATTTCTGGTATGTATTTGGGAGACATTGTAAGAAGAGTTCTCTGGAGGTTGGCTGAAGAAGCTTCCTTTTTTGGCGATAATGTTCCTTCAAAACTTCAAGTTCCATTTACATTAAGGTGTGCTTCAAACTTGTTCGCAATTACTTTTCATTGAAGAGCAATGCTTTCTGCTTGCTGTTCTTATATATTTTCTTTTACAAGGCACAGTTGAGTGGACTGAACTATGAAGGGTAGCAATTTCTTTTGTTTCCCAAATGTAGGTAGGTTTTTACTTTGACCAAGTAGAGTTTTATAAGAAAAAAAGGCCTGTAATTTTCACCAATGGTCCTACGTGTACTACTAGGGGTGCATTCGGTTCGGATACGGTTCGGATATGCCCCTTACCATAACCATAACCACATTTTGAAAACGGATACGGATACGGTTCGGATATTCATCGGTAAGAAAAAAACATTACCATATCCGCATTAAACGGAAACGGATACGGTTCGGATATTAGAGATTCGGATACGGTTCTGATACGGATACTAATCGGATATTTAGGAAATATATATGAATATATTTTGACAAAAAATACATATGATTTTAATAACTCGCAAAGTAGGACAAGTTACCTCAAGACTTTGTTTCTATTCTGCATGACAAACCTCATAACACCATAGTAGACCCTACACAAAAAATAAAAAATATTAAATACCATAACTAAAATGTGATAATCAACAACTACAACTGACCTTACAAATTACAACTTACCTTAAATGAACCATTTGATGTCCATATGAAGTCATTCTCTCTTTGATTCATAGAGCCTTTGTCATTCTCATGGCAATAAAGTCACAATGTTAGTGACAAAAAAGCACGCAATAAAGTCATAATCCGAAAATAATAGTAACAAATCGGAAAACAACAAGTCGCAAATAACCCATTCCCTGTATTTTGGATTTTCCCCCTTAAGGAATTTTTATTTAAAATTACATGTACAGAGGGGTCCTGTAAAAAAGTTGAAGTGCAAAGGGATTTTTTTGAGACAGCCTAAAATACAGTTATCATGCTAATTCCTATGTTTGAATCTTAATAATATACAAAAACGAAGAAGAATTTACCCCAGATCTCTTCTTAAGAACGTGAAACAACTCCTCAGGATCACGCTTAGTTGCTGTAAAAAAAGAGAGGATATAATGCATTTCTCTTTAGGCGGAGGTGCTCAGGGGCGGCGAACCGGCACAGGAGGCGGAGCTCAGGCGGCGCAGGAAGCTCAGGCAGCGCAGGAGGTGGGAGGTGCTCAGGCGTCGCAGGAGGTGGAGGCGGCGCAGGAGGTAGAGGGAAGGAGGCGGAGGTGCTTAGGATCGCAGGAGCAGGAGGCGGAGGCGGCGCGGGAGGCAGGAGGCGGAGTTGGCTTGGAGGTGGAGGCGGCTGATCTCAGAATGAGAGAAGAATTAGGGTTTCAATTTGGGTTAGAATTTTTTGAGTTAGAATTTGGGTTGGGTTGCGGGTATATGTTATAGACCCGACCCAATAGAACTAGTATACTTAGCCCATTTTAAATATCCGGATATCCGGACCGTATCCGCAATTTCGACCCGATAACCGTATCCGAAACCGTATCCGGATAAAAAATCAAAACCGTAACCGTATCCGAAACCGTATCCGACCGGTTTTAATTTTTCCCTACCATATCCGCTTTCTAAACGGATACGGTTGCGGTCGGTCTGGATAAATCCGGACCACTTTGCACCCCTATGTACTACACACTAAAAATTAAGGAATCCAATTGTTTTGATCTTCTTGGAGTGGGAGGAACATGATAATCCCCTTATTTTTATGCTTAGGCAGTGAGGTAAAAATAATCATTGTAGGAATTACCTGAATCTTGATTATCAGACACCTAGAAATCCGTCTGGTAATTAGGCTTTGTGAAATTCATGAAGGCATGCAACTTGCACGGGCAAATTTCCATTGAATGGAATTCATTTGAATCTATTGAAGTAGTTATATTGGTTGCAGTCCAACTCCTATATACCTTGGAGACTGTGTTAGCATGAACACCAGATATTATTTCATGTTTAGGCAGTGAGTTACAGGTGATCGTTTTGGGGATTTCAGTTACTTGATCATCCATTACACCTATAAATCCATCTAATAGTTGTTCCTCTGTGAAATTGATGAAGGCATTGAATTGGACTTCATTAATCCCTTGTAGTAGTTATCCTGGAGCATGTTTGGCAACTTTGGATTATAATCCACAAGGGTGGCACTACAGGCACACCACTACCACACCTTGGGACACACCCCTCTCTCAGCTACAGTACACGGGACCCATATAAAAATTTTAAAAAAATTCATGTGGGCCCCGTGCACTGTAGCTGAGAGAGGAGAGTGCGCCCCAAGGTGTGGTTGGTGGTGTGCCTGTACCATTTTCCAATCCACAAATAGATTACAAGCCAAGTGGATTATAATCCAAATTGTTTGGTAAATTTGATGTATTATAATTCATTTCCTTAGTAGAATGTTTAGAAAATGTGTGGCTCATAAGCCACCATTCTTGTCAAAATGACCAAAAAACATTTAATGGGGTTGGAGAGAGATATGTGGGCTTTGAAATTTTCTGAAATGATGAGTATATTGATCTTTTACATGGTCAAACCTTGCGGCAAATGAGCCTCCATAAAATAACCCCGGGTACTCCAGCTTATTTTATGGTGGCTTATAGGCCAAAATTAGCCAATTGCCTAACATGTCAAAGTGGCTTATAAGCCACAAAAGAGGCTTATAAGACACTTTGACCATTTGCCAAATATGCTATTGGTTGTGATCTGACTCCCATAATCTTTGTAAATTCATCAGTCAACCACGTCATCCAAATGTTAATGTGATGGCTCGTTGCTCTTGTGAGCCAGCATTGTATATTAAGCAACTTAATAGTGTGTCTACTGTGGACCTTCAGGTTACATCTGAAGGTAATGCTGAAAGACAAATTTGCTTGGAAATGCAAAACTAGGTGGGGTATATTAATATATTTAAGTTGTCAATACTAATAATTTTGAACGTATCGCCTCCTAGAACCTAGTGCTATTTGCATGTTAGGTAACAATTTACAAAAGATTTAGGTTGACATTATGGACCAATAATCTATATAGTCAATCTTAAGAAGGTTCCAAACTTTAGCCTACCTAGTTTAGTTCATTTTGTCCAAGTTTTTGAAGTATGGACCATACTAATTCATATTGTTTGTATCACAGTGACTCTTGAGCATGCTCATCTCATCCAGACCTTCAGTGCTGGCTAATGAAGATTATACAGACCCATATTGTCCAATAATGAGTACTTTAGGATAAATCAAAGATCTGAGGTTTGAAGTACCAAAATTTGATTTTATTATGTTATATTGAAGAAAAGTAGAAAAATAAATCACTTGACAAGAAGCTTGCGATTAGAAGAATTTCCATCCACCTGTAATTATGAAAAAATCATCAATGTCGTTGAAATTCTCAATATTGATACCAATAAAGGAGAAATTGAACCATGGCCGATTCTGAGTTTAAACCTTGATTAATTTATGGTCATTTTCGTAACTCTTGAAGATAATCGTATTTTGAAATGATGCATATAATTCATAAGTCCTTCAGATATTTCAACAGAACTTCATTCAGTCATTTGTGTGTTTATTTTCACATTGAAGGGCTAACAAAGAGTATTATACAGACCGATACTGTCCAGTAATGAGTAATTTAGGAGAAATCCAAGATCTGAGGTTTGAATTACCAAAATTTGATTTTATTATGTTACATTGGAGAAAAGTAGAAAAAAAATCACTTGACTAGAAGCTTGTGATAAGCAGAATTTTCATGTACCTGTCATTCTGAAAAAAATCATTATTATCGTTGAAAGTTTCAATATTGATACTAATAAAGGAGAAATTGAACCATGGCTGATGCTGAGTTTAAACGTTGATTAACCCTTCAAGATAATTTCACTTTGAAATGGATCAAATGATGCATATAATTGATTGTTGTTTAAGGTATTCCAATAGAACTTCTTTCAGTCATTTGTTTGTTAATTTTCACATTGAAGGGCTTAAAGACATTAGACATATATGCCTTATTACATTTCTCTCCACTACTACAATTTTATGTCGAAGCTGAGACGTAAATAATTCTTCTAAGGTATATCAATTAAACCCTCAAATGGGCTCCATAAATTGAATTGATTCTTGGGAGCAGATAACAATTTTTAGGGTTATGTAATGAAAAATGAATTGGGAAAAGAGTAGGTTATGGAGATGAAGGATGGGGAAAATGGGTTTGGAGAAGAGTGTAAAGAACAGAAAACTGTTTGGGAAGTAGAGAGGGGGAATGAGATAGATGTCTATTCAAAGCTATTTTGTATATCAGTTCCGTGAATGAGTTAGAGGAGAAAGGTAGGTGTTGAAGAAGAAAGGGGAATTTAGAACTTTAAAAGTTGATCTGACATAATGTCAAAGGCGTATTCCACGGATATTGTTTTTCTTTTATCGGTTATACTGAGTGGGTTTTTCTTATATAGCTAAAAATGCTTTTATGGTTATTCTAGAATAAGAAAATTTTGAGGGTTATATGCAAATAGGCTTTGTATTATGGATTATATTAAAACCTCTTATTTTAATGTTTTGTCATGTACCTAGTTAATTGGTATAAAACATGTTAATCAGGATTTGAACTTGGTCAGAGATAGGAAAAAGTGCGCACGAGCCCCTTACATCATTGTACTGGATGAGTTGTGTACATCAGACTTTAGTTCCTCAAATTGATCTGATAGTGAAACATGGACTAATCTTTGTAGCTTAGTTTGGAGGCATGGTGTCCATGTTACTAGGGGTGGAAATGAACCAAATATTTAACAAATAGTTCGATAATTGTTTGAATAAATATTCGATCATATTCGACTCGGTAGTTCATTTAACACGAAACAAATATTTTTTAGTATTCGAGTTTGCTAACGATTAGAATTTGACCAGACGTATATTCGATTCGTTTGTCTATTAAATATTTGTTTAAAATTGATCACAGGTTATTATTTGTATTATTGCATATATGATGTCGTATTTTTAACCCACTTACCATTTCTACTTAAGTTTTATATACCGATTTTGAGACTTAAATAATCTTAAATTTGTTTTCTAATTAAAATTTGATTTAAATATATACACATCATATATTATAAAGGAATAATTTTTATATATGAATTTTAATGTCACTTGAAAATTAAAATTTTTAGCAGAATAAATATACTTTGATATTCGATAAGTATTCGTGAGTATTCATGAATAGTTATCAAATACCAAGTATTCGAGTTCGAATTCGAAAAACTAGATATATGAATATTAGAGTCCACATTCGAATTCGATAATTTTAAACAAATACAAATACAAACACCTTAGTATTCGATTCGATTCGATCGTTTACCACCCCTGCATGTTACTAATAGGGTGAATACTGGTTGTCTAATGTAGTCCTGGTAGCACGTTGTCCAATGTTGAGAATAGGCTATTCTTTTTTATTGCAGCCTTCTTTTATCTGTTTCAAATGCAAAATTTCTTGGAAATTTATTTTCCATGCAACTGATATGCCATTTATTGATTTTAAGCTTTCTAATTATGCGTTTTCACATGATATTGTGCAGGACTCCAGACATGTCGGCCATGCATCATGACTCATCATCTGACCTGAGAGTCGTTGCTAACAAATTGAGGGATGTATTCGGGGTGCGTTTTCCTTTCATTTTACCCAATGCTTCCATTTTTTATAACAAAGATTTTACACTCACGTTCCACCATTGTCATCTCTGAGATCCTCATTGGTTTCTTTAAAAAATTCAGATCACCAATACCTCTCTGAAGATGAGGAAAACTATTGTAGACATATGTGACATAGTTGCCAAGCGTGGGGCCCGTCTTGCTGCTGCCGGAGTTGTCGGTATCTTAAAGAAACAAGGCCGGGACACTGTTGCAGGCAAGCAGAGGACAGTGGTCGCCATGGATGGAGGGCTATTTGAGCACTACACCATCTTCAGCAAATGCTTGGAGAGCACAATTTCTGAGATGCTCGGAGATGAGGTATCAAGCCATGTCATAATAACCCACGCAAACGATGGCTCTGGCATTGGTGCAGCTCTCCTTGCAGCCTCTCACTCTCAATATCTCGGCATTGATGAATCCTAAGTGAAATTTTCTATGTTTTGTTCGTTTCCTGTAACCTTCTTACATTTTTCAGAAGATATGCTTAATTTAATACCTGCGAGGTAGCAGCCAGTATAATGGAAGCAGATTGAGAAGGAAATCATCAGTCTTGGGGTCACAAAATGTATAAATTGCGGGGTTGGATAGCGAGCTCTCTGTCGAGTGAGCCCTGCGAGCGGGCTTAACAGTTGAACTTTTGTTTATGTAATTTTTTTCCTCCCTTCTCTCTTTTTTTTTTCTTTCCTTTCTTTCGGGGCTCTTATATTTTCTCCTGACAATTTGAGAATAAAACCAGGAGAATTTAATGTGATTCTATTTTATCGTTTATACTAAAGGGGTTCATTCTGGTGTGCGGTTGTCTGTGGAATTTGATTGAAATGAAATTATTGCAGTTGGATTGTGGTGAAGGGGCTAGTCTGGTCATTGCTGCAATGCCTGCAACAGATGCAATTTCTGTCCACAGATTTCAGTTTATAATTGATTGAGAACTCTGACTCTTATGTTGTCAGTTGAACCCTTCTCGAAACCAGGTCACGTGTCTTTTGTGGGAACATTGAGTTGAATGTCAAAAAGGGCGGATGCCTTTGCTTGCATGCGGCTTCACTACGGAACAAGAATTTGAAGGTGAAGGTCTTGTGCGATGGTCGGTAATGGCGGGCCTATCTATATCAGTCAACAAAAGTTGCACCAGTTTCAATGCTCTCCTCGGTTCATGCTCATCAGAGAAGGCACAGAGGTTAATTCTACTATCAACAACCATGTATTGCACGCAGCAGCAATTATTTCATGCTTTTGTCTAAACTATAATAATCCTTCGGAATGAGTTTTACACCCCTCCCTCTAGAACGCAATACATGCAAGAAAACCTTGGACTCGGATTCATTTTTAATTGATTCATACGTTACAATCATCAAGATCGTCGTCTGTACTCGAATCACTTTTATGCCTACTGCCTCTAACGCTACACAGTAGAGGAGCGATATCATGCTCGGCTTGAGGTTTACCGCCATTCCAACTTGTTCGGTTGCACCGCAACAAGATTTCTACGACCTCCTTCATCGTAGGTCTAGTCGACGGTAACGTGCCCGTGCATACGAGCCCCAATTTGAGAACCTTGACTATCTCGTCCAAATTACTCGGATCTTTGATTGTCTCATCAATTGCATCGGTAGCATTTTTGCCTGTGAGAAAATGGTGCCATGCCCAGCCTGCAAGGCCTCCTTGCTCGTCTCCCTCGTTGGCTTCTCTTCCTGTTGTGAGCTCTAGAAGTACCACGCCGAAGCTGTACACGTCCATTTTCTCATTCACTTTTACAGCGTATGCACATTCTGCACGCCGCAAAAAAAAACCGTTAAAACTGGCTAATTATAAAAGTGATGGTAGCATAATAGTTAGAGTAGTCTCATAATAGCATTGGATATTAGCAAAAATTATCTTTTATATCCAAGTAGTTTCAAAATTGTTATTATACAAAAGTTATCATTTTATGATATATATGATGATAACATCTGATACAAGAACAACAGTTTTCATTTTAAGAAAATAGTAGAATAAGTTTTCATTTTAAGAAAATAGTAGAATAGTAATAGAATTTGGATAGAAAATTTTAGAGCAGAGAATCAAATTTCACTATTAGTAAAATATGAGATAAATGCTCACCTGGAGCCATATATCCGAAAGAACCAGCAACAGCCGTGACGGAGCAAGGCTCCCCAGCCTTAACCAGAATCCTCGCCAGCCCAAAATCAGCAACCTTAGCTCTGAACTCCGAATCCAACAGTATATTACTCGACTTCACATCTCTGTGCACAATCGACGGCGAGCAATCATGATGCATGTAGCACAACCCTCGTGCAGCTCCGATGGCGATCCCCAGCCTCCTCGGCCAGTCTAAGGCTGGCGGCCCCATCGCCTTCCTCTTCTCGTGAAGCCACTTGTACAGACTCCCGTTCTTCATGTGTTCGTAGACTAACAACTTCGAATCGTTGCTTGAAATGCAGCACCAGAGTTTGACTATGTTGGTGTGCCGAATTGAGCCCAGAATTTGAACTTCAGACACGAACTCCCGCTCTAGTTTGGAGTCCATCTTGGTTTTGCTCCTTATTTTCTTGACTGCTACTACTTCGCCTGACCTGTTTCCGATGGCGACTTTGTAGACCTCGCCAGACCCGCCAGCTCCGATCAGGTTCTCATCGGTAAGGGCCTTTACAATGTTGGATTCGTTGAAGTCCAATGTGTGAAAGGAAGTGAGTTTCCAGGATGCAAGATTTTGTTCATCTTTTCTGCTCTTGTAGTCTTTAATAACGAAAAATGCAAAGCCTGAAACAATCAAGAATAAGAGCAAGGCGAGAACTATGATCATGGTTCTGACTCCTGGGGATATCGTGTTCGAAGTTTTGGATTGATGATCACATCTGCTGAGGCTCAATGCTGAGTCCGAAGAGCAAAGAGAAGGATTAGACAGAAAACTTTTGTCGTAAGCTTGATTTTGAAACGCGAATGGGACCTGGCCTGAGAGCTGGTTTGATGATAAATTGAGGAAATTGAGCCTGAGATTGCCGATATTGACAGGTATGTTGCCTGTCAACTGATTTTTCGAAAGGTCTAAGGTAGTGAGCACAGGCAAAGATCCGATTGATGCAGGAATCTCTCCGATCAACTGATTACTGCTTAAATTCAACTCAGTCAGAAATTTCAGTTCAGAGATTTCATCCGGAATTGAACCTGAAATCATGTTTCTTCCTAGTTGCAAACTCTGCAGCTGGGAGATTCCTGTCAAGCTCGCTGGAATCTCACCCGAGAACAAATTGTTTCCTGCAAGAAAGACCAAAATATTCTCTCCTGCCGATGGAATCTTTCCAGAGAATCTATTGTTCTGGATCTCTAACCGTGTCAGATTCCACGGCAATTTATCAGGAATTGTGCCTGAGAAGTTGTTATCACTCAGCATCACGGTTGACAGGTTCGCCGCCGACCAGATTCCAGGTGGAAAATCGCCGTAAAATCTATTCCTCTGAAGTTGCAGATTGTCAAGCGCAATGCAACCACCCAAAGATTCAGGGAGTTTACCTGTAAAATTATTGTCGAATACTATTATCGACGCAAGTGCATTTCTGGCGCATAAGTCCTCTGGTAGCTCACCAGAGAGCAAATTATCGTCTATTTCAAGATTCCATAATGGGCAGTGCTTTCCGAGCTCTGGAGGCAAAACTCCTGTGAGCTTATTACTGTATAGCCTGAGATCAGAAAGAGAAGGGAGCAATCCGATACTTGAAGGAATTTCGCCGGAGAATTGATTATAGTACATTAAAAGAACTGATAAATTCTTCAACTTGCCGAAATCAGCAGGAATTGATCCTGTCAGCTGGTTCATCGATACATCGATCCTCTCCAGTCCCAGTGCTGAAACTGTCCCATTGATTTCTCCCGTGAAGTTGTTCTTATACAGATAAACAAACTGAAGATTTCGAAGGTTCCAGATAAAATTTGGAATGTTTCCAGTTAACGAATTCATCGAGAGATCGAGCTGCTGCAACTCTGTCAACCTCTCAAAAGAGCCCGGAATCTCACCTACAAGATCCATGCTGGCCATCCACAAGAATGAAAGCCCAGTCAAATTCCCAAACTCTGCAGGAATTCTCTGGGGAGCAAAATTGTTATAAGCCAACGCAAGAGTTTGAAGATCCGACAAGTGTGCAAGCTCTACAGGAATCGACCCGTTAAAGAGATTATTGTCCAGATACAGGCTCTGAATTGATTTCAGTTCGCCTATGGAGGCAGGAATCTGACCCGAGAAATTATTTGCCGAGAGGAACAAATCAGTGAGACTCGACGATAACCCATTTATATCCGAAGGCAACTCGCCAACGAACAAATTCTGAGACAAATCGAGGTAACCGAGCTTGGTGCAAGTGTAGAGAGTGGTAGGAAACGGGCCTGAGAAATTGTTATAGGATAAATCAAGGTAAGAGAGATTCTTGATGCCACTGCAAAGAGATTCAGGGATCGTGCCGAAAATGGAAAAGTTTGGGAGAGAGATTTCGGTGACGGAGCCGGAGCTGTCGCATTGGATGCCGGTCCAGTTGCAGTGGGCGGTGCCCGTGGCGGTCGACCAGTCGGCAAGGGCCGAAGGGTTGCCCCATGATTGCTTGATTTGGAGGAGGGTTTGCTTTTCTTGGTCATCGGAGGTTGAAGGAGAGAGAAGAAGGAAGAAGAAGAAGAAGAGGAGATAGAGAGGGGGAAGAGATATTGGTGACATTTTTTGTGGGGTTTTTCCCCTCCCTTTTTTTTTTTTTTTTCTGGAGTCGGTTGGTTTTTGGCGGGGATTTGTATTTGGGTTCAGACTGTGGGTCGTTGGGGTGGAATACAGTGGGGATGGATGGAGCCCCTTGGTCAATAGTTGAATTTTGAGCCTTAGAAGAGTATAAAATTGGGATGGTTGGTTGATTTTGTCTGTACCCGATGAAATTTAGGTGATGGATATTGATTGCTTGCTAACTAAAAGACTTCAGGGAAGACTTGCCTTCTTCGTGCTTCTGAATCTTGACTTTTGATGCAGCTCCATTACTGCTTACAGCATGAGATGTAACTCTTAATTTTCATCACAATTATAGAGTTCTGACATAGTTTGAGTAGACATAGTATATGGGCAATTCAGATTTAATTCTCACAAGCTAGGAATTTAGAAACTAGGTTTAAAAAAAAAAAGAAATCGACGTCGAGTCTACGTTTCGGCCTATTAAAAAAAAACGCTGACTTCATAGAGTAATAAAAAGCTATAACCCTCAACCCTTCACGAAAATGACAGTCTTCTCTGTAACCCGAAGCTATTCCTCTATGAAATATAGTTTACGAAATGTAGTTCAGCAGCGCTCATCTAGAACACTTCGTGCGGTGCACTGATTCACAACGAGAAAAGGTTAAAAAAGTCAACAAAATTTCTATGTCACGATCACGGGGCCTATAATTATATGTTCTAGACATATTGTAAGGTCACACCATAAAAACGCACGTGAAATTTGATCGCCGCCGTTAACGACTGTGGGAAAGGAAGGAAGCACGAGGATTCCCCACGACAATACACTAATATAGGAAGAAGCGCGTGCCTTGAAAGTAACTAAGTAGTTGCAAAAAGAAGGGGGCGTATTTTAATGTGGAGGAAGCTTCCGTGTCAAAGAGTAACAGTTTGCAAGAGACTGTAAAAACTAGGGGCGTATTTTGATTATCAAATTATACGTAATTTTTTTTCAATTGTTGTTATAATAATTAGTTATAAATACCAAGCATATATTAGAGAGACGATCTTTAATTAAAATTAGGTAGAGTTAATTACCCAAAAAAACTTAACCGAAAAGTACATCCATGTGGTTGATTGCAACAAAAACTCTTTTTTTAAAGATGGTTTATGTATAAATAGTTTCTATAGAATAACCTTAGTTTAAAGGTTATTTATAGGAAAACACCAAAACTAAATTCCAAGCTCACAAACTTACAATTCAAGCACGTCTTCGGGCTAAAGCATTGACCTATTACTAATACAATCAGATATAGCATCCAGGTAACTGGAAACTATTAATAGTTCTCAAGTTTTAGCCCAGATAATAGAAATATTTCTCAGCCTAGACGGTGTGCGAGATTTTGCGAGTGTTTCCCTAAGGAGCATCTGATTGCCTTCAAGCCATCGAGTACAGGCAACTGAACGAATATAGGAGAGACTGTCGCGCGCCGTGCGGAAGCGTGCTCTCAATAAACCCAATGGAGTCGGTGAGCAATGAGAGAAGAACCAACTAAAACACGAGTGCGATTCACAACAGAACGGTCAAAATCACACACAAACACAGAAATTTACGTGGTTCGGCAATTGCCTAGTCCACGGGGAGAGGATGGAGAGATTTTACTATATAGAGGAGAAACAATAGGTTACAATCTCTTAAACAACTCTCAAAATAACCCAACAAATGATCTCACACTCCCTCACAATAATCTCCCTCTCAAAGTGTTCAAAAGAACCCAAATTCTCTGTTCAAACTCTCTTTCTCAAGCCTAGAAACATGTGTTTCTATTTATAACACCCAATCCAAAACAATATGGGAATCTAAAAACGAGTCTGTCATACCCGGGTGTGACACGTACCACACCCGAGTGTGGCACGCACTACACCCCAGACAACAGGACAGATTCTGCCACACATGGGTGTGGCACACACCACACCCCAAACAACATGGCAAATTCTGTCATGCCTGGGTGTGGCACGCACTACACCTGGGTGTGGCACGTACCACACCCAGGCTGCTGAATTTTCATGGTTTTCAACACTTTGAACAATTCAACATCAACTATCTAGCTTTAACTGTCTTCGGTGAGAGGTCAGCTAAAAGCTTCAAATAGGCTCCTAAAGATACACTAACTGGCTTCGTCTCCATGTTCACATTAAATCGCTGTAGAACTTTCTTCAAATAAGCTACTTGTGTCAAACAAATTCTGCCCTTATCTCTGTCTCTGTCGATCTCCATCCCTAATATGCGCTTCGTTTCACCCAAATCCTTCATCTCGAACTCTTTCAAAAGTTGTACCTTCAACTCATCTATAGCGGATCTGGAAATAGAAGCAACCAACATGTCATCGACATAAAGCAACAAATAGATGTACACACCTCCTCGCAACTTGTGATAGTACACGCATTGATCAAACTGACTCCTAATGTATGAATGATCGAGCATAAACCCATCGAATCACATATACCACTGTCGCAGAGATTGCTTCAAACCGTATAGCGATTTCTTCAATCTGCAAACCAATTTCTCTTTCCCTGCAGTTCAAAACCCCAATGGCTGAGTTATATAGATTTCATCATCAAGATCAGCATGAAGAAATACTATTTTCACATCCAATTGATCCAATTCTAAACCATACTATGCCACTAAAGCTAACAAGATCCGAATCGAAGAGTGCTTCACCACTGGAGAAAAGACCTTATTGTAATCAATGCCTTCTTCTTGTGCATAGCCCTTCACTACCAAATTAGCTTTGAACTTCACCGGAGTGCCTTCAATGCCATCCTTCTTCGTATACATTCATTTCCAACTAATAGCCTTCTGCCCCTTTGGAATCTCAATATGCTCCCATGTGTCGTTCTTCTGAAGAGATTCCATCTCCTCCCGTATAGTTTCCTGCCACAAATCAGTCTTTAAACTCTGCTCAGCCTCTCTGAATGTAGTAGCAACCATCTCATCGACACTCTCCATCGGAAGTGCATAAGCAATGACTATATTTGTATACCTAGCTGGCAACCGTATGTCTCTCATGGGTCTCCGAACCGCAATCGAATCTTGAACCTGAACCGTCGGTCTCTGATTCTGTTTTGCTAAACCTGTATCCTCCAAATCATCGTTGTGCTCATCTGACGTCACCTCAGTCAGCACTCTAATGGATACGATACTATCTAGACACTGTGGAGCCGTATCAATCTCCACCACTTGCGATATCTCCTCTGTCGGGGTGCTCTCCGCCTGATGAGAACTGAGAAGCTTCAAGGTCGAAGCCTCATTGAAAGTGACGTCTCTACTCGGTACAATCTTTTTATCAACTGGATCCCAAAGCTTGTATCCTTTCACACCACACTTGAATCCAACAAATATGACATTTCTAGCTCGAGGTTCCAATTTATCAGTCTTCACATGATAAAATGCAGGACACCGAAATACCTTGAGTTGATCATAATCGCGTGCTGGCTCTCCCGACCACATCTCTATAGGGGTTTTTTTCTTAATCGCAAATGAATGCATTCTATTAATGAGGTGACTCACATATGAAAGTGCCTAAGCCCAAAAGATTTTCTCCAAACCACTCTGCGATAACAAACATCAGACCCTCTCTAGTAAAGACCAATTCAATCTCTCTGTCACCCCATTTTATTGTGGCATATGACTAACTGTGAAGTGTCTCTCTATGTCCTCGTCTCGACATAGCTGCTGAAAAGGGATTGAAGTGTACTCGTTGCCGTTGTCAAATCTCAACGTCTTGATCTTTCTCACAGTCTGTAGTTCTAATCTCCTCTTCCACTCCACAAATAACTCTAGGACTTTATTCTTATGCTTCATGGTGTACATCCAACAACGTCTAGAATAGTCATCCACAAACGTGACGAACCAATGTCGACCACCAAGTGATGTCGTCTTGGTGAGACCCTAAACATCCATGTGCACGTAGTCCAAAATGCTCGTTGTCCTATGTACGGATGTTCCAAACTTCATATTTATCTTCTTTCCAAGAACACAATGCTCATAGAATTCAATCTTTTCACTCTTGACTTCCTTCAATAGCCCCTGCTTGCACAGCGCCTACAGTGACTTTTCACATGTGTGCTCCAATTAGTAGTGCCAAAGTTTGTTCACGCCCGCCTCTGAAACAGCTGAAGTTACTTGACCAATCTCGATGCTCCACTTCAGATAATAAAGATTCTCACTGCGGACTTCCTTCATCACTACCAAAGATCCTTTAGTAACTTTTACTACAGCATTCTCAAAAGTCACATTGAATCTATTTGCCTCCAAAGCTCCAATGAAAATAAGGTTCTTTTTCAGCTGAGAAACAAATCACACTTTATTCAACTCAAGAACAACTCCATCATGCATCCGAATCCTGACGGTACATATCCTACAAATGCTATATGATTGATCATTTCTCATGACCACCACACCCCCATCGAGTTTCTTGAATGATGCAAACCAATCTCGCCGGTGAGTCACATGATAAGTAGCGTCGTAATCCAGCATCTAATCCGATGCATCCATATAGTTCACCTCTGGAGTAATCAATAGAGAAAAGTAGGAATCATCTGAATCATAACCTCTAGCGACATTCACCTCATTGGCCTTCGGGCCCTAATTCTTACTATTCCCCTTCTCTCTAAGCTTCGGGCAATCTCTCTTCCAATGTCCTTGTTCTTTACAGAAAACACACTGGTTCTTTGCTAATTAGTAGTGGCCTTTAGACTTTGGCCTACTTCGATTATCACATCTCAGATAGGGACTCATTCCTCTCGTTAACAAGGCCTCTCCTGAAGTGCTAACTCTGAAAGTCTTTTTGTCCTTCCTCCTCAGATCGTAATTCGTCAACGCATTAGTCACTTCACTATAGGTGATGGAAGATCTACCGTTCAACAAAGTGAGCACGAATGTATCATACTCCTCATCGGGTAAGGATCCTAATAAAATAATCATCTTGTACTCATCCATTATCTTCTCATCAACGTTCGTCAAGTCGGACAATAACTTTGTGTAGTTGTTCATATGATCCGCAAGTGAGGTACCCCTGTACATCTGGAATCTAAACAATCTTCGCAGCAAGTACAAACGGTTCTCAACACTCTTCGTAAGATATTTATTGTTGAGAATCTCTCACATATTCATCGCAGACGTCACGCCAATCACATCGTATTTCAACTCTTGTTCTAAACAAGATCTTATTACCCCATAAATGTTTTGATTCATCTTGTCCTATATCGCCTCATCATACTTCGGTAGCCTCTCATGGACCATGATGGTCTCTTCTAAATTTTGAGCATTCAGTGCATCTTGCACATCATTCATCCACAAACCAAAGTTGATTTTGGCATCATACTTCACAACACTAATCTTTGTATTCTGAAGTGTAACTTGAACTGTACTCGTCATCGCCTTGCTGCTTTCACCAACTTCTTCTCCCATTGCAAACTAACTCCAATTGTAAAGAAAGATTCGAAATTTGATAGAATTGAGAAATTATCCAACTGAACCCTAGAGAATTCCAACTCGATCTCCTAACCACACGAGGAAAGCGAGATCTTCAACGACAACTCCGCAACGCTATCTCCACTGAAGCCTAGATCTGTAAGAACCAAGCTTCCAACAGCGAATCTTCCTCCACCCAATACAAAACCGTAGATCTGAAAATCTGAGCTCAGATACCACTTGTCGCGCGCCGTGTGGAAGAGTGCTCGTAATAAACTCAAATGAGTTGGCGAGCAATGAGAGAATAACCGTACAAAACACGAGTGCAATTCACAAAATAACGTCCAACATCACACACAAACACAGAAATTTACGTGGTTCAGCAATTGCCTATGTCCACGAGGAGAGGATGGGGAGATTTTACTATATGGAGGAGAAACAACGAGTTACAATCTCTCAAACAACTCTCAAAATAACCTAACCAATGATCTCACACTCCCTCACAATAATCTCACTCTCAAAGTGCTCAAAAGAACCCAAATTCTCTGTGCAAACTCTCTCTCTTAACCCTAGAAACGTGTGTTTCTATTTATAACAAATTCAATCCAAAACAGGATGAGAATCTGAAAACGAGTTTGTCACAACCGGGTTGTGACACGCACCACACCCCTGACAACAGGGAAGATTCTGTCATACTTGGGTGTGGCATGCACCACACCCCTGATAGCAGCGCAGATCCTGTCACACATGGGTGTGGCACGTACCACACCCAGGCTGCTGAATTTTCACGTTTTTCAACACTTTGAACAATTCGACGCCGTTTTCTACAGAGACTATCTCGTGCATCTTTGTTGTATCACCAACAATATACAAAAGTTACGGTAAATAGGTGGCTAGTAATCTGATGGAATCATCACCACAACA
The DNA here is from genome assembly GCA_022839385.1 of Asparagus kiusianus. NCBI lineage: Eukaryota > Viridiplantae > Streptophyta > Magnoliopsida > Asparagales > Asparagaceae > Asparagus > Asparagus kiusianus. The sequence continues at coordinate 12,669 of BQKN01064488.1, read as the reverse complement.
ACTCTATGAAAATCACAGAAGATGGAATGACCGAATGCTGGAAAAACATACTTATAAAAGTTTTCTTGAAGGAATGCATTAACATCAGGTAAAATCCCCAAAACGATTAGCCTGATCTGATCATTGAAGTCATCCAGTACGAAAGAGCTTTTAGTCTGGTCTCTTGCGCACAAGCAGATATGATTTTGCAACATATAATCACCATTTTAAAAGAGTTACTTGATAAAGCATTTACAGAAACCGTAAGGTTTAAGAGGTATCATATTGTACAAGTTCTATTATCAATAAACTTTCAGTATCATAACAATGCTAATTAAGCATCTCTTCAACCGTCGAGCTATAATGACCAAACTAGTTAATAAAACAATAAGCAAATATATCTCAGGCAGACTCAAAATCAGACACCGAACTTACTTGAACGCACAACCACTAAAAGCATGAAAGCAAGATCAAATCTCAAGCTCAGCAAAACTAAATGAGGACTATTCCTCAATCACAACAGATCAAAGCCGAAACATTAACTGCAATTAATCAACCAACCAGTAGAACTTTGAAGCCACAAAAAATTAGACAAGAAGAAAAACTTGTAAGTTGTACGACGGTCAAGATTTATATAGTAGCATCTAACAAGCATAATAACAATTAAGAGTTTTCAGCACATCGAAACAGGACAACAAACGTCTGAAGACTACAGACACCAACAGGAAACTAAATGCAGAGAAACATTCTGCAAATCTAAAGATTCGAAAACTGACTAATGCGTGTAATAACACTAGTCTCAAAGCCCCCTCAATTCTCACTAATATCGCTCACGATGTAACAGCTTCATAACCAGAATATCAATGTGTACTGCAATAGCACTCACCTTAGAGCTTGTCTTCGTAGTCTGAGAGAGGAGTCATCTGCTCCTTCAAACCCTTCCTCTTACGAATGCTAGCCACAAGCTGCCCAGCTTGAGAAGTAGAATCCATAGGGTCAGAGCTCATCATGTCCCAGTGATCAAACACACACTGAGGGAAAGCCTGTCCTGATGTAGCAGCCCTCAGCGTTCCTGAGAACCCGAAGGACTCGATAACCGGGAGATAAGCCTTGATGTTGTAAAGAGGAGTACCGGGCCTCTGCATTTCCTCAAAGACATGACCACGCTTTTGGTTAAGAACACCGTAGATACCTCCCAAAGCCTGCTCAGGAGCCTGAATCTCAACAAGGTAAACTGGCTCGAGAAGCCTGGGCTTGGCTGTCAATTGAGAAGCATAGATAACCCTTCTTGCTGTTGGGATGACCTGGCCACCTCCTCTGTGAATAGCATCAGCATGAAGAACGACATCACAAACTTCAAAGCAAATACCACGCATGTTCTCTTCAGCCAAAGCACCTTCTTTTGAGGCCCACTGGAAACCAGCAACCACTGAATCCTTGATTTCATTAAGGTACTGAACTCCCTTACACATGTCGACAACCATGTTAGGACCTGTGGTCTCAGGACCAAAGCACCAGATTTTCTTGGCGAGATCCTTGTCCCATCCAAACTCTTCAGCAAGAATCTTTGAACGGACCTTTGGATCATCACGTGGACCTATGCGTCCATCGTCAATGGCCTCAGGAAGGCCTTCTTCAAGAGGACGAGCTTCCATGTAAAGACGGTTATGTTTGTTTGGCGACTTGCTCATCACAGTACGACATGACTTTTCAAGAACAGTTTCACGGAAGGAAACGACAGGGTCTGACACATGAATTTCTGCACCGCCCATGAAATCCTCCTGCAAATCTTTCAAGCAAATCTCGAGATGGAGCTCACCAGCACCGGCAATAATGTGCTCACCAGACTCCTCGATTGTGCACACAACCATAGGGTCTGATTTGGCCAGCCTTTTCAAACCTTCCACAAGCTTGGGAAGGTCAGATGCCACCTTGCACTGTACTGCGACACGCACGACTGGGGAAACAGAAAACTTCATGGCTCTGATTGGGTGGGCATCCACTTCTTTCTCATTTGTTAGAGTAGCATTCTTAGTGATAAACTGGTCCAATCCAACCATAGCGACAGTGTTACCACATGGAACATCCTCCACAGACTCCTGCTTCTTACCCATCCATATAACAGTTCTCTGGACGCTCTTCACGTACAAGTCTTTCTTCTGACCAGGGACGAAGTTGGGTCCCATGATACGGACCTTCAAGCCAGTAGACACCTTTCCTGCAAAGACTCGTCCAAATGCAAAGAATCGACCTTTGTCAGATGCCGGAATCATCTTAGAAACATAAAGCATGAGAGGGCCTTCTGGGTCACAGTTTCTGATAGCATTTGCATAAATGTCATCCAGAGGACCTTCATACAAATTCTCCACACGATATTTCTGGGCTGTGGCAGGAGATGGGAGGTGAAATATCATCATCTCAAGTAGAGCACTGCTCGCTGGTAGCCAGGTCTGCATCACCCTCTTCATCAGAGCTTTACCCATCAGATCCTTCTCATCTGACTTCATGGTCACACCGAGCTTAGTCAACATTGGCCACAGTTTGTCCTTCTGGTCATTCATGCAAGTGTTGATAATCTGCTTAATAGGTTCATAACAGAACTGAACAAAACCACGTTTGCAGGTAGCACTGCCGGTGTTCTTGCTGGTCCATTTCTTGGTAGCTGGGTCAAAGTAATTTTCACCCCAAAGCCTCTCCATCATTTTAGATTCATCAACTCCAAATTTGGAAGCATACATTTTAGCAAAGTTGGTCAAGGTGAAAGCCCAACCGTGCAATCCTGCTGAGAAAGCAACAGTACCTTTCTCTGGGTATACTTGGACATCACCGAGAAGGGCATCTTCGTAAGTAGCCATGATAACATTTGCGTTCTCAATAACACGCTGGAAGGTCTGGTAGGCTTCTTCACCATCAACTTGAAGCTCCAAGAAGCATCGGTCCATCTTGTTAACAGTCAAGACAGGCCTGATTCTTTCTCCCAAGGCCTGTCTAAGGACAGTTTCAGTCTGAACACAAACACCCTCAATGCAATCGACGACAACTAAAGCACCATCAGTAATACGCAAAGCAGCAGTGACCTCAGATGAGAAATCAACGTGCCCAGGTGAATCAATGAGATTGATAAGATACTCGTTTCCTGATCTCTCACCCTTGTAGGCTTTCAGAGATGCGTCAGTCATCTCGTAGTAAAGTGAAATCCCAGTGGACTTAATGGTTATACCACGCTCAGCCTCGTCAGCACGAGTATCAGTCATCCTAACATCTCCAGCAACTTCCTGTGCAATGATTCCAGCAGCGGCCACAAGAGAATCGGTAAGTGTAGATTTTCCTGCAACATTAATGGAAAAAACTAATGAAAAACTAATCTTAAACACATTGGGAAGGGGAATGAATAAACAGAATGTAGGGATGGCAATGATACAAGAACCATATGCTACATCTTTAGAACATGTTTAATTTTGGAATCCATTTGATAGAAAACAATGATAGTGGAACAGTGTATCTGAAAGAAAGAAACTCCTTAATATTAAATAAAACAAAGAAACAGATTCATTGAGTGGACATT
>BQKN01064487.1:21805-33108 GCA_022839385.1 Asparagus kiusianus | reverse complement strand
CGTCCGAACTCGGATTTGAGTGTTTTCGGATGCGTTGGAATCGTGACGGCGAGCTCTGTAGGCCCCGATGGTTGGATTATCCGTGGGGTGATTGGGGCACAGCGGGCGTTGGTCCGATTGCGGTGATCGCGGGGTTTTCGGTCAACCCGTATCCTCGTGATTCTGACGTTCTGTCGACTCATGTAATCCGTCGGTTTGCTTTAGTCGCTCACCGGCGTCATTTGAGCTCTTGTGAACTGGGTAGCGTCGTTCGATCGTCGATCGTTAACACCGAGCTGTGAGTGGGGACCTATCGGCAATTTTCGATGCCTACAGATACCCCCTCCAAAGTGTTTCGGACTCGTGTCTTTTATAGAAGAGACCGGAATACTTTGGATATGATTGGTCCAGCCTTCAGTCGGCCTAAGGGACCTGTGGTTCGCTTCAACTCTCGGCTCCTTCGATCTTCGGTTTATCCGGTGCTTTGTCGAATAACCGAAGTTGTTCCGGCGCTGCGTTTATCGTCTGGCCGTCGTCGGAGTCTCGAGTCTAAAGCTGATGAGTTGAGTTTGGCTCGTGTCATTGAGTTGACTTTTGAACTTGCTATCCCCGTCACATCATGTTGACTTGAGGGTTTTGGTTGACTTTTTGTTGCAACGCGCTGAATGACGTTGACCTAAGGTTATGCGTTGTCCGGCGTCCACCTTAGGGTTTCAGAACCGCTTGGGTTGACTTTCGTCGTCACGTGTTGACTTTCGTCGCCACGTGTTGACTTTTGTCGCAACGCGCTGTCCGGCGTTGACCTAAGGTTACGCGTTGACCAGTGTCCACCTTAGGGTTTTGAATTCGCATGGGTTGCAACGCGCTGTCCGGCGTTGACCTAAGGTTACGCGTTGGCCAGCGTCCACCTTAGGGTTTTGGAACCGCTTGGGTTGAGCTTCGTCATCACGTGTTGACTTTCGTCGTCACGTGTTGGCTTTTGACGCAACGCGCTGTCCGGCGTCGACCTAAGGTTACGCGTTGACCGGCGTCCACCTTAGGGTTTTGAATCCGCATGGGTTACAACGCGCTGTCCGGCGTTGACCTAAGGTTACGCGTTGACCGGCGTCTACCTTAGGGTTTTGAATCCGCATGGGTTGCAACGCGCTGTCCGGCGTTGACCTAAGGTTACGCGTTGACCGGCGTCTACCTTAGGGTTTTGAACCGCATGGGTTGACTTTTGACGCAACGCGCTGTCCGGCGTTGACCTAAGGTTACGCGTTGACCGGCGTCTACCTCAGGGTTTAAGATCCGCATAGGTTGCCACGCGTTGTCCGGCGTTGACCTAAGGTTACGCGTTGACCGGCGTCTACCTTAGGGTTTTGAACCGCGTGGGTTGCAACGCGCTGTCCGGCGTTGACCTAAGGTTACGCGTTGACCGGCGTCTACCTTAGGGTTTTGGAACCGCCAAAAGTCAATTCGTGGAATTCACCAACAATCGGCAATTGGCATGGAATCGGTGTTCACAAAAACAATCGGGGGATCAGAAAACAATTCGGGGAGTCGAAACGTCGCGCTGGGAGTCAAAACCCGGGCAAAACACCCCTGGGTGCCTCGGCAAGGCCGAGACACCCTTGGGGTGTCTCGGTTTTGCCGAGACACCCTTGGGGTATCTCGGTTTTGCCGAGACACCCTTAGGGGGTGTCTTGCTTTTTCCATGGTCCCCCCCTTTTCTTCATTTGTCCTTTTGCTTATGGTCCCCCCCATTTGAATTACCCCTTTTCACACTTGAATTCTCAAGAGAAAGAGGTTTATGGCTTGTGGTCCCCCCCATTTGAATTACCCCTTTTCACACTTGAATACTCAAGAGAGAGAGGTCTTTTGCTTGAAATCTTTGGGGGGTTTTGTGAAAAATTTGGCTGAAATTTTGTGTAGGGGGTTTTGATCTGTGCTCATTTGATGAAGGATTGTGGGGGTGCTTTATGCAAAAGGGTTAAAGAATCTTCTGAGGGGTTTATTTGCAAAACAGTCCCTAAAACTTATAACCCGAAATTTGTGGAGGGGTTGCAGGACCAACCGTTAAAGCTGATTCATCTGCATATGTGGATCCGATTCTGAAGTTGTTGGATGCTCGAGTCACGAGACCAACTAATGGAGCTGGTACGTCAATGACTTGCGTTTATAGAATTTTTGGCAAATTCTCAGCCATCAACGGATTTGATGAGCCTTTACCGATTACCGTTTGAATCGGGCTAGCATGCGGATTGTCTAAGTCCGTTCCGCATGTGACGTCGTGCTAAAAGAGTTAACTCTTTTAGTGCTACGATATTGAATACGTAGACTTCGTCTTTCTTACGGGAATAGACTACCCGGCAACGCGTGTTAGGCGCTGATTTATCCCTACTTAGGCTTCGGGATCAAATTCCCCGTACGTGTGAAGCACGGATCTTACCACAATGTGGAATATGTGGGCTTGTCCTTTTTAACGGTCAAGGACTAACCGGCAACGCGTGTTAGGCGCTGACTCATCCCTCCTTAGGCTTCGGGATAAAATACCCCAGAATCGAACTCTGGTGTCTTTTCTCAATCGGTGAAAGACTAAACCGTCCAACGGAAGGGGAAGAATTTTATATTCTATCTCCCAATGGAAAGGAAACTTGAGGTGGGACCCCCACCCCCTGCATCCGAAAGAACGAAACTAAGAGTGAAAACCCTACTCCAAGAATCGAAAGGCTGAGAGAGGAAGAATTTTATATTCTATCTCCCAGTGCTGAAGAGGAAGAATTTTATATTCTATCTTCATTTGCAAAGGAAACTCGGGGTGGGATCTCCACCCCCAGAATCCGAAAGGTGAAACTAGGAGTGGGATCTCCACTCCGAGAATCGAAAAGACTCGGATAACCCTAACTGTCGTAAGGTTTGGTTACTCGATTTGAAATTGGACCTCTCGTTCTTTGGGCGAATCGAGAGGAGAATTTGGCTTTGGTCCTAACTGTAGTAAGGTTTGACCAAGTGGGAAGTTTGAGACGATCCCACCCGTAAAAGGGTTTGATCGCTCGATTTGTGGATCTCTCGTTCATTGGACGAATCGAGAGGGGAATTTGGCTTTGGTAAATGATGAATTATCCACCCCCAGCTTTTCTTTGTAAAACTGGGTGTATCATTGAATTAGATGTACGATCGGGTTATCCTTAAGAATACCACGCATGGCATTCTTCTAGGAACTTCCCGTGGAAGGGAGGAAATAGTTTAGACTCATAAACCTATTGGAGTATCAGGGAGCAGTTTAACCTCTTATACCGGTCGGAGGAATGAGAAGCAGTTTATACTCATATACTCTTCGGAGTTGCCGGAAGCAGTTTATACTCTTATACCGATCGGAGTTTCTGGGATACAGTTTATACTCGTGCACCCACTGGAGTTTAACCTCTCTCGATTGGCTTACCCTAGCGTTATGACGCCGGCTTCAACCAGGATTTGGATGCTATCCTTGAGTGCAAAGCACGCCTTGGTTGGATGATGGATCCTCCTGTGATATGCGCAGTACTTCGGATCCGCAATATTGTCAGCTTCCTCCTGATTCACAATTGGTGGGAGCTTGATCTTGTTATTGTCCAGGAGGGATTTGAAGATGGCTGGAACATCTTCGTCCTTGAAGGAGTACTCTTTTTGAGGCCTCTGATCCGGAGTCTTTTGTTGCCTCCGGGTTTGCTGTTGCGACGTTTGATTAGCAACCGTGGCAGGTGCCTCATCCCCATTACAAGAGGCAAAGTTCGAGTTTGGAGAATTAGCCATCTGTTGGCTCCTCTCGGCCTTCTTCCTTTTGAGGAATCGCTCAGCTTGCTCTTCTCGGGCCTTCAAATCCTTCCAAGTGTCGGATGGCTCTATTCCCATAACATCCAAGATGTTAATGGTTAAGTTGTTATGACAAGTCTGCAAGATGAACTCCTCTGTGATGGGATCCTTGCAGTTCATCGCCTTGTTGCGGAAGCGTTTGATGAAGGTATCCACCGACTCTCCGTTCTTTTGTTTCTCATCGAAGAGTGTCCTAATGGATATTTCGTCGTCATCATCGAAGAAATGAGCGAGGAAAATGCCCTCCAGGTCCTCCCAACTGTTGATGCTTCCAAATTTAAGACGGCGGTACCAATCGAAGGCAGCTCCGCGAAGAGTGCCGACGAATGACCGAACCATCAAGGGTTCATTGCCGGAGATCATGCCCAAGTGGGACTTGAAGTAGATCAGATGTTGAGTGGGCGAGCCCCTTCCGTCGAACGGCGTGAAGTTGATCAGGTTGAACTTCGCCGGATACGGGATCGAGTCCCACTCTTTCGGGTAAGGACACGGAATACCGGTCTTCTTTACCTCTCGAGCAAACATTAATGCGTTAATTTTGCTCTCGAGATCTTTTATTTTCTCATCCCCGCTTGTGCTGGAGCTTGGACAAATTGAAGGTGGGATGACGGGGTCACCCCCTGTATTACCACCCCCAGTGTTTTAGTTAACCGGAGGGTTCTCGGCATTGAGAGGTTCATCCACGTCCGAATCGCTACCTGCTTGGTTAGCATGGTTACGACGGCTGGATTCACCGAGCTGATTAGATAGAGCGCGAACTTGTTGGTCGTGCTCTTCCCTCATCCGTAACAGGGCCGTTTCCATTTCGATTTTGAAGGCCTCTTTCTGCTTAGCCAGGGCCTCTTCAAGTATCTTAGTTACTTGTTCGGCGCTGATCATAAGCGATGAGCAAGGTTGCCCCGCGCTCGATGCCGTGTCATCGGACGCTACAGCCGAGCAGGAGTCTGAATCAGTATCCGACGCCTCTTCTTCTAGCGAAAGCCCCTTCGGCACCCTACGGTAGTCCTTCCGGCCAATGGCTCCCGTCCGCAACCGCGTCATGCATCTGGATATCTCGGCAAGCTGGTCATGGTTGAAGGGTTGCGTCGATCTCGCTCTGCCGGTCATATTAGCCGTCACCCTTAGATACTTGTCTTCTTGGCGGACGAACTTCTTCTTGTGGGAACGCCTCGGTGTGGAAATTCTCTCGAACACCGAAACTCTCTTTAGGGTTTGAGCACAGCAGCATCCCGACAGCACCGCTTTGATGATATTGGCGCACGGGCAGTGAGACTCCATATCCTGCACAAATTTCTTCTGGGGCTTTTCCACACCCCCAGCCCTATAGTACAACTCATCCGTTTTACAACTGGAGCAACCTATAGAGTGTTGGTGTGTATTCCCCAGTATAACACTCTCATCATCAGATGAGTGTGTTACCCTTTTGGAGTGCAACACTTGGTTAGTTTTCTTACAAGTGGCCCGTTCAAGTTTACGCTTTTGTGAGCGTAGAAACTGAACGGGCTCTTGTGCTTGGACCCGCAATTCGATGCGGTCAGTGATAGGGGTTTTCCCTTTATCATCTTTCCTAGGGGGATTGATTCGACCCCCAGTCTGATTTGCAACTTGGGGACCTTTCAATGGTCCCAGTCTTTCCTTGATGGGTACTCTACCTCGATTCTCCGGTAAGGGACCGAGGCGACCCTTCAAAGGAACCCTGGGTTTTGAATGATCCCCTTTGTTACTTGGCTCCGTCAAAGGCACCGGATCTGATTTTGACAAACCTTGGGCAGCAACTCCACCCCCTTGTGTTCGAGGCGCTGGTTTTGGTTTTGGCAACCACACCCACTTGCTTGTAGACGGCTTTGTGGCCGCCTCTTCTTTCTGCATCTCCTCCGCCTTGTGTAGAAGGAGTCGAGCGTGCGCAAGCAACGCTCGACGTTTCTTGATTCGCTCCTCGAGAGTGGAGCGATTCCTTTTGACACAAACCCATTGGTTCGTTCCTGTGTTGGAGGAGGGGCTGGTTGTTCGGAGTTGTTGCTCCTGGCTGTACCTGGACTTTAGATCTTCGTTGTAGTGGATCCCGTCCGTTGATTCAGCGGCTTTGGCTTGTTGTAGAGCAAAGCGTTGACGCCGTCTTTGGCGGGCCCTCTTGGACAGAACCGGTGTTGCATCATCCGTCGCCTCTGAGGTTGATGATGTGGGAACGTTGCACGGTGCAAAGGCAGCAGCGGCAACGGGCTCTTGGATCTTGAAGCTGGAATTCCCACGAACGTTCTTGGAAGAGGATATCTTCTTGCGCCGGTTCGGGGATGCGGATCTGGAGGAGGAGGAAGAGAGGTACTCTTCAAACATCTGTTGGTCGGACTCGTATTCGACCTCTTCATTCACCCGGATCTTGAAGGCCGGTTGCGTCACGACGATCTCGGCGGCGAGATCGTTGGCTCCCACTGTGGTCGCCAGCTTGTTTCCGGTAAAAGTTGCTGTTTTCATTACTTTGCTATCTGTTACAACTTCGATCGTTACAACAGTATAAAATGAAAACAAAGGGGTACAACTTAAACGAAAATAAACACGAGAGCCCGGTTTGGTACGGTCTCGCTTGCGTGGGTTGTTGGCCTGTGACGGGGACGTCGATGTCCGTGGACCGCCGACTCTTCAAGATCCTTCCGGGAAAATCCGGCAGAGCTTCGTCTATCCGCGTGGGATATAGAAGCAGAACCTCGTCGATCCGCGCAAGATCTAGAGGTTATAAGCGTATATCTCGGCTAAAACGAGATAATAGCTCTTCTTAGTGTCACTGCTAAGGAGCAACACTAAGGAAAGGGGGGGTGAATGACGGTGGAGGCTCCTCGATCCGGCAGGGCTTCGCCGCTCCAAACTCCGAAATTTCAGATCTCGAGGATAATCCCAAGACCGGAAATTCTTCTCCCAAAGCTAAATCAGAGCAAAATCAAGAGCCCCTCCAAATGGAGGGCTAAGGGGGCTATTTATAGCCATAAGAGGGAACCTAGGGGTCATATGGACACCCTAAGGGGAGAGACACCCCCCTAGGGGTGTCCTGGCCAAGGCCGGGACACCCCCATAGGGGTGTCTCGGCCAAGGCCGGGACACCCCATGTGGGGTGTCTCGGCCCCATGGGGGTGTCTCGGCCATTGGCCGAGACAACCCCTTGGGGGTGTCTCGAGCCTGCCGAGACTTGTTTGACTATCCCCGGTTCAGCCCCGGGGTCGTGCCGTTGTTCTGCCGCTGTCCCGCCGTTGACTTTTCGTCCGAACTCGGATTTGAGTGTTTTCGGATGCGTTGGAATCATGACGGCGAGCTCTGTAGGCCCCGATGGTTGGATTATCCGTGGGGTGATCGGGGCACAGCGGGCGTTGGTCCGATTGCGGTGATCGCGGGGTTTTCGGTCAACCCGTATCCTCGTGATTCTGACGTTCTGTCGGCTCATGTAATCCGTCGGTTTGCTTTAGTCGCTCACCGGCGTCATTTGAGCTCTTGTGAACTGGGTAGCGTCGTTCGATCGTCGATCATTAACACCGAGCTGTGAGTGGGGACCTATCGGCAATTTTCGATGCCTACAATAGGCAGCCTACGAAGCACAGCCGAGCTTCACCATGCGAGCGAGCGAACAAAGCTCTCCTGACAAAGATAGAAGCTCACCTAATAACCGAGCTCTCCTGACAAACAAGGTTCATTTGAGGCAGGAGCACTCCCACCAAGTAGAGCTCGACTGACAAATGACACTTGCTTAAGCGGAGTTTGCCTGAGCGGCAGAACATTGCCGGAGTCGACAAAGTTCGTCATAGAGAATGAACAAAAGTTGTTCATCTTCCCAGTCTCATGGATTCATAACTTGGTTTAGTCCTATAGTTTTTAAACTTACCATGGTAGGTTAAAGGCACAGAGAAGGTACCTGTGGTGGCTGTGGCAGCCTCAGCGGCGGGGGAGGAAGAGGAAGGCTCCTTCTTCCCCTTTGAAGCACATGCTCTCACTCTTGGGGCCATCTCAAACTTAGGGAGCCTAAGTTTTCTCTGAGAGCTTGAGCAAGAGAATTTGTGAGCATAGTGATCTTCCTACAAAGGAGATGAATGCTATATGTGCAAAATCTCAACGGTCGAGATTCACTAGCACTAATGAGGTAAGTAGTTCGGATCGCCCGAAGACGGTTTGATTCGGCATCTCGAATTGAATGGTCGTGAGCATGGCGGGATGTTCAGAATTCCGCATAAACAGCCAAGATCTTGCCGTTTAGGCATGATCTCCCATCAAAGCAATGGTCAAGATTAAGAGCACGGTTAAACCAACGGTTCAGATCAAGCCCACGAAGACGAGATGTCCCAATCGAACCACGTTTAATGTGGTCTAACATGCCCACGATGCCTCAACTAACGTACCCACGTTGCCTCAGTTAGCGAGCAAACACATGGCTCGCCCACCACCCTCTTGAGCCTACTTGATGTTTGGGCTCGCCTACCAAGTATCTTGAGCTCGCCTGAGGGTTGAACTCGCTTGCCAAGCAGCTCGAGCTCACCTGATGCTTGAGTTCGCCTAAGGCTTGAACTCGCCCACCACCCTCTTGAGCCCACTTGATGCTTGGGCTCGCTTACCAAGCAGCATGACCTCACCTGAGGCTTGAACTCGCTTGCTAAGCAGCTCGAGCTCGCCTGAGGTTTGAGCTCGTCTGAGACTTGAACTCGCTTACAGCTCGAGCTCGCTTGATGCTTGAGTTCACCTGCTAAGAAGCTTGAGTGCGCCTACACCCCATTGAGCTCGCCTGAAAGGCTCAACTCATCGAAGGCATCCAAGCTCGCTTGGGCCAAAGAACAACGATCCTATATCAATCTATTCAGAGTGAATGAAAGCGTATGCACAAGTTATTTGAGTTGCAATGAGCGGATAATAAAGACATAACTTCATTTCATAACAACATATTTAGAGATAATACATTCGAACAAAGTTATGATGATACATTCCAAACAAAATCATGACAATACATTTGAACAAAGTAAATAAATACATCTCAAAATCTACCCTATCAAGCCTGATCTAGCAAAGCGAAGGATGCGAGCTGAGCCTTAACAGTGGCCAGCCTCTTCGTACGGTCAGTTCGAAGCTGCTCCTTTAGTCCATTCTGGAGTTTGGCCTCAGCAAGAGCATCATCAGCAGTAGCAACAGTGTCCTCTCGATGCAGTGCATGGAGAGATCCCATCGCTTCTCTATAAGAGCCATGAATTCTGGCACTCTCGAGCTTAAAGTCCTTCAGGGCTGCCTCTCCCTAAGCGGTCCTGACCCCGGTACGCTTAACGATGTTTTCGTAAGCGTCCATCTTAGACAGCAAAAGATGTTGTCTCTTATAGAAATTCGCGATAACAACCTCCTTCTCTGATGTCCTCCTTTCTCGAGCTTTGCGCTCGCACGAAGCTTTGATCCGACCTTCAATTATGAGCGATGCTACCAAATCATGAGGGCTGGAGAACACTAGCCTCTCTAAATGATGCATAGATTCCTCCAGTCGAATGAGTCGTTGTTCACAAAGCACAGCCAATTGACGACCGCATGCCCATTGAATAGCCTTTAAGCTATCTGCTATGAAGGTGTCAAACTCCATGAAGGTGCCTAGCCTAAGACCGGTGATGGAGATCACTTGTTTCATTATGTTCTCCAATCATTGGATAAGACCCCGCACGGATCCAGAGTTGGGAGTAGCAGACTCTTGACCAGGGAGGATCATGGCAATAGGCTGGATCCGTTGGATGGGCTCCGAGTCATCAACAGGTGGCCTTCTCCCACTCCCTATGCTTGCTGGGTCGAGGAAACCAGGCTGAGGCCAAGGCTGTGAAGGGGGTGGCGGAATAGATGTTGAGGTGGGTGAAACTTCTTCCTCATTGTCTGAAATCACGATAAGCCCGAGTGTCCTGGGTTCGACTGGCCTTCTTTTGTGGGCGCTCTTTTCGGATCAGCCTACCTCCTCTGCAGTGAGAGGTCTCTTTCCAAAAGATATTGGTATGTGAGGCTCAACAGTTGGTGCCTCGTTTCGAGTTGTGAAATACAACAAAAAGAAGTTAGGAACTTTGACTCAAAAAGTCAAAAAATTTGCCAAAGTCTTGAAAACAGGCAACACGCAATGAAAAAGCAAGCTCCATCGTATGGGCGAACCAACATAGCTCGCCTGATGTAGCTGAGCTTGCCTAACGGACCTAAGCTCACCTGATAATAAGAGCTTGTCTGACAAAGGCAGCAGTTCGCTTGACAGAGATGAGCTCGCCTGACAAGCAAGCTCGCCAGGAGAACCTCGCCTAAAGCAGATGAAGCTCACTAGAAAACAAACAGGAGTGTGCTCATCTTCTCCATTTTTTGATCCAATAGTTCTTTCTTTATTGACCTACCATAATGCGGTCAAGTCACGCTGGTGGCGGCAGTGGCAGTGACGTCAGCAACAGTACAGGAAGAGGAAGCACTCTTCTTCCCCTAAGAAGCGACCTTCTTCAACTTGGGTGCCATCTCGAGTTCTAGAGGAAATAAGGAAAGAGGGAGTTCTGTTTTCTTTAGAGAAACTTTTGAAAGCACAATAATCTCCCAAGGAGGGAGATGAAGGCTATATATAGGTGAGGCTTCAACGATTAAGATTCGTCGTCTCAACCGACGCGAACGGCTCAAATCATCCGTGACGGTTCAGATTCAACAGTCCGAATCTAACGCATGAGATCATGTCTTAAATCTAACAGCATGGATGATGAAACGGTTCGTATTTCAACCGTCACCTTAGCTGGCAAGCGCAGGCGCCCCCCCCCCCCTACGGACATGTGGCTTGCATGTCATCGATTCGGACCTTGCCTATAAGCACAAAGCTCGCCTGTCGATGTTTTAAAGCTTGCCTATAGACCTCAGCTCGCCTATTGATGTTTTAAAGCTCGCTTGTAGGTTCGAGCTCGCCTGATGAGCTCAACTCAACCAGGGGAATCAAGTTCGCCCGAACCTATAACAATGGTCACTTTCATTAAAAGTGTTCTAGACCTCATTCTTAACTGGATTTAGGTCTGAAAACTTTAAAAGGGGTCTTGTAGACAGTAAAAATTACCTAAATAACAAAACCCACCAGATGGCCCAATTCGGCAGCAAACATAACTCACCTACATTCCTAAGAGAACAAGCCAAAGCTCGCCAGTGGGCAAGGCTTGCTTAGCTCGCCTGATTATTGAGCTCGCCAATGTGAGCTCCACCCCGCTTGTCCGTTTGACATGCCAACACGAGTCAAGCTTGCCTGATTGTGGAGTTTGCTAGCACGAGCTCAACACCACCTGATTGCTCGACTCTCCAGTACGAGTCAAGCTCGTCTGATTATAGAGCTCGCCAGCATGAGTTCAACACCACCTGATTGCTTGACTCGCCAACATGAGTCAAGCTCGCCTGATGTTTGCTTGACTCTCCAGCACGAGTCAAGCTCGCTTGATTGTGGAGCTCGCCAGCATGAGTTCAACACCACCTGATTGCTTGACTCGCCAACACGA
>BQKN01064487.1:0-21795 GCA_022839385.1 Asparagus kiusianus | reverse complement strand
GCCAGCATGAGTTCAACACCACCTGATTGCTTGACTCGCCAACACGAGTCAAGCTCGCCTGATGTTTGCTTGACTCTCCAGAATGAGTCAAGCTCGCTTGATTGTGGAGCTTGCCAGCATGAGTTCAACACCACCTGATTGCTTGACTCGCCAACATGAGTCAAGCTCGCCTGATGTTTGCTTGACTTGCTAGCACGAGTCAAGATCACCAGCACGAGCTCAAAACAACCTGATTGATTGACTCGCCTGATTGTTAAGCTCACCTGATTGCTTGACTCGCCAATTTGTAATCTTGCCAAAGAGGACAAGAAGCTTATAAATAAGGTGATTCTTTTAGTGAAGGTCTAGTTGAACCGAAAAGGAGCTGAGGAGGTTTTTTAGGAGCGTGAGGAGGACATGCACCGTGACTACCCTTACCTATTTGAGAAAGTAAAATGATTATTTATGATTTGTTGATGATTCATGTTATTTATATAGTCACATTTACATTTAGCGCTGGAATGAGGGTATTGACACTTAACTCCTAATCATTCGGAACACATGGGTATCAGATAATCCTCTTTGACTTGGATAATAACGTTCATCGTCTTTTCTTCATCTCGAGTTGCGTGCAGAAACCTATAAGTAATTTTTGATGCCTGCAAAGGGTTGAAAAATGCTGAATGAAGTTCCATGCAAAAGAAGACGATTAACACAAATCATTTGGCACTTGCCCCCGAGATCAAGTAAAACATTATGTAGGAGACCACAATAAGGGGGTTATGGGACAAGCTCGAGGGGATGCATCGAAGTTGATGACCAACCGATAGTGTTTTAGGATGGAGTTTTATTCATTAAAGTTGGAAGAAGATAATAAATTCAAGACCATATCAATGCTTTTGATTAGCTAGTTTGCTAACTTATGAATATTGATGAGAATATCATAGAAGAAGAATATGCGTTACACTCCAAAGCCACGCTCGGGAACTATCTATAAGACTACCCTAAGTCCTCAACTCTTAATTGGGTTCCCGATGTACAGTTGGTCATAACCAAAATAACGAGCAAACCAACCTAGGCCAAATATTAGTCAACCATCTAAAGCAGCCCACATCGAGAAAAGTGCGACCCATCCTGGCCTCTTTTCATCAATTAGCAACTCTGGTCGGAGAATCGTGGAAAGCATTTAAAGAACTCCCAGCACTTATGAATCTTGAGTTGTCGCCTCACCTCAAGGAACTGTTGCGCTTCCCATTTACAATCTTCTAACAGATACACATGAGGAATGGAGAGATCGACACTCGGCGCTAACATCAAGTCGGGGTGATGAAGAATGAGTCACGCCATCAGATAGGCATAGGGAAGCTCGACTTTAGTTGTGGGGATCTCGGCCGTCGGCTTGCTTCCCACCTGTGTGAAACAAGCAACCAATTGCCGAAGCCCGCAATGTATATCGACAAGCATCATCAGTAGTAGGGAAAGATTCTTCCTATAAGCAAGCTAAACCACACGGAGGAGGACCTCTACCAATAAGGAATAAGAGAATTGATGCGACACGATGCACTTCTTCAACCAAATGGTGAGGTATCCCGCCAGAAGTGTCATGGGCTGAATCCGTCTCTGTACGTGCCACAGGAAGGCCCGGAATTTAGTCCCCATCATAAATTTTCCCTTAGTAGCAGGAGTAGTATATGATTGAGTGTCAATCTTCTCAATCAATTTGTTAATTTCTGAGGGAGTCAAAGGCGCCAATTCACAAACCGTCTCGCCGGAGCCATCCTCCAGATGCTTGAACATGTAATCAGTGAATTGTTTCAAGCTTAGCTGTGGGAACTTCTTCTTCACCATGATGCTGACGCCCGCTAAAGCTGTTTGATAATAACATGTGAGATCCCATAATGTGTCGTATCTGGCGGGGGCCATCTTCATCACATCCAATTGTTGGTTGGAAAGAAAAAAAGTATTATTGAATGGGAACATCACCCATTGGTAGTCTCGATACCTTCTACATCTCGCGCAAGGCTAGACCCAACTCTCTGTGTCGGGTCAGAAAGGTGTTAATGTTTGGGTTGTAAAGCTCCAATAACGCAAGGAAATGATGCACGCTCATAGGCAACTCATATATACTGGCACGAACAGGCATGTATAACCCACTATTGGTCACCTTCGTGCCCCATCGTTCGAGGATGTAACTCGTTATCCTCGTCCACCATTTATCAGCTGATGGAATGCACCCAGCCGCAGCACCTATATCCCTTCATGGGAAATTCTCTTCCTAACCTTGCAAGACTATTCCTCACTATGTTAGCAATGATTAGCAACTCATTCTGCGATGTCGTGCCTTGGCCCAACATGCCTGGATAGATTCCATGGATATAATTTATGTTACTGGAGCTTGGGGTCTTCTGGTGGGTAATGTACCTGCAGTGAACTCACTCTTGATCCTCTGTAAGATACCAGGACATTTCCTACATCATAGCTTGCTTTCGTAGATGAGTGAACAAATGTTGACGAGGGATCGAGGGAAGATAAAACAGACTCCCGTCATCTTCATTTAACCACTTCTCACTTGTGAGGGTCAGGATGGCCGGATCTTCGATAGAGTCACCGAACAAATAATCAGTCTTCCTTAGAGGTTGAGCGGAGCTCGAATTTTTGACGAGCGGAGCATCGGTGATCATCCGTCTTAGCGTGCGACAATCTCCCTCCCGTACCAGCTGAGGAATTTCTTCAGGTCCACCCAGACTAAATTGGGGAGTTGCTTGAATGAGGGGTTCATCCTCAGTAGAGGCGTAAGACTCACCACTGTGACCAATTACCGCATGGGGCGAGAACGCCTCTGAGGAGAATTCAACAATGAAATTGATTTCCGACGCAAACAAGACGACACCTTCAACATAACATAATCTCCAACCTAAAACTCTAATAATTCTCGCCACTAATCTGCGTAACTCTTTTGTTGACTCTATGCCAATATTCCCGAATCAATGCTAGTTTCTCCGTAGTTTGTCTCATGAGCTCTGGCCCAAGTAATAAGCTATCCTCCGGTTCTTCCTAACAAATCGGGGATCTACAAGGCTTCCCGTACAATGCCTCATACGGTGCCATACCTATCGTCACTTGATAACTATTATTATAGGCAAAGTCAATTAATGAAATATGATCCTCCCAGTTACCCTAATAATCAATAACACACGCCTGTAACATATCCTCTAATACTTAGTTGACTCTCTCTGTCTGACCATCTATATGTGGGTGGAAAATACTGCTATATAATAGATAGCAGCCGAAAGAGTTCTGGAAACTCCTCCAAAAATGCGATGTGAAAACTAAACCTCGATCCGACACAATCGTCTCCGGAACTCTATGTAATCATACTATCTTCTGGATGAAAATCCTCGTATAAGTCTCTGCCGTGTAAGTCGTCTTCACTGGTAAGAAATATGCCGACTTCGCCAATCGATCTATGATTACCCAAATGGAATCGTTCCCTTGCTAGACCTTGGCAATCCTACAATAAAATCAATCAAAATATCTGCCCACTTCCACTTTAGAATGGGTAAAGGCTATAGGGTTTTTGCAGGTCTCTGATGTTCTTCTTTTACTTGTTGACAGGTAAAGCACTTAGCCACATACTCTGCAATATCCCTATGCATGCCGCTCCACCAAAAATATCTCTTCAGGTCCTTGTACATTTTGGTTTCGCCTGGATGCACTGTGTATCTGGTGCGATGTGCATCATCGAATAAAACCTTCTTCAGCTATAGATTATCTGGCATCACTGATCGGCTAATCATTAAAAGACCTCCATTTACTTCAACGGTCCAATCACCCTTGGGCTCTTTATAAATCTCCTCCTTTCAGATTTGAATCCAAGAGTCCTCTAGATGAGCTCTGACCACTCTATCAGTCTAAGATGGCTGCATGGCCAAAGCTCCTAAAAATACGCTGCCCCCACCAATCTCAAGCCTAAAATCAAACTGGCTAAGGGTGTAAAGATCTTGGTACAACGACTACCTCAAAGCTGTAAGCCCGCGATGATGCTTCCCACTCAACGCATCTGGTACAATGTTCCTCTTTCCTGGATGATACCGAAATGTGAACTCGTAATCCTTAATGAACTCGACCCATCGCCACTGCCTCTGGTTGAGTTCCTTCTGGGAGAAGAGATACTTCGGGCTCTGATGATCTATGAACAGCTCAAAGTGTACTCTATAGAGGCAATGCATCCACGTTTTTAGTACGAAGACCACTTTTACTAATTCCAAGTCATGTGTGGGATAGTTCTGCTCATAAGCCCTCAACTGCCTCTAAATGTAAGCTACTATTCTCTGGGTCTGCATCAAAATGCCTCCTAGACCTGATAACGATGCATCTGTATAGACGACAAAGGTCTTATCACTGCTCAGGATGATCAATACTAGCACTATAGT
Source organism: Asparagus kiusianus (assembly GCA_022839385.1). Taxonomy (NCBI): domain Eukaryota; kingdom Viridiplantae; phylum Streptophyta; class Magnoliopsida; order Asparagales; family Asparagaceae; genus Asparagus; species Asparagus kiusianus. Next base: position 17,383 of record BQKN01064487.1, on the reverse strand, counting down.
CAACTTAGTCTTCAAAGTCTCAAATGCCTTCTGGCACTCTGGTCCCCAAACAAATTGTACACCTTTCTTCATAAGGTGTGTTAGTGGGGTAGCCATCTTCGAGAAGTCTTGGATGAACTTCTTGTAATAGTTGGCCAGACCTAAGAACCTATGAATCTCTGTAATGGTCTTCAGCATCTCCCAATCAAGTACTACCTCTACCTTAGCTGGAGATACAGCAATGCTGCCCTCCTTGCTGATAATATGGCCTAAAAATCTGACTTCAGATAGCCAAAACTTGTACTTGCTGAACTTAGTATATAACTGGTGCTCCCGCAAAGTCTGCAACGCTAATCGTAGATGCTGCTCATACTCGGCCTCCGATCACGAGTAGATGAGGATGTTATCAATAAACATGATCATAAACTTTTCCAAATATGGATGGAAAACCTGGCTCATCAAATTCATGAACACTACAGGTGCAACTAGTGGTAGAACTTCAGATGATGATATTGCTGGCGAAACCTTGTTGGCCATTTGGTCCTCTACGGCTGCTATTCTAGTTGCAATTGGTGCTATAATATCAATTAAGTATTGTGGTGCCTGTTGCAGCTCAGGTTCTGAATCAGCTTGCCCTGCTCATCCTGAGATCTATAATTTTAGGAGGGGAGCTTATAAGACATAGTAAATGAGGTCTCAAATATATATGACATAACATATAGCCATAGGAAAATCATATCACATATTTTTTCACGCAAATACTTTTCAATCAAAGTAAGGTAGTCATAAAAAATTTATAATTTTTGAGATATATGTATATAACGTCCTCACTCATTCTAGGAATTCCTAGCGGACTTTATACATGAATCCTAGAAAACTCTATTCTAGCTCCACAACTTGACACAGGATGATCCTAAGGATGCTAGAACTGGAGCTCTGATACTAACTATCATGCCCCCGGGTTCATACAAGGCTGCAGTCTAAGGTGAAACAAAGAATGTCAAACCTGCCATGCACCTATACTGTGCAATGATATGTTTCACCATCACATAAATATCTCTCTAGTAGAATCAAAAAAGACAATACAGGTACAAGCAAATATAAAAGAGATAAAGACAGTTGTTTTTGTCGAAAGTAGTTTTCATTATCGAGTTCATTACAACTTTGATCGTTTACAATGAATTCAAATAATAAAAATAAAGATTACAACTTTCTAGAAAATAAACACAAGGACTGTTTATCAACTCTTGCTTGCGTAGGGTCTTCGCCTGTGTCGGGGATGTTGATATCCGTGGACCACCTACGGATCGGATCCGGTTAACAGAATAATTTATCAGAGCTCCTACTTCACTAAGGAAGTATTCACTGAAGTACAATATCGACCAAGCCTAATCTCAAGGAACAGACGGGGGGAAATATGAGTTCAGATCCTTCGAAAGCCTTCCTCTTTGTGCTGAAGTTTGCAGGGATCTGACTTGCCTTCACTATAAATTCGTTTTCCTTTGACTCTTTACTCCAGCAGCACCTCGTCCTCTTGATCAATTTTTCTGCGCGTCTGTTCCTTAAGATTAGACTTGTCTTAATCTTGAGAAGAGTTCTAATTTCTCTTGGTTGATATCAGTACTTTAGTGAATACTTCCTTAGTAAAGTAGGAGCTCTGATCAATTATTTAGTCAAGTGGATCTGATCCGTAGGCCGTCCACGGATATCAACATCCCCGATACAGGCGAAGACCCCACCTAAGCAAAAGTTGATAAATAGTTCTTGTATTTGTTTACTAGAAAGTTGTAATCTTTATTTTTGTTATTTGAATTCATTGTAAACAATCAAAGTTGTAATGAACTCGATAATGAAAACTACTTTCGACGAAAACAAACTAGTGACCACAGTGGGAGGTTTGAGATGACCCTAACTGTAGAAAGGTTCGATCACTTGATTTGAAAGTGGACCTCTCGTTCATGGAAGAAATCGAGAGGAGATTTTGGTTGTAGTCTAACTGTAGGAAGGTTTGACCATGTAGACAGTGGGGTTGGGAATACAAATCACAGCGGGAGTGTTGGCTTGTACAAAGCACTCAGTAAGGGTTCTTGGTGTTAAGTGATAAGGACTTAACACGAAGGGGTTTGACAATCATCAAGGATTGGTAGATTAAAATTCCAAGCATTATGTCCGTACTCTAATAATGGGAGTATTGAGTGCAGAGACACAGTGGGATTTTGAGTGGATTAAACCAGGAAGAATTTTAGTGGACCCACTGTCAATTAATTTGATCAGTGAGAGATTTTATGGGGGAAGATTGTAAATCGTCAACACCAGTGGGAGTTTTTTTTGTGAGGGAAGATTGATCCAACGAAGTGATCAAATCTCATCCCAGCAAAAGAGTGCTTGGAAGTTGATGGAATTGATCCCGACAATGAGATGTATTAGTAGGAGTTTTTCATTTATCACTTTTTTACAGTGACCGGGTTATCCTTAAGAATACCAAGCATGGCACTCTCCAAGAACTTCCTATTACAGGAGTTATCCACCCCCAGCTTTCCTTACGAAACTGGGTCTAATTGTGAATACTTTGTATTCAGCTGAATGGTCGGGTTATCCTTAAGAATATCACATACGATATTCTTTCAGGGACTTCCCGTTAAAATTAGAAAATAGTTTAGACTCGTGTACATGTTGGAGTATTGAGAAGCAGTTTATACTTGTATACTCTTTGGAGTATACACAGTTTAGGCTCTTGAGGCGTTGGAGCAATGAGGAGCAGATTAGACTCGTGCACCAGTTGGAGTGTGGAGAATCAGTTTATACTCATGTACTCCTTAGAGTGTTCGCCGTTCTCATTCGGCTTAAGTTGGTGTTATAACGTCAGCTTCAACCAAGGTTTGGATGTAGTTTTTGAGAGTGAAGCAAGCCTCGGTGGGATAAAGGATCCTCCTGTGATACGCACAGTACTTTGGATCTAAAGTATTATAAGCTTCCTCCTGATTTGTGATAGGTGGGAGCTTGATCTTGTTGTTCTCAAGGAGGGGTTCGAAAATGGCTGGAATGTCTTCGTCCTTGAAAGAGTACTCTTTTTAGGGTCTCGGATCCGAAGTCTTTTGTTGTCTTTGGGGTTGTTGTTGTGACGTCTGATTAACATCAACAACTGCTGCATATGCCTTCCCATTACCACGGGAGACGAAGTTTGAGTTTGGAGGGTTAGCCGTCGGTTGGCTTCTTTCGACTTTCTTCCTTCTGAGAAAGCGTTCGGCCTGCTCTCCAAGTACCTTCAACTCTTTCTAGGTGTTGAACGGTGATACTAACATAACTTCAAAAATATTAATGGATAGGTTGTTATAACAGGTTTAGAGGATGAAGTCCTCTGTGACCGGATCTCGGTAATTCATCGCCTTATTCCGGAATTGCTTGACGAAGTCGTTGATCGTCTCTTCGTCTTCCTGTTTCTCCTCAAAGAACGTCCTGATTGATTACTTGGTGTCATCATCAAAGAAATTGCCGAGGAATAAGCTTTCCATATCATCCCAGGTATTGATACTTCCAGGTTTGAGACAGCGGTACCAATTGAAGGCAGGCCCGCGAAGGGTACCAACAAATGACCGGACCATCAAAGGCTAATTGCCAGAGATCACTCCTAAGTGGGACTTGAAATAAATCAAGTGTTAAGTAGAGGAGCCCTTCCCGTCAAACGGCGTGAAGTTAATCAGGTTGAACTTTGTTGGATACGGGATCGACTCCCACTCTCTTGGATAGGGACACATAATACATGTCTTCTTCACCTCTCGAGTAGACATCGGAGCGTTGATTTTTCTCTCGAGGTCTATCATCTTCTCGTCCTTGTCTGTATCATGCTTTGGACGACTTTAAAGAGGAGCAACGCGGCCACCCCTGGCATTGTCATCTTCAAAGTGACCACCCCCAGTGTCGTTATCTTTAGTATGGGACCACCGCTAGCGTTTTGGTCAACGGGAGGGTTATCTGTATCGAGGTGTTCGTCCTTGTCTGAAGCTCCACCTGCACGGTAGGTATTATTATGATGACTAGATTCACCGATTTGACCTAACAAAGCTTAGATCCGTCGGTCATGCTCTTCCTTCATCCGCATCATGGCCATTTCCAATTCGAACTTAAAGTTCTCTTTTTGTTTTGTCAAAGCATCCTCGATGATTTTGGCCATTTGTTATGTGTTGACCATAAGTGCCTCGCGAGATTGTCCTAGGCTGGATACCGTATTTTCAGAAGCGACTATAGAGTTAGCATCTGATGCTTCATCATCCGAGGATAAGTCTCTATTCAAACTCAGATAGTCCCTACTTCTAGTAGTCCCTACGTGTAGTCGGGTTAGACAATGCGATACAAAGAGGTCAGAACTAGAAGGTCGAGTCGACTTTCCCTTATCAGCCATGTTAATTATGAGTTCTGGAGGTTCGTCATCTTGAACGGCTGATCGTTTCTTACGGAAATGCCTTGGTTTGGTTTTTGTCGCTTCAGAGGAAAGCCTTTGGAATACCGAGACCCTCTGTGGAGCGATCTTGGGGTAGTTGCACGTTGATAATAATGACCTGATGAGTTTAGCACATGGACAATGAAAGTTCATCTCCTGGGTATCTCTCTTTTGAGATCTATTCGTACCCTAAGCTTGATAGTACAACTCATCGGTATAATTATCGTAACAACCTATCATGTGTTGGCATGACTTTCTAGGTATAACGTCATCACCGTCAGACGAAAATGTTTCCTTCTGGGGGTTCGATGTCTCGTTAGCGCTCTCAAGAGTTGCACGTTTTGAGCTACGCATTCGTGAGCATGGGACGTCAACGGGCTCTCGGACTTCGACACGTAGTCTGAGGCGGTCGGTTATGGGAGTTTCCTCTCTACGAGAAGACTCAGACTTGTTGTAAGGGCGAGTATGACCCCTAGCTTGATGAGTTGCTCGGGTTTTAGTCACCGGACCCAAGCGCTCTTTGATCGAAACTGTGCCTCGATCCTTGTGCAAAGGACACGGACGATCCGCCATTGCTTTCTTCCCTACGGATGAGTTCACACTACCACGTAGCTTCACTGGAAGTATCGGATCAATTAGCGTAGGGGCAAAACTCGACGAAATCAGAAAAACAGGTATGGAGTGTCTCCTGTCTCGGCCTTGGCACAGGTCAGGACTTTGTGACCTACGGTTAGGAGGGTCACTTTGGGGTGACCCGCGGTTGGGCGGGTCACCCCGGGCTGACCCATGGTTAGGCGGATCACTTCGGGGTGACCCGCGGCTGAGTGGATCATCCTGGGGTGACCCGTGGCTGGCCGAGTCACCTGGGTGTGACTCGTGTTTTTTTATCTTAATTGCCGCTACTTTAGACTTTAGCCTCCAAGTTTGATGTAGCCTTGGTTGTTTCTTGGTTATGTCCTTCTTCTGCATCTTTTGTGCCTTTTGCACAAGAATTCGCGTATGCGCAAGCAGTGTGTGGTGCTTTTGGATGTGTTCCTCAAGGGTCAAACGGGTCCTTATGACTTGAATCCATTCATTCGTTGAGGACTTGGACGGTTGGTCATTCGTCTGTTGTTGGGTTGTTCGACGCTCCTTGAATTTCAGATCCATCTCATGATGGATCCTATCTATCGGCTCCAAAGCCTTGGCAAATTAGCACGTGAGGCGTTAGCACTGCCTTTGGTGACCTCTCTTTGATAAAGTGGGTGCGCCTCCAGCGGCTATCTCCTTAATTGAGGAGGAGTCCAGATCTGTAGATCCAACCTTGTTGGAGGCCGGAGGGACGTTGCAAGGTGAGATTGCAGTAGCAACAGGGGCCTTGATCTTCCTACGCTTGCGAGGGGCGGAGGATCTGGAGGAGGAGGAGGACAGATACTCCTCACACTTTAGTTGGTCAAACTCGTACTCGACCTCTTCGTCAACCGGGATGCAGATCCGAGGTTGCGACACATTAGCCTTTGCAGAAAGGTTGTCAGCTCCCACTGTGGTCGCCAACGTGTTTGGGTCAGAATTTGTTTTCTTCATTGTGATTGAATCTATTACAACATCAGGTGTTACAATAAACTTAACAAAAAGTTAGTCTTTTTATAAGATTTTTACATAATGAAAATAACTGATTAAAATCTCTTTCAAACGACACACAGATCCTATTTATTAGTCTCTATTTGCATGGGATCTTTGCTTGTGCCAGGGACATTGATATCCGTCAACCGCCTATGGATCAGATCCAATTGACAAAATAATTGATCAGAGCTCTTACTTCACCAAGGAAGTATTCGTTGAAGTACTGATATTGACCAAGAAAAATCAGTACTCTTCTCGAGATTAAGACCAAACCTAATCTTAAGGAAAGATGGAAACAGGCTTCAGATCCTTCAAAAGACTCCTTCTTTATGCTGAGGTTTGCCGGGATCTTGCTAGCCCTTGCTGAAATTAGTGGCTCTTGGCTCTGAAGTTCGGCAGCACCTCCCCGTTGATAATAATCCGCCCCTTGTGAAAGGAGGCCCTAGGCTTTTATTTATAGGGTTTCGGATGCGGTTATTTGGATAATAATGAGAGATTTGGCCATATCTTCAGTTAACAATGGCCTAACCATGTTTGTGGATGAAATCCGATCAGTTGAGATGCTCTGGAACGAAAAAATCCTGAGAAAATAGTAAAAAACACGTCAAAAACGCGTTTGAGGATCAAGACTACACGGGTCAGCGATGACTGACCCGCGCTGACACGGGTCAAATGCTGCTGAACAACGCTAGTGCGGTTTAGCTTCAGCGGACCCGCGCTGGCGTGGGTCGGCCGTTGCTGACCCGCGCTAGCGCGGGTCGGCCGTTGCTAACCCGCGTTGGTGCGGGTCAGCTTCGGCCAGCGCGAGTCAGCAACGGCCGACCCTCGTTGGCGTGGGTTGGCCATTGCTGACCCATGCTAGCACGAGTCGGCCTCCGCTGACCCTCAATGGCGTGGGTCAGCTGTCGCTGTCCCGCATTGGCACGGGTGAATTGGCCTTGACTAAGCTTTTTTGGCATTTTGTGATTTTTCGGTACTTGTACTTTCTGCCATTTTACATATCTGGTAGTCTTGTTGACTTGTATGTTTTGCTACCTTACTTCATGCGCTCGTTAGCTTCTTTATGACATTTGGAGCTAACCGACAAGCCCGTCGGGCACTTTGGAGCTGACCAACAAGCCCGTCAGGCACTTTGGGGTTGACCGAGAAGCACGGGCGGATAATCCTTCTTGACTCGGATGATGTTCATCGTCTTCTCTTCATCTTGAACTATGTAAAGATGCCTATACGCATTTTTAGATGCCTACAAATACCTCCTCTAAAGTATTTTAAACTCATTCTTTTATAAAGGATTCTGGAATGCTTTAGATAAGATAGGTCTTGTTTTCAATCTCTTCAGTATTTTGTTGAGGAGATCGCGTAGAAGGACCTGTGAATGGCTTCAATTATTAACTTCTTCAGTCTTTAATCTACTCAGTATTTTATCGAATAGATGAAGTTCTTCCGGTGTTGCGTTTATCGTTTGACCGTTATCGAAATCTTGAACCGAAGTTGGTGTATAAGCATTTGAACTTAACTCTTGTCATTCAGTTGACGTTGAACTGACCGTCTTTGTTGGGGATTCATGTATGAATTGCAATTGAACTCCCTAGAATCATCCTTTAATCTAGAATTTTTCCTTAGCCTTATTTTGGTGAAATTGTCAATGTGTTGACCGGCATCGACCTTTACTGTAACGCGTTGTCCAGCGTTGACCTTTGCTGTAATGTGTCGATCGGCGTTAACACAGTTTATACTCATATGTTCGTTGCAGGACTAGCTGTTAAAGCTGATTCATCTGCATGTATGGATCTTATCCTAAAGTTGTTGGATCCTCAAGTCATGAGACCAACTAATGGAGCTGGTGTGTCAATAACTCTCCCATTTATAGGATTTTTGGTAAACCCTCAGTCATCAACGGGTTTGATTAGCCTTTACCGACTACCGTTTGAGTCGGAATAGTATGCATATTATTTAAGTCTGTTCTGCATGTGACATTGTGCTAAGAGAGTTAACCCTCTTAGTGCTACGATATTAAATACGTAGACTTCGTCTTTCTCACAGGAATAGACTACCTGGCAATACGTGTTAGACACTGACTTATCCCTACTTAGATTCTGGTGTCTTCTTTACTTGGTGAAAGACTAAACTGGCAACGCGTGTTAGACGTTGAGTTATCCCTACTTAGGCTTTGGAATAAAATTCTCCAGACTTAGATTCTGGTATCTTCTTCAATCAGTGAAAGCCTAAATCGGTAACGCGTGTTAGGCGTTGACTTATCCCTTCTTAGGATTCGGGATAAATTTCCCCATACGTGTAAGGCACGGATTATGGTGTTATTAATAACAGCCAGCCACAATATCGAATATATAGGCTTTTATCCTTTTTACGGTCAAGGATTAACCGGCAGCGCGTGTTAGACGCTGACTTATCCCTACTTAGGCTTCGGGACAAAATTCCCCAGATTTGAATTTTGGTGTCTTCTTCACTCGGTCAAACCTTTCTACAGTTAGGACCAAAGCCAAAATCCCCTCTCGATTCCTTCCATGAACGAGAGGTCCACTTTTAAATTAGGCGATCAAACCTTCCTACAGTTAGGATCGTCTCAAACCATCCGTTTGGTCAAACATTCCTACAATTAGGACCAAAACCATAATTCACTCTCGATAAATGAGAAATTCACCTTTAGTTTGGTAATCAAACATTTCGACAGTTAGGATTATCCGGGAAGGCTTTCGAAGGATCTGAACTCGTATTTTCGCCCGTCCATTCCTTGATATTAGGCTTGGTCTTAATCTCGAGAAGAGTACTGATTTCGCTTGGTCGATATCAGTACTTCAGTGAATACATCCTTGGTAAAGTAGGAGCTCTGATCAATTTGTAGGCAGTCCACGGATCCGATCTGTAGGCAGTCCATGGATATCAACATACCTGGCACAGGCGAAGACCCTACGCAAGCAAGAGTTGATAAACAGTTCTAGTGTTTATTTTCTAGAAAGTTGTAATCTTTATTTTTGTTATTTGAATTCATTGTAAACGATCAAAGTTGTAATGAACTCGATAATGAAAACTACTTTCGACGAAAATAAACTGGCGACCACAGTGGGAGGTTTGAGATGACCCTAATTGTAGGAAGGTTTGATCACTCGATTTGAAAGTGGACCTCTCGTTCATGGAAGAAATCGAGAGGAGATTTTGATTGTGGTCCTAACTATAGGAAGGTTTGACCACGTAGACAGTGGGATCTGGAGTACAAATCACAACGGGAGTGTTGGCTTGTACAAATCACTCAGTAGGAGTTCTTGGTGTCAAGTGATAAGGACTTAACACGAAGGCGTTTGACAATCATCAAGGATTGGAAGATTAAAATTCCAAGCATTATGTCCGTACTCTAACAATGAGAGTATTGAGTTCAGAGACATAGTGGGATTTTAAGTAGATTAAACCAGGAAGAATTTTAGTGGACCCACCGTCAACTAATTTGATCGGTGAGGGATTTTGTGGTGGAAGATTGTAAATCATCAACACCAATGGGAGTTTTTTTCTGTGAGGGAAGATTGATCCAACGAAGTGATCAAATCTTATCCCAGCAAAAGAGTGCTTAGAAATTGGTGGAATTGATCCCGACAATGAGATGTGTTTCACTCTTGAACATTCAGAGTCCGAGTGGGAGTTTCTCATTTATCACTTTTTATAGTGACCGGGTTATCCTTAAGAATACCAAACATAACACTCTCCAGGAACTTCCCGTTACATAGGTTATCCACCCCCAGCTTTCCTTACGAAAGTGGGTCTAATGGTGAATACTTTGTATTCAGTTGAATGGTCGGGTTATCCTTAAGAATATCATATACGATATTCTTTCAGGATATTAAAATTAGGAAATAGTTTAGACTCGTATACCTGTTAGAGTATTAAGAAGCAGTTTATACTCGTATACTCTGTGGAGTATACACAGTTTAGGCTCTTGAGGGGTTGGAACAATGAGGAGCAGTTTAGACTCGTGCACCAGTTGGAGTGTAGAGAATCAGTTTATACTCATGTACTCCTCGGAGTGTTTGTAGTTCTCATTCGGCTTAAGTTAGCGTTATAACGCCAGCTTCAACCAAGGTTTGGATGCTATTTTTGAGAACGAAGCAAGCCTTGGTGAGATTAAGGATCCTCCTATGGTACGCACAGTACTTTGGATCCAAAGTATTATCAGTTTCTTCCTGATTTGCGATAGGTAGGAGCTTGATCTTGTTGTTCTCAAGGAGGGATTCGAAAATGGTTAGAATGTCTTCGTCCTTGAAGGAGTACTCTTTTTGAAGTCTCGGATCCGAAGTCTTTTGCTGTCTTCAGGGTTGTTATCATGACGTCTGATTAACATCAACAACTGCTACATGTGTCTCCCTCTTATTACGGGAGACAAAGCTTGAGTTCGGAGGGTTAGCCGTCGGTTGGCTTCTTTCGACTTTCTTCCTTCTGAGAAAGCGTTCGGCCTGCTCTCAGCGTACCTTCAACTCTTTCCAAGTGTTGAACGCTGATACTCCCATAACTTCTAAAATATTAATGGATAGGTTGTTATGATAGGTTTGGAGGATGAAGTCCACTGTGACCGGATCTCGGTAATTCATCACCTTATTCCAGAATCGCTTGACGAAGTCATCAACTGTCTCTTCGTCTTCCTATTTCTCCTCAAAGTGTGTCCTGATTGGTACCTCAGTGTCATCATCAAAGAATTGCTGAGGAATTAGCTTTCCATATCATCCCAGCTTTTGATACTTCCAAGCTTGAGACGGCGGTACCAATCGAAGGCAGGCCTACGAAGGGTACCAACAAATGATCGGACCATCAAAGGTTCGCTGCCAGAGATCACTCCCAAGTAGGACTTGAAATAAATCAAGTGTTGAGTGGGGAGCCCTTCCCGTCGAACGGCGTGAAGTTAATCAGGTTGAACTTCGCTGGATACGGGATTGACTCCCACTCTCTTGGATAGGGACACATAATACATGTCTTCTTCACCTCTCGAGAAGACATCACAGCGTTGATTTTTCTCTCGAGTTCTATCATCTTCTCGTCCTCGTCTGTATTATGCTTTGGACGACTTTAAAGAGGAGCAACGCGGCCACCCCTGGCATTGTCATCTTCGATGGGACCACCCCCAGTGACGTTATCTTTAGTATGGTACCACCGCTAGCGTTTTGGTCAACGGGAGGGTTATCTGTATCGAGGTGTTCATCCTTGTCTGAATCTCCACCTGCACGGTAGGTATTATTATGACGACTTGATTCACCGATTTGACCTAACAAAGCTTGGATCCGTCGGTCATGCTCTTCCTTCATCCGCATCATGGCCATTTCCAATTCGAACTTGAAGTTCTCTTTTTATTTGGCCAAAGCATCCTCGATGATTTTGGCCATTTGTGCGGTGTTGATCATAAGCGTCTCGCGGGATTGTCCTAGGCTGGATACCGTATTGTCAGAAGTGACTGCAGAGTTAGCATCTGATGCTTTATCATCCGAGGATAATCCTCTATTCATACTCAGATAGTTCCTATGTCTAGTAGTCCCTACGCGTAGTCGAGTTAGACAATGCGATACGAAGAGGTTAGAACTAGAAGGTCGAGTCGACTTTCCCTTATCAGCCATGTTAACTGTGAGTTCTGGAAGTTCGTCATCTTGAACGGCTGATCGTTTCTTACGGAAACGCCTTGGCTTGGTTTTTGACGCTTAAGATGAAAGCCTTTGGAATACCGAGACCTTCTGTAGAGCGGTCTTGGGGTAGCTTCACGTTGATAATACTGCCCTGATGAGTTTAGCACATGGACAATGAAAGTCGATCTCCTGGGTATCTCTCTTTCGAGATCTATTCATACCCCAAGCTCGATAGTACAACTCATCGGTATAATTATTATAGCAACCTATCATGTGTTGGCATGACTTTCCAGGTATAACGTCATCACCGTCAGAAACGAAAACGTTTCCTTCTGGGGGTTTGACGTCTTGTTAGAACTCTCAAGAGTCTCATGTTTTGACCTACGCATTCGTGAGCATAGGATGTCAATGGGCTCTCGGACTTCGACATGCAGCCTGAGGCGGTCGATTATAGGAGTTTCCTCTTTATGAGAAGGCTCAGACTTGTTGTAAGGGTGAGTACGACCCCTAGCTCGATGAGTTGCTCGGGGTTCAGTCACCGGACCCAAGCGCTCTTTGATCAAAACTTTGCGTCGATCCTTATGCAAAGGACCCAAACGATCCGCCATTGCTTTCTTCCCTCCGGATGAGTTCACACTACAGCATAGATTCACTAGAAGTATCACATCAATCAGCGCAGGGGCGAAACTCGACGGAATTAGAAAAATGGGTGCAGAGTGTGTCCTATCTCCGCCCTGGCGTGGGTCAGGACTTGGTGACCTACGGTTGGACGAGTCACTTCAGGGTAACCGACGGTTGGGCAGGTCACTTCGGGGTGACCCGCAGCTAGGCGGATCACCCTGGGGTGACCCACGGCTGGCCGGGTCACCTGGGTGTGACTTGTATTTTTTTATCTTTTTGGCCGCTATTTTGGACTTTGGCCTCCACGTTTGATGCAGCCTTGGTTGTTGTAGGCGTATAAAATTGCCTATAGGTCCCTTAGCACAGCTCGACGATGCCGATTCAACAAACGGACCATCGGGCGACGTATCCAAACAAAACTGTTAGCCCACAACGCCGAAGCCAAGCGATATGCGACGAAGCGGACTAACGAGGCTAACGAAGCGCACGCAAACAACGGAATGCATCCATTCGCATGCGGAATCAAGCCAACGGTTCGAGGAGTCAACGAGTCATCTAAACAAGAGCGAACTCGGATGAATCACGATCGAATCAAGATCGTTTTAGACTCGAAATCAGAAGGGGAGTTACTGCCTAATCTGGAATCAAGTCAAACGAGTCGTTTCCAGATCAATCAACCACACAACCGAATCAAAGTCCAGATCAACAAAGCACAGAATCGGACAAAACAACCGAACGACGGACACCCGGGGGGACTCGGCCGAAACCGAGCCACCTCAAGGTGGCTCGGCCCAAGCCGAGCCACCCTGAGGTGGCTCGGTAGCCGAGACACCCCAGGGTGGCTCGGCCAAGGCCGAGCTACCCTAGGGTGGCTAGGCTCAGAACTGTGCACGGGCATAGTTCTGAGTGCCTATAAATAGGCCTTCAAGTTGTTCATTTGGGTGGTTGGATTTTGGAGGAGGCGAAGCCTTGCTGAATTGGAGACTCAGATCTAAAAAAGATCAGAACTTTAAGACTTTGAAGACTTGCTCATCCAGATCTGGTGCTCGGTGATCATCAACGTCAAATAAGGCAGGTGTTCGAGAGAAACCGGATCTCAGATCTCAGATCTACGTAGGTACACTCCGGATCAAAGCTTGGTTCTTTGATCCCGAGATTCGAACGGTTGTTTCCTTGGTGAAACAATCCCTCCCGGCTATTATTTCCTTGGTGAAATAGTACCTGTTATACTGCGTAGATCCGACCGGATCTAGATCTCGCGGTGGTCCACGGATAAACCCCGGCGCAGGCAAACAACCCACGCAAGCGAGTGACCACAAAACAGGAGCTCGCGATTTGTTCGACAAACAAGGAAACAAAGTTATAATTTTTCATTTCTTTTTATTTGATTTTCGTTGTAACCGGATCTTATAAAAAGACCGGATCTTTGTAATCGATAAACTATTACAAGAGTGTACAATGACATCAGTAATGAGAAAGCAACTATTTTTCCCGCGAACAATCTGGCGACCACAGTGGGAGCCACCGATCTCGCTGCCGAGATCGGAGCGTCGCAGCCGCGGATCTCAATCCCGGTCGTGGAGGAGGTCGAATACGAGTTCGATCAGCAAAAGTTTGAGGCGTACCTGTCGTCCTCTTCCGGATCAACCTCCCCCCGCAAGTCCAAGAAGTTCTCCTCCAGGAGAAAAATTCGTTGGTATGAAGATGTCGAAAACACCAACGAAGATCTCGCCCCGCTGGATGCCAAAGCTACATTGGGTGAGATCTCTCCAACTTCCAACCAGGTCAGATCTACTCTTGCCGAATCTTCCATTGCCGAGGGCGTGGTGACTCTCTTGAAGAGAGCCCGCCAAAGGCAACGTCAACGCCTCGCGAAATAATTCGCAATGGCAATGGGGTCTGTTGACGGAGTCCGCTACAAGGCGGAGCTAAAAAACAGAAGAGGCAAACAGCCTCAACAACAGATGAACGGCGGCTCTTCCAAGCCACTAACAACAGAATGGGTCCGTGTCAAACGGAACCGTTCAACGCTGGAGGAGTGCATTCGCAAGCGTCGCGCACTATCAGCGCAGGCACGGGCTCAAGCTGAAGAAGCCCGTAGAAAGCTTCAGAAGGAGGTGACAAAGAAGCCGCCACCAACCCGCAAAGTCTGGAGGTCGAAATCTGAAGTGGCGATTCAGGCCAAAGAATAACCTTGGCAACCTTCGAAGCAGATTCAACCTCCGGCGAACCAAACAAAGTCGCCGACAATTCCCATGGCTACTCCGGGAGGTCACGCAGAATCATCCCGGAGAAAGAAGTCAGTTTTAGAGCGCCTCGGCCCACTTCCCGATGGACGATGCAAAGCTCAAGTTCAAGAACGTTTGGGCCCGATGAAGAAGCCCCGAACGGCTCAACATGCTGGGGGTCGCCGTCATTCTCAGCATGACAAGGAGTTCAAAGCAGCTGCGCACGCCGATTTGCGCATTGAAGTCCAGGAGCCCGCTAAGGATTCGCGCCCGCAAAGGCATGTTTCGAGGCGTGTGACTCTTGAAAGCCCGAAGAAGGCAATTCGCCCCCAGAAGGAAAAGTTGTCATCCGATGACGATGATGTTATACCTGGGAAATCATGCCAACACGCGATAGGTTGCTCCAACTTTCATACGGACGAGCTGTACTATCGTGCTGGGGGTACGAAGAAAACTAGGAAAAGGAGTCCTCAAAGACTAGAGACTCAATGCCCCTGTGCCAAGCTCATTCGGGCGGTACTGTCTGAATGCAACTGCGTCAAGGCAGTCCCCGAGAGAGTCTCGGTGTTCGAAAGACTCAGCACTGAAAAGCCAAAGCCAAAGCCTAGGCGTTTCCGACGAAGGAGAGCGGTGGTTGAAGATGGAGAATTTCCAAGAGTCACCGCTAACATGACCAATAAGGGGACATTGGCACGGGATGATCTCGAGTCGATTCTGAGAGCATCCCAGCATCTAACCCGTTTGCAGTCTGGAGCCATCTCACGAAGAACGTATGGGAGGGTTCGGATAAGACCACCTTCAGAAGATAAGGAATCTGATGCTTGCTCTGCGGTTGCGTCTGACAACACTGTATCCAGCGAAGGAGAACCCCGCGAGTCATTCATGATAAGCGCGGAACAAGTGGCCAAGATGCTCGAAGAAGCCATGGCCAAACAACAGGAGAGCTTCAGGCTCGAGATGCAGATGGCCATGCAGACTATGAAAGAGATGCATGAGCAACAAATCCAGGCATTGAGGAACCAACAAGGCGAACCAAGTCGTCATAACCAGAACAATCTGGAAAATGAGGACACAGGTGCAAATGAAACTCGTGACGCCAATAACCCTCTCGTCAATGTAGGGGGTGGTAACGAGGATGCCAACGAAGGTACAGGTGAAAACCTGAAGATCAAAAACCTCGAGAATAAGATCAATACGTTGATTTCTGCTCAAGAGGTGAAGAAGACGGGCATTCCTTGTCCATACCCAAAAGAGTGGGAATCAATCCCCTATCCGAAGAAGTTTAGTTTAATCAACTTCACGCCGTTCGATGGGAAGGGTTCCCCCACTCAGCATTTGATTTACTTCAAATCGCACTTGGGTGTTATCTCCGGCAATGAGCCTCTGATGGTGCGGTCATTCGTTGGCACTCTTCACGGAGCCGCCTTCGATTGGTATCGCCGCCTCAAGCCAGGAAGCGTGAATAGCTGGGACGACATGGAGACAAAATTCCTCGCTAACTTCTTCGACGACGACACCGAGATATCCATCAGAACGTTGCTCGACGAGAAGCAAAAGGACGGGGAACCGGTCGAAACCTTCATCAAGAGATTCCGGAACAAAGCGTTGAATTGTCGGGACCCGATCATTGAGGAGTTCATTCTCCAGACTTGCCACAACAATCTCGCATTGGACGTGTTGGAAGCAATGGGAACAGCACCGTCCAACACTTGGAAAGACTTGAAGGTCCGAGGGGAACAAGCCGAACGCTTCCTCCGAAGGAAGAAGGCCGAGAGGAGTCAATCGACGACAAATCCTCCGAACTCGAACTTCGCCTCCCGTGGTAAGGGCAAGACACCCGCAACGACTGTCGATGCTAATCAAACATCGCAACAGCAGTCCCGGAGGCAGCAAAAGACTTCAGATCAGAGGCCTCAAAAAGAGTACTCCTTCAAGGACGAAGATGTTCCAGCCATCTTCAAATCCCTCCTTGACAATAACAAGATCAAGCTCTCACCGATCACGAATCAGGAGGAAGCTGACGATATTGCGGATCCGAAGTACTATGCATACCACAGGAGGATCCTTCACCCAACCAAGGCGTGCTTTACACTCAAGAATAGCATCCAAACCTTGGTTGAAGCCGGTGTCATAACGCTAGAGTGAGCCAGTTGAAAACGGCATAACTCCGACCGGTATAAGAGTATAAACTGCTTCCTGAAACTCCGACCGGTATAAGAGTATAAACTGCTTCCTACACTCCGAAGAGTATATGAGCATAAACTGCTTCTCAATCCTCCGACCGGTATAAGAGGTTAAACTGCTCCCTGATACTCCAATAGGTGTATGAGTCTAAACTATTTCCTTTCTTCCACGGGAAGTTCCTGGAGAGTGCCATGCGTGGTTTTCTTAAGGATAACCCGATCGTGCAGCTGATATAATGATACACCCAGTTTTGCAAAGAAAGCTGGGGGTGGATAATTCATGTAACGGGAAGTTCCCGGAAGAATGTTAAATGTAATATTCTTAGGGATAACCCGGTCATGATGAATAAAGTGATAAACACTAAACTCCTAATTTCCGAACACTCTTTTGCTGAGATGAAATCCGATCACTTCATTGGATTAATTTTCCCTCACAAAACTCTCATTGGTGTTTGACGACTCATAGTCTCCACCACAGAATCCCCCACCGATCAAACTAATTGATGGTGGGTCCACTAAAATTCCTTTCGGTTAAATCCACTCAAACTTTTGATGTATCTGTGCACTCAACACTCCTATTGTTAGAGTCCGGATATAATACTTGGAATTTTGATCTATCAATCATTGACGAATTGTCAAAACCTTTTGTTTTGTTAAGTCTTTATCACTTAACATCAAGAACCCCCTTTGAGTGATTTGTACGAATTAACATTCCTA
>BQKN01064484.1:0-14342 GCA_022839385.1 Asparagus kiusianus | reverse complement strand
TCGTTCTATTGATGAGAATCGATAAGTTGGAAGTGTTGCGATCGGAGTAACTTTGAGGACTTATCGTTCTATTGATGAGAATCGATAAGTTAGAAGTGTTGTGATCGGAGCAACTTTGAGGACTTATCGCTCTATTGGGGAGAGTCGATAAGTTGATTTTGTCAGAGGTGTAATTTTAACGTGACGTCTGTGGGGGGTGAAATTCCTTTATGTCTTGCTGGGGAAAGTCACAAAGTATTCTCATCACTAGAGTGAGGAATTTGAACAAGATTTCGGATAGTTTTGTTACTCCACTGAAAGGAGTTGATAAACTGGTTATTTATTGCCCTGTTGGAGAGAGCTAATAAATTAACAATAATCTGAGTGATTTTGAGGACTTATCGTTCTGTTGATGAGAATCGATAAGTGAGTTCTAACAGAGGAGTTATAATCATATTGATAGTGATAATAACTAGATTCAATCTCTGTTAGGATAATGACCATCTGATGAGTTGAGGAGATACAGAGTTTTGAACGCACTCTGTTGAAAAGAACCCATGAACTTAGAGGCTAAGTATCGAAGATGGACTCTTCATTTGGAAGAGTTATAACGCTAAGGTGACCTTCGTGTTTGAAGTATGAAACGCTGGTCTGAGCCCAGCGTTTGAACGCGGGTGTGAACCTCGCGTTGAGATTAAAGTCTTAGCTGACTTTAAAAGATTTACTTTTTTTTTAAAAAAAACGGTTGGGATTCTTTTTAAAGTCCCTAACCATCTCAACAACTTAACAGTTGTTATAAATAGACCTGAGTGGTCACATCAAGAGTCATTCGACTCTTTCTACTTTCGGCTATTTCCAAGAACGAGAAATCTCGTTTGACTTCGGCGAGATCTCCGACGAACTTCGTCTTTTTCGTTCGAAAACGCCTTCTCCGATCCACTGTGCTGATGGCGCCACGGAGGATGGGCTCAAGCTCCAAGAAAGTCGCCGGAACGACTTCCGAAACATCGGCGATTGAGGACGCTGGCGGTGTTCTTGTTCCTGCGGGGATTTCGTCGTCGTCTCCACCGCCGCAAGGACTTCCCTGTCGTGGTAAGTGCAGACTAAAAGAACTTGCTTTGGCAAGTTTTCTGAAAACCCTAGATGAGTTCTTGATAACGAGGAAGATGACTCGTTTTGATCAGATGAAAACGCGGGGTTGGGATACCCTTTGGGTCCGACCCTCGCGTTACAATTCTTCAACACGGGGTTCGTCCCTCGCGTTTGAGACTTTCTGACGCGATGCTCGACCCTCGCGTTGGTGATTTCTGACGCGATACTCGACCCTCGCGTTGGTGATTTTGACCTGACACTTAAACCCTTTGTGTTTTGGGGTTCTATCTTTATGTCGATGGCTCGCTTATAGCTGCTAACATCTGCTTTTTGATTGTGCAGTGCTTTTTCCAAACGTGCCGCTTTCACAAGAGCATCGTTTTGGGTATCTTGGCGGACCTGATGTGAATGAAACTTTCAGTCTTCAAAACACAGTTCCGCTTTGTACTTTCGCTAACTCGGAGAGAACAGACATGATTATATCTCCTCGATGTTCTACTCTTAGAGTCTTGATCACCGACTTAGACGTGGAGACCCCTGCGGGCCATGCTCAGTTTCCCAAACCGGCATTCATATTCGGAGATCGAATATCCATCGATGATCACCTCATACATGCAGAAGACTCGAAGCTATTGTGAAAAGTTGATAATCGCTACTTCTTTCTTCCAAACATGAAGAGGATGTATCCCCTCTCCTACTTCTTGAATGCAAGCCGTCGTCGGAGTCTGACTTTTGACATAGTCAAAGAGAAGGAAAATGTGTCGTTCGGATCTGGTCGACGGGCTCGTACACAAATCGGAGGGCAGCTCAAGGGATTGAGACCTGGTTTATTTGAGAAGAAGGAACTGATTCAGGAGATGCCACGCCCAGCGAATATTTTCATTCGCCAGTTCCTTGCGACTCAGGGTGAATTTTCTACCCAAGCGTTCAGATCCCCTGGGTGGGTTTGTTCTGGAGAAGGAGGTTGGTGGACCCGCATGATTGACTTCGTTCTTGAGGAGCTTAAGGAGTCACTCACTCAATCGGGTCTCACAATTCCCGTGTTAGCTACTCGACGGGGAGTTGTGCAGAGCTTCCATAATTTCTTCGCTATGTTGGAGAAATATAACTCGGACAGTTGCACATTTTTCACACCTGCAGGAGAGTTAGGTTTTGCTCTTCATGAGATGCAAGCGGTGTCGGGATTGCCACTTGGGAAAACACCCTACGAAGAGTTCATCCCTACTACCGAAGAGCTTTCTCAGTTGAGGTTGGCGCACCCAGAATTTTATGCTACTTTCTGGGAGTTGATGTGCCACTTCCACATATGTGCTCAAATCTGTGGGACGCGTGGGGGAGGCATCATGCATACCACGTGGGCGGAATACCTCTTTCAGAATTTAAACCGGAAAGATGTAGCCGTGTCTCGTGTTGCAGCCATCTCTCCCAAAGAAGCCAAAGCTCGGATTAAGGCTTCTAATGCCATCTACAAAACAGAGCATGTAGATGAGGATTTCGAGGCTGGTGTTGAGTTTGAAAGTTTCCACCACCAGGCTACAATTCCTATTTCTGACACGACTCTACTTGCAGGCTTCTTTATGGTTTGGTTAAAACGGTGTGTAGTGCCGTCGAGACCAATAGAAGTGATCCTGGCTGAGGTTGTATATCTAGCTGTTTTGCTGGCACATGGGAGACCCGTGAGCCTCCTCACTGCCATGGTCGGCTGCATTCAAAACGGCCTAAGGATGTTAACCTCTGATCTGCTCGGCACCTCGATGGTTAAGGTTGCCAGGAAGAAAGCCGGGAAGAACCCCCAGCCACGCATACCAGTGCCGTATACGTACTTGGTGGCCTGGTTCGTGCTGCATTGCCCCTTCTTGATGACGGGAGTATCGGAGAGTGCTGATGCTTACATCCCCTTCATACAGAGATTAGAGTCGGCCACGTGGACATATTCTTACATAGTCAAGGCTCGACAACTCCTATCTCGGGAAGATAGTTATCGGATTTTCTATTGTGCTCCTGATTTTGAAGGAGCTGACGTGAAGGATGCCCGCTTCCTGGACTTGCTCTTTAAGGGCTCGTCTTCTTTGGAAGAAGGCACATTCAACTGGCTTCTTATGATCAGGTTGGGCTACCTGGTCTTCCGCTTGCGGGAGAAGTGCTTTATTGAACCTTACGTGCCTTCTCGATTCGCTAGGCAATTCGGATATGACCAGCTTTATGTTGGCAATCCTAACCCGGCATTGGCTCATGTTAGGAATTTATATGAAGGAGCTCGTGCATGGTACTTCTTTTCCGCCGGGGGAACCCATGCGCAATTCACTCTACCCAATTCACCGCCTGGCTGCTCTACTGTTGCCGATTTCCGTAGCTGGTATGAAGAAGTTTCCCAAGTCACGGGGTATGATATTTACACCTCCTGCATAAGTGAGATTCGGGAATTGTATCGTTCGAGGAGTCGTTCTTCCAGCACTCGTTTGCCGGGGGTAGAAGAATATCTATCCTGCGAACAAGAAGCATCTGGGGCTGTCGAAGCTCCTAGGAATTTATCCGCCATCGAGCCTCCCAAGGAAGAAACTCCTATGGAGATCGAAGAGGAAACACCGATTGCTGACTCTCCCGAAGAAAAGCCAATTCCAGAATCGCCTGCTCTTGAACCTCGTCTTCTGAGATCGGGTAAGAAGGCACTTTCTGCTGCTGAACAAGGCGAGTATGACAGGAGAGTGCGTAAACGACTGCCTGTCGTAGCCAAAAATTCAAAGAAGGCCAAGTTGATGGGAGACGCGATACGATCAGCACATGCTGCATCTCCTGAAAACAGAGAGGATATTACGCTTCCCACCGCTCCTCCAAGTCTTGAAGCAACAATCGGTGAGCAGGAAGAGGATATCTTAGGCTCCACGTCAGAAATGATCAAAAAATTCTTATCTGAAGCCCCGCACACCTCTACTCGCACTGATTATGCGAACTGCTTCGTTTATCCGACCGCTCCACCCCCAAGTTCTGAGACACTGAGGGAGCTCATCGAACAATTGGAACGTTGGATGCAAATGACCATTGACATTGTCAGTCTCGGGGACGTAAGTTACAAGGTTTTTGAACCTCATTTGCTGGAATGCTTGGCTAAGATCAAGCATCAGGGCGATAAAATATGGACCGAGAACTGTCGTGAGAGCCTCATTATCTTAGACTATGAGCTGGAATTCCTCTCCATGCTGCAACGTGACGACATAGGCCCAGAAGTGGATCGGGCTCTTTCTGAGGCCAAGGCTTCGAAGGCACAACAACAAGAGGTTCTTCAGAAGAGTTTATCCGAAACGGAACCTCGTCTTGCTCACCTGCGTGATGAACATGCCCAAGTACAGAGGGACATGGGCAACCTCGCTGTGGGTCTCCGGGATACTGCAGCAGAACTTGCTCGAGCTGGTGTTGAAGTCCCTCAGATAAACGCTCAGCTAGCTGATGGTGTGGAGATTCTAAAAGGATTCGCTGGTTATTGCGATGGACTCTTCAAATGCTATTGCGACGAGATTGTTGCTGCCGATAAACTTCGGCGAGAACTTGCAGAAGCAACGCCTAGTGAAGAGGAACTCAAGAGCAAGATAACTGAAGACATCAGAAAGGCTCGCGAGGAAAATATATCAGCGCTAAAATCTAAACTCAAGTCTTTCAGATTGATGAGCCCCGATGTTTAGGGTTTGCACTATTTTTGGTGGAGGGATAAATTTGTATCATTTTCCTTTCAATTGCTTTCACTTTTGTATTCAGATTAACAATATTGAATGGAAATGACATCATTTTGGTTTTCATTATCTCTTTTGTTGAAATATGATTCAAAACAATGAAAAACGTAGTGTCAACTCAATATGAAAACGAAATTCTCTTTATTATCATTTATAAAACAATTCTAGAAAATTTCAATCGTCAGAGGTGTAGTGTTAACTTGACGAGATACAAAATAGAGTTACACTATAAATAGGCAACCCCCAGCCTAATCTAGCTGGGGATTAGGGGGCAACATGATTCACGGGAAATACCTCTTTAGGAATTTCCCATTGATTGCCATCATGAGCCTGTCTCCTTGTTGATTGATGAGGCGATATGCTCCGTTCGAATAAACTGAGTCTATTACGAAGGGCCCTTCCCATTTAGGATTGAACTTCCCTTTGGTTTTGTGTGTCATCACCATGGGTCGTCTGTTGGCCAAGACAAAATCGCCTTTCTTGAAAGTTCGTTCCTTAACCTTTTTATTGTAGGCTTTGGAAATCCGAGCTTGATAGAGTTCGATCTGCTGCTTAACTTGAAGTCGTTTGTCGTTTAGGGCTTCAAGTTCTTGCAGGCGCCGTTGATGCTTTTCTTCTTCTGTTAGCCCCGTCGTGATAGCGACTCTCAGAGAAGAAATCTGAATTTCTAGTGGTAATACGGCTTCACAGCCATATACCAACGAGAACGGTGTAGCTCTCGTAGGGGTCCTCACCGTTGTGCGGTAAGCCCACAAACATTCGCCGAGTCTTTCATCCCAATCACGTCGACTCTTGGAAACGAATTTCTTGAGAAGTTTCACAATGGTTTTGTTGAAGGCTTCTGCAAGACCATTCGCTGGCGGGTAATATGCCGTAGATGCAACGCTCTGGATCCTGAATTTGTCACAAAACCTCTGGAATCCAAAACTGACGAATTGCGTCCCATTGTCATGAACTATCCGCCTCAGGACTCCAAAACGGTAGACAACATGGTGTTTGAAGAATTTAATTACGTTGAAAGTTTTGACTTCTTTCAACGGGATTGCCTCCGCCCATTTGGAGAAATAATCGGTCATAGCCAGGATGAACCGATGTCCTTTAGATGTTGGAGGAGAAATTGGACCTACAATATCCATGCCCCATTCTTCAAATGGCCATGACGCAGATGTGGGATGTAAGTTCCCAGGTGCTTGGTGGATGAAATCCCCATGAATTTGGCACGCATGACAACTTTTAGCGTAGTCAACCGCGTCTGAGAACATCTTTGGCCAGTAATAGCCGATTCGTCGGAGGCGATCCCCTAATTTAGCTCCGGGCTGATGAGCTCCGCACATCCCGTCGTGAGCTTCCTTGAGGGCCTCTTTTGCTTCCTTTTGAGAAAGACATCGGAGCAAAATGCCATCATGGGATTTACGATACAGAGTCTGAGTGACTGCATCGTAATAGAATCGGAGGGCCTTTCGTTTGATGCCGGCCGCTTCCTTAGGATCGTCAGGTAAGATTCCGTATAGGACATAGTCAATATATGGAAATCGCCAATCTCTAGACTCGAATTCTATGGAGGTCGTACAGACTTCCTCCGTCACTGTCTTGTCTGAACTTTCCTCCTTAGGAATCTTGGAGGAGTATAGTTCACGTCCTGAGACTGGGATTGTCATTTCGGTTCCTGGTGGTAATGCCAGCGAAGTTGCCAATGAAGCCAAAGCATCTGCGTAAACGTTCTGGGCTCTTGGAATGTATTCGATAAAGAATCCCTTGAACTGCTTAACTTGCTTCAGCACTGCGAAGTAGTATGGGATTAAGTCCTCATGACGTACTTCGTATTTCCCTCGGACTTGATTTACAATGAGTTGAGAATCGCCATAGGCCTCCAGGTGCCGAATGTTGAGTTCTTCGGCAAGTCGCATCCCTAGTAATAACGCGTTATACTCAGCTACATTGTTGGTACACGGTTCGATTAAGGAAAATCCTCTTGGGATTACGTGACCGTTAGGCGATACGAGCACCACTCCTACTCCCGCAGTAATCGCTCTGTGAGGGTTTGCTCTAGACGCGCCGTCGAAGAATAGTTTCCACACTTGTGTCGATTCTTGAGCAACACAAGCTTCGGCGACTTCGTCGGGCAATTCTTCATACAACTTAGATGTCCTTGGCACCGGGTGGTCGGCCAAGAAATCTGCCAATGCTTGACCCTTTACTGCCTTTTGGGGCATAAATTGCATGTCGTATTGTGACAATAGGATAGCCCACTTTGCTAGTCGACAATTCAGAGATGATGGTTTCGATATCAGAACTCTCAAGGGATTCACCTTAGAGATGACCTGAATGGTTTGTCCAACTAGGTAATGTCGTATCTTTTGAATTGCGAACACCAAGGCGAGACATTCCTTTTCGACTGGATTGTACCGATGTTCGGCTCCCATCATAGTCCTGCTCAGGTAATAGATGGCTTGCTCTTGACCTTGCTCGTTGTTCTGAGCTAACAAGGCTCCAAGAGAATGGTCCATGGCCCTCACATATAATAGGAATGGTTTTCTTGATATCGGGGCTACGAGAACTGGCGGTTGAATGAGATATCTCTTAATCTCCTCGAATGCTCTTTGACAGTCAGCATCCCAAACAAAGGATATTCCTTTCTTCATGAGCTTTGAGAAAGGTTGGCAACGCCCAGAGAGATTTGATATAAATCTTCGAATGTAGGCTAGTCTACCTTGTAAACCTCGGAGTTCTTTGAGGTTCTTCGGCGGTGGCATATCTTGGATGGCACGCACCTTCTCTGGATCCAGAGAAATTCCCTTGGATGTGACAATAAATCCCAGGAATTTTCCACTTGATACTCCGAGAAATGATTTTGTTGGGTTCATCTTCAGCTGATGTGTCCGCATGATATCGAACATTGTCTTCAGATCTGCAAGATGATCACCCTTACATTGGCTTTTCACCGCTATGTCGTCAACATAGCATTCTATCTTTTTACGCAGATGTTCGTGGAAGATAGTGTTCATTGCACGTTGATAGGTTGCGCTTGCATTTTTTAGGCCGAAGGGCATCACTGTGTAGCAATACACCCCCAGCGGTGTTCTGAATGCAGTATGCTTCTCGTCGTCCGGGTGCATCTTGATCTGATTGTACCCGGAGAATCCATCCATAAAAGACATTCTTTCATATCCACAAGTGTTATCGATCATAACATCCGTGATAGGAAGCGGGAATTCGTCCTTCGGACAAGCTGCATTAAGGTCGTGAAAATCAATACATATCCGGACCTTACCGTTTTTCTTGGGAACTGGAACAATGTTAGCCACCCAGTCCGGGTGTTGTTCCTCCCTGACAAAACCTGAGTCTATAAGCTTTTTCACTTCAGACTCAATTGACTCCATGATCTCTGGACGAAATCTGCGTTGTTGTTGTTTAACGGGTTTTGCATCCGGATCGATGTTGAGACGGTGCATAGCCACTTTTGGGTCGAGACCTGGCATATCTTCATAATTCCAAGCAAAGACATCTATATATTCTCGGACGAGAGATATAATATCTTCTTTATCGGATGATGACAGGTCTTCAGCTATAAAGATAGGTTTGGGGTCAGACTCGTCTCCCATATTGACCTGGATCACCTTATCTTCAGTGGGTGGTTTGCGTTGTTCGAAGCGCATATCCCACAAGATGTTAAGACGCTTGATCCAAGGATCGTCAGTTGATTCGACTAACTCTTCATCACCCCCTGCATCTTCATCGGGGTGACTAGTTGAAGCCATGTTTACAGTCAGATCTTTAAAGAAAGGTCCGACACTGACATCGGACTCATATGCAGATGTTCCGGATGAGTGGTCCTGACGCAGATAATTACTTATTTTATTTTCCGAGACGGCGGGAGGTGTGACAAATCCTAAACCCCTTCTAGTCTTTTGGTAGTAATCTGGGGGTTTCCCTTCGGGGGTTAGGGACATTCGGATTGGTGTTCGCCTTCCCTTCCCGAAGTTTAGACCTTGCTTTTCGTTAAAGTCATACCCCATTTGTTTCATTAGTCGAAGGGAGTTAGGTTCGTGATAATGGAATTGAGGAACTCCATCGTCTTCCTCCGAGCTTCCTCGTTTGAGTTGTATCGGTTTGACTTTTCCGAAACGGATCGGCTTCCGCCCTTTCCTTTTGGATGGGACTTTAAAGAAAGCCTTCTGTGCGTCCTCTATTTCTTCGTCTGAAACAAAAGACGACTTGATCGGCAATGTGAGTGATGCCTCTGTGCACAGTACGTGCCATGGGTTGGTACCTGCACTAGAATTATTCTCTATTTGTTTATTGTTAAGAGAGACATCAGACAAGTACGCTAAAATGAAATCTTCATTAATGCACCACTCGCCCCCATTCGGTACATCATTATTACTCTCACCCTGACCCATTACATCAAAGTTTAACTCCCAAGGACAGTCTTCGTCAGGATCTGGCTCGATGTCAGCTTCGTTACCGCTGCCTACATCTTCTTTCTCCTGGGACTCCAGGTAGAAGACGGAGTCGGTGTGGAAGTTTTCTACTCCTCGGAAGGGGTATTTTTCTGTGATTAAGGTTCGCACTTCGCCCTTGTCATTGGCGTACTTCATAACCTGGTGCAGGGTGGATGGGACAATGCGGTTTGCATGTATCCATGGTCGTCCTAGCAAAAGATTGTAAGACGTGTCCGCATCTATGATGTAGCATGCTACCTCAGACTTAAGATCTCCGATCTGGCACCTGAGCTTGATCTTTCCTAGGGGTCGGGTACTGTTCGCATTGAACCCGAAGATAGTAGTCTGGGTAGTGTGCAGTCGGTGCATAGGAATCCCTAATACCTGCATGACCCTGTAGGGCATGATGCTGAGCGCTGAGCCCGGGTCAACTTGAACACGACTGATTTCCGAAGATCCAATATACCCTATGTAGTACAGTGGTCGGTCATGTTCGTGGTTGACCTGCATGTCTTCTTGTGTGAATGATATGCATGGTAGACTTCTTGCCGCTTGCAGGCATTGCAGACAGGTTTGATCATCAGAAGCCTCGGGAATCGGAGTGACTTGTGTAATAAAGCTCTCCGTATTCTTTAAAGCTTCGATCAGAGCTTCCTTGGTAGTTTTAGATAACTTCAAGAGCTCGTATAAAGTGATTCTGGCCGGTATGTTGTCCAATTGTGCCATGACGTTGAATTGAAAGAGAGCACTTGACTCCCCGAGTTCCTGGTGAAGATTTTTATTGAACCGGAGCTCTTTTTGTTTGCCTTTGTCGACCGGCTTCTTCGGCACAGAACCCCCAGCGTCTTGGGGCTGTTCTTCCACCTCTTGAGCATTCTGGCCGTAATCCCTCAAGTAGGCTTTTCCTGACCGAGTGCCAGGGTTGTCTCCTGGATATGCTGCCAGGACAATCCTCTCCTCTTCTGAATCAGTAAGAGGTTTGAGGTGGTCATCGTTTTCGGTAACGGAGGGGCTAATCATGTTGGAAGATTTAGCCTTGCCTCCCTTCTTTCTGGACGAGGTGCTCGTCCACTGTTGATCTCCAAGCAAGTCAGGGTGGACCTACATGATTTCCCCTTTTGGGGTGGTGAGGGGTACCAACCCCCTGTCCTTCTGACTATGCAAGTCAGCATTCTTTAGGTGCATTTCTCCCTTGCGGATGGGTACAACACCGTTCGCGGTTACCACCGGGGGAAAGTCACCAAATTGGACCGCTATCATATTAGTGGATACGGTCTTCTGCTCTGGCTTCAAGGTGAGCACATTAGCGTTTACCAAATTCTGCAAGATGTCTTTGAAGACATAGCACTTTTTGGTAGGGTGCCCCAGAAATCTGTGATAACGATAATAGTTGGGGTCATCCACTTTCCCTGCTTCATCTGGTTTCCTAATTTCAGGCAACTGGAGCTTGTTGTTCTTTCGAAGCAATTGGAATAAGGTATCCACATGCTCTTCTTTGAATGAATATTGTTTGGGCGCTCTTTGCTGATTTGGCGTTTTGCCTTGCTTGTTTGGCGGCGGAACTCGCGTGTAGTCGGCTGCCAAAGTCTCCTTTCCCTTAGACCGCTGGGCATTTTGCTGATTGCGTTGCTGTTGCGGTTTGGGTTGTGGCACTTCTTCAGCTTTGACACGCGCCACTATCTCCTCTGCTTGTTCTCCTTGCGAAACTAGTTGTCTCCAGGAGCGACACTCTGCTACTCCCATCTGAGCGAGGAGTTGGGTCTGCAGGTTGTGCCTGCACGTTTCAACCAGAGTTGATTGAGTCATACATGAGGGGCATCGCAATGCCATGCTGCAGAATCTTTCTACATAGGTCTTGATTGACTCTCCTTTCCTTTGCTTAGTGGCAAGAAGAGTCGGGACGGAGACCTCTGTATCGTCCTCAAAGAATCTGGCCAAGAATAGTCTTTCCAGATCTACCCATTTTTGGATAGATCCAGCAGGCAGCTTCATGAACCATTCGAAAGAGACACCCTTAAGGGTACCGATGAATAACCTGGTCAGGATAGCATCATTCGCTACTACGTCTCCAGTTTGGGATTTGAAGTAGTAGATGTGTTGATTCGGCGATCCTGTGCCATCGAAAGGTTATAAGGTAGGGGCCTTAAATTTTGGTGGGTATGGAGCTGTATCCCACTCAGCAGGGTAAGGCCGTACTACTCCCTCTTCGCGAAGCTCGCTTCTGTTAGCGATTGCGTTGAGGCGAGCCTCCAGTTCATCCACCTTGGTGGATTGAGGGTGCAGTTCTTTTTCTATCTCCCTCTCACCTTCGGAAGAAGATCCCAGATTGTGAGTCTCACGATCTGAATGTTCGTGCACTCTTTGTTTTCCCTTCGAAGTTGTTCTCCGGGAAGATTCGGGTTTGTGGCCTTTTTCAGCAAGAAGCTGGGCCAACATCTCCTTTAATTGGAGAAGTGTTTCCTGCTGCGTTTGGAGTATGACACTATGTTCGTCCACTCTTTTGGCTATGTCTTTATGGTTCCCTGTTGTGTAAGCGGAAACCTCGCGAGCTCCAACAGAGCTTGAAGATTGAGATTCGGCTATTGCCGAATGTTCCTCACTTGTTGTAATGCCCTTGGCTAATTTTTGATAGTCAACCGGGCGAATAGTTCCCGTCCGAGTCCGAGTATTCTGATATACTCCTTCGAACTGGTCACAAATTTCTCGGACAGTTGGCGGATGACTCTCTTGTGACTCGTCAGAATCAGTATGCGAGGCCTTCCCTCGGCCGATCATGTTGATAGTGACCTGAGGGTATTCCGCTTCAGTTGTCTTCTTTCTGTTGCGGCGTTGTCGTTTGGCAGGCCTAACAATATTTGTCAACCTATCGAATACTGACTGCCGAGGTGCGGATGCACAACAAGGGCATTCTGACAGGACTGCCGAGATGAGCCTCTCACATTGACATGAGTGAGCTGCTTGTTGTAGGCTGTCTAAAAATCACAATAGATAGCTGATCCCCATCAAACACCGATGATGGAAGTTACAATCTGATGACTTTCAGAAGGCTACAATTTGAAGACTTTCACGTAGATCGCTGAAGATTACAATCTGACGACCTTCACGACAACTGATGAAAGCTCTAATCAACAGCCTTCACAATCAACATCGGGAGTTACAATCTGACGACTCTCGCATATCAGAGAGCTAAAGCAAAGATTACAAAATGACGATCTTTGCAACGCTTTGACAGAAAGAGGCTACAAATCGACGGTCTCTTCAAACCAAGCTACGGAAGTCCTCCCCGCACACCAGCATCAAGACGCACCGCGTTCATAGCTACGAACGCAACCCAACGCAGCTCTATACCGCTGCCAAACGCAGCTTCACTCGCTGCCAGACGCAACTCTAATCGCTGCCAGACGCAGCTCCAACCATTGCTCAAACGCAGCTCCAACCGCTGCTCAAACGCAGCTCCAACCGCTGCTCAAACGCAGCTCCAACCGCTGCTCAAACGCAACTCTAACCGCCTCCAGACGCAGATCGCAAACACTGCGTTCAAACGCAGATTTCACTCCAGAATACAGGATTTGCGTTTGACTCATTCAAACACGAGCTGAACGGTTTCAAAACCGTTTCCCACGATCTAAGGGGATCACAACTCCACTCAGGAGTGATTTAAGGGGGGCGGTTACAACCCATTAGCCCCACTTAGGAGCGAATTAAGGGGGCGGTTATACCCCTTAATCCCCTATAAATAACTAAGAAATCAGCTTAGTTCGCGGCTGGCTTTTTGATCCTGGGGCTAGCATTTTCGGATCTTTCTCCTTAACAGCAAAGAAGAGATCCTTGGATTGTCTAACCAATTACGGTTAAGATCAAACAAACTCATTCAGAGTTCTAAAACTTGCCACGCAAGTTCTCCACAACGTCAAATTGTGAGGAGGAGATCATGTTCCAGTGAAACAAGACGCCGGATCGTCAACGAGAAGCAATCTCGACGCGAGCATTCGAGGGAGGCATCTCATCGCCACCGTGAAGAACCCAATTTTAAACAAAGGAGAAAATCAAATTTATTTTCTTCTCTTTTGTACCCCGGAATTCAAATTGTAATCGAGAGTTGAGAGAGTTGTAATCATTCTTTTTCTAAGCAGTTAGAGAGAATAAATCAAATACAATTCTTTTACTATTCTTCTTGTTACAAAATTTTCCACATACACTTGTGCTGTTGATTTTCCTCTCGACAATAATTCCCGTAAGTCAGGAATTTGGGAGGAAACTTTCCCCGGGCTAGGAGGTGGAGATGGAACCCCCTGCCCTTGGGCGGGTGAGGTTGGTTCTTGTCGAACGTGAATTTTAAAGCCACGCTGACCTTTTTGAACCTGACGGACCCCTTGAAGATCGCGTTCTTGAGACATAACGCGAGGGTCGCGTTGAGATTTGTAAACACTAGGCCGAGGCCTGCGTTTAAATGAAGAACTTGACCTCTGAGGGTCGAGTTTTGGTTGAACGCGCCCCTGAGGGTCGCGTTTGGTTGGTGAAACGGACTCCTGAGAGTTACGCTTCGTTTGAACGCGCACCTGAGGGTCGCGTTTAATTTGTGAGACAGACTCCTGAGGGCCATGTTCAATTAGAACGCGCCCCTGAGGGGCGCGTTTAGTTTTGACAGCTCCCTTCTGAGGGCTGCATTTTGATTGAACAACGCGCCACTCAGGGTCGCGTTTGAGCTGTATCAGCCTAGGTTCGTAGTCGGGCTCATTGCCACGCAGTGAGCGTTCTTCTTTGGGAACGCTAGGCTCGGTTGGATTTTCAGCAACGCGATGTTCGCGTTGGGTTAATAATCGGCTTTCTCGTAAGTGTGCTCGTCGTATGGATCTTCGCCGTCGGCGAGCAGCGTTCTTTTTGGCTTGTCTCAAAGACTTAGCAGCAACGTCATTGACGTTCACAGGACTCGTCTCTTCCAAAGGCCATTTGTGGCCCGAAGCACGTTGGGCTGACGCGAAGGTGGGATCTTCCGCCTGCAGAGCTAACTTGAGTTCCTGGCTGAAGGAGAGGGCTTTCTTCGGCACTTCGACAACAGAATTGACCTTCTTGGAGGTCTTGCGTACATCGTGCTTAGCCTTGG